>LR990872.1:3709347-4085382 GCA_905163395.2 Endotricha flammealis
AACAAATGAAATTAAAACATCACCCGCACCCGTTGCCATCGCGAGGGTCACTAACTGCCACCGGGCTGATACCTTAGTTAGAGATATTGTATTCAGTTATTCAATAGTCGAGTAACTACACGACATGTTCCATATTGATTACAATAAGTTGTTGTACGCGCTCTTATACTAACAAATGACTTAGCATGACAGTTACTGAGCGTCATGAGTTAGAAAAAGGTTAGATATGTATGACTCTAATAAGATCTTGAAGCTTTTTAAACAGTAGAATAATATTCTGGTCACAAATCTTTTTTATTATACCACTAGTATTTTTTTTTCATTGTTTTTCAACTTTATCTCTGCAGAGTAAGATCTAATTTGTGGTGGCAAATGTTTGGTACATACAACCAGCTAAAGTTTAGCTGCTAAAGGTTACTATACAATCTATACTAGTCAAAACAAAATAAAAGCTACTCGTAATTTTGTACCTTACTATTAACAACCACACCTTTTATTTAATGTTGACAATAACATTGCAATGTTATGTTACATGTTGACGTAAGTATTCCGCCTGTAATGTTTCTAGTGCGAAATTGACTCAAAAGTATCGCCAAAAAAATATTTTTAACGTTTTTTTGAAGACAGTTAATTGTGGCCCGACTATTGTATTTGAATCCACTATGTACGGTTAACATCACAATGTCACAAAACGAAATATACCTTACGTAAGATGAAAATCCTTACTACGTGTACACTACGTGTATAAGAATTGGTAAGAACCTTGTACGGTGGCCTCGAAGATAGGAGGACCATTTTAGAAAAAAATCGCTTGCACATCTTGTAAGCGGATTTTTTGTCAGCTCTGTCCTTTTCTTTGTTACCAAACAGGATTTCTGTTTATTAGAGCCACATGTGTCCACTAGGATGTTGGATGTTGCAACCAAAAATCATCCTAAAGGTGGTCCTGCTATCCTTGAGGCGACTGTACATACAAAATTTTCTCAGTAAACGTTAAAGTAAATACGACTGGAGAATGTTTAAATAACAATCATCGGACAGGTGCGAACCCTTGTCAATACAATTTCAATACATTATATCGGATATTAAATGTTGTTCACCTGCTGTATGTGTCGTCGAAGTCACAACTTTACGGCTTCATTCTGGAATCTGAAACAAGGAATAAATAATAATTATATGCACATTCTTATAAGAATATTTTCAATGTTGGATTAATTAAAATTCTTACAGTATGAGTCTTTGAGACAGCTGATAAAAAATGTTTGCCATGTGGGAATTTCCATGTCATCTAAAGACCACAGTGAAAAAAAAAGAATAAAAATCTCTTGCAAAATAGCTATTTCACAACAGGTTGTACAATTAGTAAAAGAGGACTTGTAATCCGACCGAAGGACAATGAAGCTTGAGAATATCAAACCTATCCAAATATTGGATAAAGTTTTCTTTGATTATGCAAGCGACAAGTGCAATCGAGTTTCTCGTCAGACTATCATAACCTCAAGCACAGATAAATTATAATACTTAACAGTGCCTCAAGATTAAGAACCAAAGCTTTTCAATGTTTAATGGATTGCAGATGTTTTTGAGTTAATTTAAAGTTCGTCTTTACTTTATCAATATCAATAGCGAGTTGCACTAAAACATTGAAAAATTTAAAATCCCAAGCTATCTTTTTTCTTTTGACAAAAGATAGCTTGCAAGTCGATTAAGTAAAAGTTGTATTTATCGGGACAAATTACAACCAAAGCTTATTAACTACAGTTCTAGGAAAATTCTAGACACGTTCAGAGAACGAAAAGGGAGAGAACTAAAATGTTTGAAGTCAATTTAGACTGTATTTCAACTCGGGAGTTTATTTTTGGTCTCTCAATTAGCTTTTTTTTTATTTTCTCCGTCGAGAATCAAAGAGTCTATGCACCTCATTCAACTTTCTCTAACGTTTCATTTTATTTTTGTCTGAGGACATGTCGCGTCGTAACTCCACATGCGATAATTTAATGCTGGCTCTGCACTCTCGGAAGTTAAACGAAGTGAAGTAAAATTAGGCACAATGTTAGAAGACAAGAATAAATTCTTGAAAAATCATGCAAAATTGTATATTTTTCCTGAGAGTCAGGCAACCTCGAACCTATCGGAACATTGTGAAACGGTACAACAACGGTATAAATAAGTAAATTATTGTGTATTATTACATTATAAAACTGGTATAAAAAATCTGTGACTCACTAATAGACTCATTAACACCAACGAAAATTGAACAACATTGTAAGAATAAAAGCTCCAGCATTATTTCTTTTAATAGAAACTCAATGCAATAAACATTAACCTCAGGTTGTAACATTGAATGGGGTCAAACGAAACACAAAAGTGGAAAAGTTTCAAGGTCCAAATTGTGACGAATTGTGCCGGATTGGTTATACGTATGTGATAACATACGTATAACCAATCCGGCACAAATCTAATTTTGACCGTGTGACAGCGCTCGTTATCAATAATTCGCGGGATTCTCAATCGACAGTTCGACGCCGAGAAATCAGGCCAACGTGAAATACATATCAGCAAACAGGTAATGGAATACGTAATATTGCGCCAAGCTCGGCTTCCACGTCGGGCGCCATATTTCGGTATTGGCGCCCAACATGGAAGTCGAGTAATTTGGAGATTCCGTCGAGATATTCCATATCATCGTAATATTACGTATTCGTCACAGGTCTTATGGAATATTAGTCTGAAAAAGTCTTAGCTAGTTGCCAGATGTATATTTATAATAATTATAATGGTTCTTAATTTATTTTTGTCGAATAGGAAATGATGGATTTATGTGAGTTTGAAAATAAGTAATTTTCTTCAATCTTTTCGGACTTTTTACACTAGTAGGCTTGCTGTCTTTTCATGACTATAGCAGATTTAAACCACATACAGTCTAGAGAATTCCGTAGCTATATCGTCCATCCTTTTCACTATCATAATTTGAAATGTTGTACATACTTCATAACCTGAATATTAAAAAATCTTAAGGTCAAAACATTTTGTAAATAACTTGATCTGATTGTTGGCCGACACTGTTGTCTTAAAAGCGTCGGCCAACTCAAGCATTCGTGTAGAGATCATCATGATTTATGACTCTCTACGGTTCCCTGATTGGGAACCATAATGGATATGAATCTTAATGGCTCACGACCAGCAACAGAGTTATATCCGCTACCGTAACGCCGCTATGGAAAGCTAGAATCTAAAATAAACCATCATACAAACTTCGTTTTTCGTATTTTTTTTTTAAAAGCACATCGAAGTTTGTGCACCTTTAATATTAATGTTACTTAAGAAAACCTACTTCCTAGTTTATGTGTCATTATTAACAGCAGCTTAAAACTATTTTCCAAAACATTGAGAGCATCAGCAAAATCAGATGACTTTTACAGTCGAGATTTGGCTTCTTGTTGATGTCGGCAGACGACGATATTCAGGTACATCCATCAAACAGTACATCCATCGAATACCGTATGTATTTTACACACTGTAATAATTTATATTAAAAACAATAAAAAATAAATAAAAATAATGACAAAAAAACCGGGCAAGTACGTGTCTGGCCACGCACAATGTAGGGTTCCGTATTGGCTATGCATTTCTTGCTTGCAGATGATACAATGCCATTTTCTATGACATTTGTACGTTTTTGTCAAAGAAATTTTATTTCATAAGTTCGTCGGCTATTACTCGGTAACTAGTAGTGCCTACTTAACCGTTATAGTTTTCCATGTAGGTTCACTATATGGACTACTACCATGTTTTTTTTTTCAAATTTCTAAACTCAAGACTTTCGGCGATAGAGGGGGGGGGGGGGGGGGGTGCAAACCACCGTGCAAAACGAAAATTGACACGTTAAATGTAAATAATTCGCAAACGGATCATTGTACCGGAAAATGATCTTTCCACACCCTCAATCTTTTTAAGAGACCTATCTAACGATACCCCACAAGATGGGGTCGGTGCAAAAAAAAAATCATTCCCACTTTACCTGTATGGGAAGCACCCCAAAAAAATATATTTTTCAAAATTTTATTCTACCACTTTGTTAGCATTGTTAATATGAGGATACAAACTAAATTACAGATTTCTAGCATCAAGCGTCTAGGCGCTAGACCGCGGACGGACAGACGGACATGGCGAATCTATAAGGGTTCCTTGTAGTTTACTACGGAACCCTGGGGGGACTGGTCTGCTCACTCTTGTCAGTACTGACTTTTTTTTATTTTATTGTAGATTTAAGACTTGTTCATTCCACACCATTGTGTATAACATTCCGCGTATTCTTCTTATAAATTTTAATGTACTTATACCTACATTGTAACTAGTGAGTGGAAAAAAAAGGAAAAAAAAAAGAAAAAAAAAAAAAAGTACAAAATGACAAAAAAGGCCGTAACCGGTTTTCTTTCGCCATTTCTTTTTACGGGTTGCCATTTTGCTTGTGTCCGAAATGGTGGTAGTATATAACGTAGTTTATTTTTTTTATTTAAACAAGTTGTAAATGACAAGAAAAAGTGCCTGTGAAGGTCTAATTTCTGAAATAAACGATTTCATTTCATTTCAACCCTAAAAAGGCCGTAACTGGGATTCTTTCGCCATTTCTTTCCCCCAGTGGTCATTTTGCTTTGTTTCCGAAATGGTGGTAGTTTATAGAGTAGCTTATTTATTTTATATTAACACTATTTAAACGACAATATATTGTATTTATGATAGCACTGCGACCAGGACTGGTCTATTGTGATCAAAATATATTGTAAATGACGTGTCTAAATTTCCGTGAGGGCCTATACTGCCCTACTAAACGCAAAAGCGGTATCTCAGTGAAAGCTAGTTTAGAGATAATTGACGTTAAGTAAAATTCGTTTTGTCGATAATTTATATATTGTTATTTTTGGTTATTAAATGTAATTTATATATAATATTAGGTATGTTTTCTATCACAATAGTTAAAATATGTAAAATATACATGGAAATGCCTTAACCATGAGATACTGCTACACCGCTTAGTAATTACAAACTTAATATTTGAGTTGCCGCCTTTTGTTTAGCTTTTCACCTAACATGCTTGTATACAAAAGGATATGAATTTTCAGTCTAATAAAATACATATTATTATAAAGAAAAAAACAAATCAAAGTGCACTTATAGTCTTTTATTATTTAAATTTATAATTAAAAAAAAAATATTCAAAAAAGAAACGTGTTCTATGAATTGTAATCAATCAAAAGTGGGGAGTTCTCTCCAAAAGGACATTCTATTTTGGGGTATAATATTTTCGAAAGATTTCAAAATATTATCCTTTTTGGTTGTGGAAATACCGTCTGGTGCGGTTTTCTTCGTCGGTAACGCCAAAACTCCAGTTTTTTAAATTTTATTTCCTTTTATACTAGTAGTGATATGGTCTCTATTGAATCCTCCTAACGGAGGATCTCCCAGATATCAGCCTATACGAAATAAAGAATGCTCTAAAAATGATGTCAAATGAGAAGCACCTGGAGAAGACAATATACCAGTCGATCTCATCAAGTGTGGTGGCATGTCTGTCCTACAAGGGCTACAAAATTTATACAATGAGGTACTGGTTAAAGAAGTTACACCAAAGACGTGGAAGAATGCTATAGTTAGGCTCATATTCAAGAAAGGCGATAAAGCTAAACTAGCCAACTATAGACCGATATCAATTCTGCTCCATACATATAAACTTTTCACCAAGGTATTGACCAACAGACTTGCCAACAAACTAGATACCTCACAACTTCAACTGGATTTCGTAAGGGTTTCTCTACTATCGACCATATATTTTCTGTAAGGCACGTCATAGAAAAAAGCGGAGAATACTGTCAAGACTTGTACCTAGCCTACGTGGATTACGAAAAGGCGTTCGATACCGTCGAACACTGGGCAGTATTCAACGCCCTCCAACGGTGCATGATAGATGCCAGATATGTGGACGTGATTAGAGAGATCTACAAGGGTGCTACACTCCAGGTTCAGCTACACAAGCTCACTCAGCCAGTCCGGATAGAGAGAGGAGTTCGTCAAGGCGACACAATATCGCCGAAGCTATTCACTGCAACCTTGGAAGACGTCTTTAAAACATTAGACTGGTCCCAAACCGGAGTTAACGTGAATGGCGAGTTTCTATCGCATCTACGCTTCGCCGATGACATAATACTCTTCGCCAAAACTATCGAGGAGCTCACTGCCATGCTGAAAGACCTATACACTGCGTCTCTTAATGTCGGTTTAAAAATGAACACCACTAAGACAAAGGTGATGTGTAAAGGGATCATACCCTCCCCGACGTACATCCAAGTACACAGCCACAATATAGGTATAATTACCGACTATATCTACTTGGGCCAGCTCATTAAAATCGAAGGAGATGGACAAACGAAGGAGATTGAAAGAAGGATACAGCTGGGCTGGGCGGCTTTTAGCAAACTCTCCGACGTGCTAAAGAGCAAGCGAGTGCCAATCTTTCTCAAGAGACGCATGTATGAGCAGTGTGTTCTCCCAGTTATAACCTACGGAGCTGAAACCTGAACACTTACTTCGAAACTTGTGCGAAAACTTCAGGTGGCGCAAAGAGCCATGGAGCGAGCAATGCTAGGCATCTCGCTCATAGACCGTATCCCAAACAAAACAATACGTAAGCGCACTGGAGTTACTGACATCGCTTTAATGGTGTCCAGGTTAAAGTGGAGATGGGCAGGCCACATGAGTAGGAGGGATGATGGTCGCTGGACGCGTAAGATTGCGGAGTGGCGCCCAAGAACCGGTCGTCGGAAGATAGGGAGGCAGCCCATGCGCTGGGCTGATGACATCGCCAAAGTCGCAGGAAATTCCTGGATGCGCACTGCCAGAACAAGACCCTTATGGAAAGCCCATGAAGAGCCTATACCCAACAATGGGTGATGACAGGCTGAAAGAAGAAGAAGAAGAAGATATCGTGTACACAAATTCAGACACCAAAGTACCGACCGCAAAGAGGTTACGAGGATACTTTTACCAAAATTAACATGCAAATTATACTCTTAACTAGGTATATTAACACTTACCTACCTGATTGTTGAAGCACACGCCAATCAAACTATATTATATAATAATTTATAACAGTAATCATAACATTGACTGACACTTGTTTACAACAACAACAAACAAGTAATGACGGGAATTAGCCAAGGCAGGGATAATTCATTGCAAGATGGTATTAGAAATACGACCGTATAGAATACGCATTAAAGATCAATTTGACTTGCAGCTGCAGCCGCATCTCATGATTTGCGGATCAAGTAAGCACAAAAATACTAAGCGTTGTAGCGGTAAGTCAGTAGTCACTACTAGTCACATTTATGCCGCTTATTGGCTTCAAACACGACGTGCGTAAAACTCTCCTGTTTTTTAAGAGATTTGGCGGTATTCAAATATACGGCTGGTTGCCTACGTTATGTTGATATACCTCTAATATCCAAAGTAGAAAGAAATTTAAGGTAAAACTGAGATAGAGAAAACTTTCTTAACGTTTTTTTTATACCTTTTAAGTAACATACCGCTATAAGGCTTAGTTCAATAGACGCGTATTTTTCTAAGCTATCCGATGCCATAAAAATCAAATTTACGGTTTTTTTTGAGATACCGCTTTTGCGCTTAGTAGGGCAGTATAATAAAGTATATTTGATTTGATTTGAAACATTGAAAGTAGAAGAGAAATGAGAAGGCCGAGAAAAGCTTACATGGATCAAGTGAAAGAAAAGGCAGGAGTCCCGTCGTGTCTTATAGAGAGGTGAAAGAGGCAAAAGACAGAGGAAAATGGAGGCTTCTACGTCGACAGGAAGCGCAGATTATAAATTTAGAACATAGAAAAGAATCAAATGCGAATACAAAGTAAAATATTATAGTCTCCCTCGAAACTATTGGTATGAAAAACCGGGCTCGGAAGACGGTGTAAAAGATCTTCACGGTTCAAGATAGTTGGTTACTACGTGATAACAATCCATCGCATACCGTGCAAGCCCATTGAAAATTTACAAGCGAAGTCATTAAGCGTTGCCAAGTTAATACCAAGCTTGATTAGTAAACATGGCGCGAACAAATTAACGCTTAGTATTAAGGGGAACGAATAAAAATAGTTTTAATAAATAATGATTTATTGAAAGGAACAGATTTGTTATTTACATAATTAATTATTTTACAAATGAAACCCATATAAATGAATAGACGACACTTTGAAGTTGTACGAAAAGATTTCATATACCTTTTAGTCAATATTTTGTCGTGCTATTCTTACATTTAAAGATGTTTACAGCCTGTATTTCGATCATATTTCGATACAGGTATTTTTAAATTTAATGACACAATAAAGTTATCACTGTCACTGTCAAACTAAACAAAAAGAAATAGCTTGAGATATACACATATAAATCCCATGAGTTAAAGTTGATATTTCTATTAAATATTCGACGTTAATACATAACAAATTAAAATAATCAACTGTGTATAAAATTATCATATATCACTAATATAATGCACGCTTCCGCGCGTACGGTCGTGGACATTAAAATTCGTTTCATGCATGCACAAAAGTTCGGAAACGAAACGTTTCCAAAAGTAACCGTGCTATAGCCAATATTATATTATGTATAACCGCTAATTTCCGGTACGCTAAGGAACTCTCATGTCTAAAATTATAATATTTTACTCACAGCCAGTTCCTGAAATGCATATTAATTTTAATTCAACATGGTCTCAACTATTAAAAAAAAAATCAAATTCAAATGTTCTATTCCGATTTTTGTTTAGGATTTTGGCGCCAACTACGATAGCGTCCACTTGGGCTCGTGATTAGAAATTTAATTTCTGTGTGTTTCAACGTTTGATTCATAGTATTGATAGTTTAATGTGAAGCAAGCATTGGTTAAAGTGTATAGTGATTTGAGTTTATGATCAGGAACTATTAAAAGTGTATTATCGTGTTGACTTCAAAATCCGCCTTCACTTAAGAATATTGAGCTAGCCCCAAAGTAAGTTCGAAACTTGTGTTATGGGATACTAACCCAACGATACTATATTTTATAACAAATGCATATATAGATAAACATCCAAGACCCGAGGCCAATCAGAAAAAGTTCGTTTTTCATCATGACCCGACCGGGGATCGAACCCGGGACCTCCTGGGTGGCGGTCTGGCGTGGTAAGCATTACGCCACGGAGGTCGTCGAAGAAATTTTGCTATCGTCTTTCTTCGGGGCGTCTTGACTCAGACTGTATATATACTGAGTCGAGATACTTAGCATGAATACTCTGTTTTAAAATCGCTAAAACATACACAATCATAACTTGAAGATGGCACAATGAAATCTTTGTCTGAAGTCCGATTGCCGGTTTGACAGTGACAGCCAATATGTGAAAAATAGTTTTGAAAAACTGGCTGTACAAACAAGCATGAGAACAACAACAGTTTTATAATATTGTCACGGTTCCTAAATTCATTAAATTGAAACAAATGAGTGAATCAGAAATCCCAGTAAGAGGGATAAAGCCTGGAACACCGAAATTTATAGATCGCGTGAGTGGAATCACGATTTATGGCAAGTCACCGTGTTTGGGGAGCCGACTGCAGTACGCTCCGTAGTGGAGAACATTAGCATTGCGGTGTTTTATTAAATGGAACTTCACCTAATTTTTATTACTTACTAGTCGGCATCGCAAGCAAAAATTTGTTTTAATCCTGTTGATTGTTTTTTTTATTAATCATTGTATTTTAATACATGATTATGACCATAATAAAGTTAATTATTATATCGTATGCATACATATGGATTTTATTAGTAAGATATTGTGTATACATAATTTATGTAGTAATATTTTAAAAAATAGTTTTTCAGGTAATTTTTGTAATGATGTCCACGTTTTTAAAATAGAATATGTTTTATTTGCAATACACAGACAAAGAATATATAATTTATGGTGTATTCACAGCAAGGTCTTACTGCTAAAAACAATCTTTTCAAGACAGTTTTAGTATTAGTTTATATAAACTATTAACTATACATATAAAAGCTTCTATTAACCCCTCTCACAGTACTAAAACTGTCTGTATTTTTTTATTGTACATTCAGCAGATAAATAAAAAAACTTACTAAAAAAACCAACAAAAAAAAACGCATTTATCTTCCGCTAACACGCCTATCACTAATTATCATATCGGACCAGCTTTTTACACTTCCTATCAATCGATCATAACTTTTTACAGCATTTTAATGTGTGTTGTGGAACTTCCACAACACATTGGAAGTGTTTGAAGAATAATAATGCGTTTAATAAATGAGGAATAGAAAAAAAACTGCAATTAGTGTGTACCCCATACACTAATTGCAGTTTTCTAATGTTTTCTGTATACATTGTAATGTAACTTTTATCAATACCATTTTAAAAGATCTAAAAAAATCTAAAAAAAAAGTGCTAAGTTTTCAAACTTAGCACTTTTTATATACTTACTTACTTATCACTAGTTTTTTTATTTATAAAAATATTTAACTTTGACTTTGAATTGGTCCACTATGACCACTGTCTGATAAAAACCACTACACTTAAACATGTTGTTTTTTTGTTTGTTTATACATAGTTTATTTACAGTCATTTGCGGATGCATGCATGAGTCTTTAATTGCACATTCTCAGCTGTTATTTTTCTTGAGTTTGACACTGACAGCCATAATTCAAGATGTCATTGTGTCAAATTGTCAACAGTGTCAACTTTAAAATGTTTTTGTAGAACTCTTATTTTATACTAATATTATAAATATAAATAATAATTATTTCTACATTGATTAATGAAAATACTTAAGAGTTAATTTCCAGATACGTCTCCTACCTTAGTATCTCCTTCATGTCTCCTACACTAAAAAGAGGATATCAAATGCAAAGATTGCAAAACTCAACAAGAATACCAAAAGAATGACTAAAAATAAACAATAGTATTTTCCAACACCTCTTAAACATTCCTTGGGGTCATATGCACTCATTAAGCTCTCATTAAGGAAGTACTAATTAAAAAGTGTGAGCAGTGAGAAATTTCCGTTGTATTCGCCGCATCGATACAGCAGAGCGCAGTGGAATTAGTGGAAGCGCATCGCGAAACAACCGATGCATTTAGTTTTACGAACCAACGATTTATTGCTATGCTAGTGTTTTGTAATCGAAACTTGAGTTCTTTTACCGATTGCGCCTGCTGTTAACTCGACTATACTTAAGTGAACAAAGAGGTAAAGAACCGGCACAGGACAGAGTATAGTGGAGGCTGATAAAGTCGATGACAATTTTTTTTTACAAATAGTCCTATTACAAGCTCTTTCGAATCGTCACAATTATAACATCTGATACACCGACAAAAGTGTCTCTTAATTTTTTTTTATGCCACAAAGGTGGCTAACAAGCATATGGGCCGCCTGATGGTAAGCATCACCGTAGCCTATAGATATCACTCACGTGTTGGCAACCTCCCCCCCAAGTGGAGCTCTGGAGACCTTTACTCATAGGAAGGAACATAACATGGCCGAGACCAATACTATTTGGCTACGATCTTCTGTAAGGTGGAAGCCCTTCCCTAGACTGGCTGCTCCGATTTGAGCGGATTATCCGCCGTGCCCTACCTCTCTAACTAGCCGCTGTGCCCTACCTCTCTTTAAATTTAGAGAGCAAAGAAAATCTATCCAGTACCCATACATCTATCGTTTATAATATTAGTAAGGATGAATAGTGACACATAAAAGTCTCTTTTGATAAATTTAACAAAATATCTTATGGATCTAGAAAAAAAGGCGGACGGAAGCTTGCTTAGAAAGAATTGAAGCACCCTAATGGCGGCGGAGTAATATGTGTGAGCAGTGATTTGTTATTAGAAGAATATATAAAACCTCATTGTGTGTGAGTGTGAAATGGCTGACCGGCACGCACTCACACCATAGTAAGCCGGCCGGTTCGTTCGTATACGCGAGGTGGCTTACTATGGGTGCTTCACTTCTTAGTTTCAGTGATGGTGTTCGCCTTTTTTGCTAGGTGCATGCAAAATATCCAACAAGAATTATTATACATATCACTTTACACTTAATTGACATATTAAATGTTTTTGTGCCGTAAAACCAGTTTGTTTTTATAATTAACGTTAATTCTACTGATCTAGATACTCATTAATTAATTAAACAGCGCTAGGACTACGTCCATAGCAATCAACTCGTTTCTAATATGATGAGCGTCCGGTTTACGAAATATAAATGATTTTTTTGCATAGTTAACTGTTCGTTTTTGTTTGTAGATAATAATTATGATGATTTCATTGGCACACATGTTAAACAAATATGACGAAATAGGGTGTGACAGTAGAGGACAACATGACAAAAAAACATTACACCTTTTTATTTGTTTTTTAAATCGAGCAATTTTTATTTGCTTGTTAAATAAAGCAAAAGAGTAGTTCTTTTTATTTTTGTTTTTAGAAATTATTCACAGAACAGGTATACAATTGAGAGCAAAAAAATCTTGAAACAATTTTTCTCGAATTTTTCAGTTGCTAGTCTAGATTCTTCTCTTCATCTTTTTTTAAGTGATATTTTTTGTGGTCCAGACAATTGAAAAATGATTGTATCATTATTATGTCAAACTAGAGCGCCCCGCGCCCCGGCTTCGCACTACTTTCTACTATTTTTATTTAAAAAAAAAAAAATTTACAACACACACACACACACATGTAAACCCGACGTGTTTGCGTCGGGTTACTAAAAAAATATAATTAAATTATACAAAAAGTTCACTTTTATTTGTATTTTAATGTTTTTTATTTTATTTATTTTTATGTCATGTATCCTAGGCGTAAGTCATCGCGTGTGTAGTTACCAAGGAAGAAGCTCGCTCGCGTGATACCACGCTATGCAAATTCACTGCATGCTTCCACTAGCCACCCTAATCCCATTCCACACATGACTCTGTGGCCTACTATCTAGTTATTACGGTTATAATAAATTCTTATAAGAGAGAAAAATACTGTTGGAAAGAGATAGCCGATTCGAAAAAAAAGGTTTTTTATGTTGCGCCTGCTTACCAAAAACGGACATGTCTGAAAAAACGAAATACTTTTACATATTTTGGTTGTGCCATAGTTGTGCCAACAGGATTTTATTTTTCAGAATTGTTGGTCCAACAGAAACAATTTTAGTTGTGCTAAAATTAGTTGTGCGTATCTTGGTCCAACAGGAAACGCTAATTTATTCATCATCTTTGTTACACGTAATGATATGAATACTGTAACGTATCACAGACAATGTTATAGTAATGCATATTTAAACATATAATTTATGTAAATAAAGTTTTGTAAACCCTACCTGTGAGATAGCGGGTCTCTTCATGGGAATGTCGCGACTTTTGTTACGTATATGCGACACTAGAACGGTTTAAGGGCTACGTGAGGCTACGTGAGGCGCTCATTCAACTCCATAAACACAAAACCTTGTATCCTTGTTTGTTATTTTATTGTTAATCCCACGGGAGTTTAGAGATGAGACTTCAAAATACTGAGAGATCTTTACAAAATAAAATCTGAGGGACAACATTTAAAAGGTGTTACGTGCTATGTGATTTTATCATATTTGATTGGATACGAAATGATATTTCAGCGAAATTAAAATTGCAATTATTACATACTTTTTTGTCGTTTTAAAAACATATCCTTTTAGTTTTCTCAATACATATAGGTACCTACCTAGATAAAATTGTCAAAGTTAACACTATCCAGATTATTTTTTTAATTTAATTTGTTGTTGACAACATCGACAGTTATTTTTTGTAATTTTAATTTTTTTGTTACTTTTATTTTTTTGTTACTAGCGAAACCCGCGCAACTTCATTGGCGTGTTCCTCCATCCCCGCTTTCCCGTGGGAATTTCAGAATGTATTATACATATAAAACTTCTTCTTGAATCACTCTATCTATTAAAAAAAACTGCATAAAGATACGTTGCGTAGTTTTAAAGATCTAAGCATACATATGAACAGATAGACAGTGCGACTTCATTTTACTATGTACAGAATATGGCAAGATTAAAAAAGTTAGCGTCCTTCACGTGTCGTCTGGTTCTGTACTGCATTACCTAACTTAAAACTCTAATGACTTGACTTTCGACTAAGGTCCTATCCTATCCCTGAATACGACAGTCCACAGTTGATACTATAGCCAAAATACCTAGATTGCATTACAGGCAAGAAATCTTTGATACAAAAACACCAGAATTTAATCTAAAATAAACCACTTTTGGCTTAAAATTACGATATCAATTACTTCAAAGGCAAGCACCTTTTGCAATATAAACCAGAGTGCACATTATCGGAAATAACCCAACAGCTGCCTGCCATATTAAATGCAAATGAACTGCTGATTTCTGACACAGTATACACACAGTATGCCATATCGAGAGAAGCGCTTTAATTTACATATCCCATTGCAGTATATGTACCGCTTTGCAAATAAAATAATATTAGCGAGGACTAACTTGTGACTGTCACGGTTCGTTTCCAGTGATGCGGTTCTGGGCGGAGAGGTATTTGATTTGACCAATCATAGTGCTCAAATCTTTAATTTGTTTATAAAATCCACATTGTGTTTTTTTAAAGATGGTAACTTATATAAAATCCTTTGTCGAGAGTAGATACCTGAAACTGGAGGGTGGGTTCTTTGTATGTTGTAGATATCCGATAAGAAATAAATGTCCCGAAATTCCCACGGGAAAGCGATATACACGCAAACGAAGTTGCCCAGGTTTCACCAATCAGTTTTAATTAACTAAAATGATTTTTTTCATATAAATAGGTACTTATTATAGATAATGTCAATATTATTGTGACATTGAGCTGATCTGAGGTTATAGGCAGAAAGTAGCCATAAGGCGGAAATGTAATAAAAGGGCGCGCGTTTTATTCGTCTTGGCAAGGACTCTCGTTGTATAGAGAAGACCTACTGTATTTTATACTGTGTTGTCATAATCTTGTTTACGCTTTATACGCGTTGCAGATCATAACATTCTGACATTTTTTGGAGATTCATAGCTTGTTAATCTGTCGGTAAATCATTCATTTTAAATCTTCTGGAGGCGGTTAAAAACTTCAACATTTTAAAACAATTTAAGAGGATTAAAAAAAAAACACTCACGAAGTTGACAGAAGTGAAATGAGAATACAAAGACGAGTCCATACTAGTTTTTTTCTCTCGCAAGGGTGTAGAAGTTAAAGAGTCAGCATGAGGCTATCCACAAGTGGCGACAGGCTTTTGTTATGCTATAGCATGCGAGTTCTTGTTTGGTATGCGACACATTTTATATGAATGCACAATAGGAAATGTAATATGGTTAAATCATTTATTATGCATATTTCCAATTATAATATAAACTATAAGATTGATATAATGTACTTATTTGTTGAAAATATTATGTTATTTACATACCATATATAATCATAATCTCAAAACAGGAAAACCAACAATTAAATCTACCTTGAATAACTCTTTGATGGAAATTACTAGCATACTTTATTCATTTTTTTAATAACTTTCAACCAGTTGCAGAAACGAACTCTTGAACAAATTAGAAAATTGAATTAAAGATTCATGACTGAAGTCAACATTACTACTACTAATACGTCATCTTGACGTAATATTACTACTGTCTTTAGTAGTAATGGTCGTGATTCAACGATTACGAATAGCGTGCCCAAGACTATTACTGAATATGAGATTTACCACGGTCTACGCGCCAAGGCGGCACGCGAGCCGGGCTATTCCCAAACTTCAACTTACTATAAAATTGTAACATTTTTTTTGACCACCACATAATACGAAATTATTTACTGCTTTTTTAACACCCAGCAATCTTTTTTGTTTGATTTATGTTTTTATTTTTTACATATTTTCGATTGCGAAATATTAATATTATTTTTTCCGTATGACATATTCGCACAGACCCTATTTCTATAACTTGACACATTTAATAAGAAAATGTAATCCTTATCCTTACTTCCTTACTAATATTATAAATAAGAAAGTGAGTTTGTTTGTTATTCCTTCACGGCTTGACTAAGCAGCCGATCATTATGAAAATTTGCATACATATTGTTAGGGGTACAGAGCCCAACATAGGCTACTTTCTTACTTACTTTTTATCCCGTGAAAGTATGTCGTTCCGGGAAAATATTTTTTCCACTGTAGAGGGCGCTGTATCGGCCAACAGATGGCGCCACAAGTCGCGCTATGGGTTGTTTTGTTGTCGAACGAGATCTATGTCATAAAATTAACGCGAGCGAAGCCGCGGGGTAAAGCTAGTAAATAATATTTTCACCGTGTGCGGTATTCTATCATAATTATAAACTATTATAGAAATCCCACCGTCTCTGAACACTTCAAAATAATGTTGCATTAAAGATGACATGTGTGTATTTATGTATCAAGTGCGGTAAAGCATTAAAAAAAAAAAAACCTTGATTAGAACTACTGATGAAATAATATTATGATTAAATTACAATTGAGTTAAATATATTGTATCTTTTTCTGTTAATAAAACGCATGAACCTCATAGACAAAGGAATTTCCCCCCGTCATACAGTTTAAACAATCAAATTAAAGTATTTAAAATACAAGTTGGTTTCTCGGTGCTTTGTTAAAAGGCAAAAAATCATTCGTTTTGCTTCCATAGACAGAGGCGGGCAATTATTAAAGAACGCTAACTGAACATGATACCTGCTTTGTAATCACTAAACTACGGTTTCAAATTAATTTAATACTGTAATCGTATTTAATTGTCTACACTAATATTACAAAGAGGATAGATTTGTATTTTTGTAACGAAATACTACTGGACCTATTTCCCATATTCTTTCACCATTGCTATTATCCATGGGTAAGATGTGGCATTTTACACTCGTGCGAAGCTGTGGCGGGTCGCTAGTATTTACGCGGGTAGCAGATCAAGAGCTAAGCTAAGTTAGTTTTACATACATTACGCGTTGTGGTCTGCACCTAAGTATGAAAAAAAATTTCAGCTATGTAGACTAAGCTAAACTAAGTTAGCAATGACTTTGATTAGCTCTTGGTCTGCAACCCGCCACGTCTTTATTAAGCCCACCATTCACTACACGAACCCGGACCCGACTCGCAACCCGGACCCGACCGCGGACCAATCCGGCGTTGTCCATACACTGCACGAACCCTCCACTCGAAGTATGGCATGTGGGGTTCGACAGGCGCTCGCGGCTCGCAACGCAACCGCAGACCTGCGAACCCGACGCCAACCCATTTGACAGTCCGGCGTACCGGTTCGTCGCTTCCATACACAGGCGGATTAGTCCGATGGCCGACCAATCCGCCGGACCAATCTGCGTGTGAATGGTGGGCTCTAAGTTATGGTTCTTCCACTTCCGAATATTATCATTATCATCTTAGCCGTCATGTGGCCTCACGTTTGTAGAAGGCCTCCAGCTGTGTACTTTGTGTGTACACCGCTGGGACATAGACCTCCCCTAAACGTTACCGTTTGGAAGCGGCCTGCAATCTGAATAGGTACATACTCATTATCTTATTTGTCGAATAGGATCTGTGAAAATCATAGATCTGTAAAAAATGAATGAATAAATAAATATCCCAGCGAAATAGGGCCTAAGTATGTAGCTTTTTATATTTAATTGGAATGTACAATGTAGGCATGTTTTCAAAGGTAGGTAGTACGTCAGGATTACAATTTGTGCCGCATTGACATTTCAGCTGGAAAAGGTACCCAGGACAAGTGGGGCACAAGTGTTGGGATGACAGTCACTCGAATCTTGTTTGTATAAAGAGGCAGTGGACGTTGTAGATTAACGTGACTTTCCTAAGGTATTTTATTATAACAAACAAGTGAAACTTCGTGAAATTTTTATTAGAAGCTATAAAGTTGATGCACAAAGGTTTTACTTGTAAGAAAGCGAGTGTAATTCCACTAATATAATAACAAACCAGGCAAAAACTACTTGACAGGTTAGCTTTGAAATTTAGTACCTACGCTACGCAGTCAGTCAGTCATAAAAGAGGCGAGCAGAGCCGTATATGATTTAAGTTGACTAAATATTGCGCGAAAAGATTTACTCGTTATTTATTTGTCAATAGTATGCATATTGTATATAGCTCCGTACTTCGGAGGGCACGTTAACCCGTCGGTCCCCGAAGACCGACTGTCATCTTTCAACAACAGCCGGGCTGTTGTCGAAAGATGACAGTCGGCCTTCGGGCGGCTTGAAAACAACGGTCTCCGGCAATCCGCATTGGAGCAGCGTGGCAGAGTACGTTCTAATCACCTTCGATTAAAGGAAGACCCGTATCCATGCAGTGGGAATATGGGTTGATATGATGATGATGCATATTGTTCTATGTGATTACAAAGTTTCACAACGATACTTATTAGCATAAGTACACAGGAAGTTTATAAGCAGGAACACATAAGTTTTTATTCTGGATTGAAAACCCAGCTAGTAATAGTAAGGCTAGTAAGTGTAATATGCCCGACCCTAAGACATATAAAAAGAATCATAGAAGTTTGGAATTCGACAATCATCAAACAAGGACAAATTAGTCGATCACAATCCTTACGATTTCAACACATACTTTTTACTTTGAACCGCAATGAGTCCAAGGAGATTCCTTATCTACAATTTCAACTTTTCAAACAGCATTGGCTTATATCTTGAATTTCAGGGGTTTCCAAGCTTTACCAAAGCCAAATCCATAAATTGACCGTGGCCAAATTTTTCTTTAGTGGTAGTTTACAAGTAACTTTCCTTGGATGCATCTATTCGATTCCAAATTTTTTGTTGTGTTATGTGGCTTTAACATACAGATAAGGAAGACGGGGAATCCCGTCCTCAGTATAAGTTTATATCTGAAAACTAGGAAATCGATTGCAGAAGCCACAACACAACAAAAAGTTTGGAATCGAAAAGATGCAATCAGGGAAAGTTACTTCTAAACTACCTCTAAAGAAAACTTTTGGCCACGGTCAATTTATCGATTTGGCTTTGGTGAAGCTTGGAAGCTTCTGAAATTCAAGATATATGCTAAAGCTGTTTGAAAATTTGAAACTGTTGATACGAAAGATAACATGATGTTTTACTAAAATTATTTGTACTGAATTCTGAAATTGGTTGACGCAAACTGAGCGATTCATGAGTGGATGAGTGGACAGACACTCGAATTGAGTTCGACGATGAATAGAACAGGGGTGGTTGTAGAGATATCTAATGTAGAGAATTGAAATTGACCATTTTTATGGCATTTCTGATGACGAATATGTTTTCTTATTTTAAGGCTAATTCTTCCTTTTATTGACTGTCGTTTTACTGATATACAGGATAAAAACTATCCTACGTCTTAATCCGTACCTTTCAAGCAAATCGTATCAAACTGTTTTGCGTGAAAGAGTAACAGACATTCACACATCCATTCATACATACAAACTTTCCCGTTAATAATATTAGTAACGATAATTAGTTCGCGTAGTTTTATAAAATTATTTTTCTTACTTGCACAAAGATAATTTCTTCTGAAACTATTTTTCATTTAAATCGTTTCACCGGTTTCAATGTAACTCACAAAGGGTATTATAAATCAAACAGACCGCGAATCGATCAAAGCCTTTTATTTACGTATCCAATCATGACCCAATTATGGCGTTATGGGTGTTTAATACAAAAGTATTAAACACCCATATTATTATAATATTAAGAGATATATTATATTATAGATATATTAAAATTTTAGATAATATTTGCACAAAAAATTGTGCAAATATTATCTAAGCAAACGCACGTGGCAAGCGCTGGGGGGCCAAAATCGGGGTCAACAGCCTCTCCACGTGTTACGTTGATCTATATTTGAGATAATAGAATTTTTGAGATTTAATTATTCATTTCGTTTGTATCTTACAATTTGGTATCACGGGTTAGCAGTGTCAGTGTTTGAACATCACGGACTTGCCTTTACGACGGTCTATCGATAAGAGGAATGTGCCGTGGGATTTACGGAGAAGAAAATTTTAAACCCTTTAAACACATCCAAATACTGGCAGGAGTCGGTAGTCCCTTAACTCTTGTGTTCGTCCAGTTTTGACATGCGCAACGACGCTAGCGGGCCCCTCGATGGTCATAATGGAAGGTACAAGCTATTTGCAGGTTAATTCCTGAGGATATTTGTCATAAAATGCTTTGATGAACGGTACCTATGTGGAAAATGGGTATTTTTATGATTGTCTGGTGCATAGTTTACGATTTCCTTCCTTGTTTCAAGTATAATAAAGTTTTGTAGGTATTTTATGCATTGCAGTTCATTATGGTAGAGGTAATTTTAGTTCAAAATAATTTAGAAGATCCGTTCGATACCGTTTTTTGTTCCGTGAGACATATTATATGGTAGTGACCCGTGGTAGTGACTTATGAATTTTCATTCGAATTATGTTACAAGTAAATGAATGTTTTTTTTTTTACAAAATAAATAACAGTTTTATTAGGAAAAGATGTAAAATGCAAAATTATTGCAAAAATGGCTTGACATATTTGATTGAAAGTAGATACATAAGGGCACAAAGGTAGTTTATAACCTGGATTAACATATGGGGTTAGCTATTATCCCGGATAACAGTCAGGAACGGGATTACCGCGGGCATCAGTTAGTAACTACACTAGGGATTTTATTCATTGTCGGCTCCCTGTGCCGCCTGTAAACGATTCCCTCAGGCTAGAAGTTTTGACGAAAGAAGAACTTATATTTCGCTGGAAACCGAAACAGAGTTTTTGAAGTTAGATGTCCTCTTGGATTCCAGCCTTTACAGCGAGATGTTTACTTTCGCTGGGTTCGGGATCCGTTTCTGGGAACGCTCCTTGATGAATTAGCACACATCGACTCTCTTTGTAGATATGTCGAATCGAGTCGATATGTGAATGAAAGCTCAGGTGCCAACAATCATTGCCTAATTCAATTCTACTAAAAGTGGACCTGAAATAGTATCAGAGAACAGAATAAACTCGACCTTTGTTTGTTTATAATTCAGGGGGCAAGGGCCAAATAAGCCTTTACGGCGGCTGTTAGAGGCAATAAAACAGTTTTTAGCGGCTGTGTTTTTCGTTAGGGCGGCCATTTCTACTTTCCTGGTGAGGTCAGTAAACTTTGTGTGGTGTAGTTCAATTATATTGCTTAATTTCGCGTGTTGTTGCACTGGTTGTTATTGCTGTAGAAAAATATGGGATTTTATTCCTTATTTTTCAGTGTGTAGGTTCATTTTTATAGCTCACACACGCTTATGTTCAACGGATCGAAATGAAATATAATTTGGATTTTTGAACTGAACTTTTGAGTTCCTTTTTTATGTTGTTAAATTAATTAAAACTATTCATAATACTTTGATGTATTGGTTATGAGTAGACATCGGATTATATGCACTATCAAAATGCCAAAATATGCATGCAAATATGCACTAAAAAAGTGCGAAATATGCACAAAATATGCACAATCAAAAAACCATTTATTATTACAATTTACGTTTATTTTAACATTATTTTTATATGTTATACATTTATTCATATTAGTTATTGTTATAATTCTTGTGACAATTAACAATAACATATTTTTCCAGGTTTTCTACGGAAAACTTGTGACGTTTGTCACTTAATATTAATTTATAGGCTGAAAATGACCTTTCGATGTCAACTGACGTTACCGGACAGAACTTGAAATTTGGCGCCATTTCTGCAGAGACCTCTTCAGGCAGAGTTTGTCCGGTGCCGTTGATAAATGCGTCAATTTTCTTTCCGCCTAACATGTTTAACTACTGAAATATGCACTATCAATGAAAAAGTACCAAAATATGCAATAACGCTATAAAAATGGAATTATATGCATTTGCATATGCAAACATGCAAATGCATATAATCCGATGTCTAGTTATGAGTAACTATAAAAATTATTGCACCACTAATAGACAAACGCGGATTCACTCCCATAACCTACTGGCGAAACAAAAATGCAAACGAAAAATCTGATAACTCATATGCTAGGAAGCATGCCTCCTACTACCTATTATTAAAAGTTAGTATTTTTAAAATATTCGATAGTTGTTTTCAAGATTGTTTAATGAGCGAGTCAGTCAGTCATTGATCTTTGACGATTAATGATTGTTAAACTGTGTATTAGTAAGGATAATATAGTAGATCAGTCATAATCAATTATTGTCGCGACTCGACACATGTTCGCTGAGTCGCAATGGCGTCAAATACAAACACATATAAATGTGAGAGAATATTCACGAAATGGAAGCTTTCCTTTGTGAATTGTGCTGTAGGATCAAGGGTTTATACTGTATTAGCTATGTGTACTCATCTGATGGGAATGTTGACACAGCCCTTTGAAAATACAAGAGAATCTGCTGATGAATATTAGAAGAGCGTATCTTGGAAATATTTTAAAATGTTCGTAATGTTCTGATGTAAAAACTTAGAGAATTTACTTACAAGATTTGCTTGACATTTGGCATATTGGTAGTTTATAACCTAGGTTAACACAGGATAGTTTTCATCCCGGATATCAGTCCGGGATAAAAACAACGAACCGAGGGCATAATTATCAGCTAGTAAAACATAAATCAAATAATTTGATTCGTATTGTTATATCGGGTTACGCAATATACATTTGAAAAGGGATACATCTACTTACAAATATTTAGTCTGGAATCCGCCATTGGCAAAGGTTATATTAGTTCGACCGATGTTACCAGACCTATTTGTTCAGATGTTACTATTGACTTGAAAGGAATGAAGGTAAGTGGTCTTGTAAAGTAAACATTAATGTTTTATAAACATTTTCAGGAAACTTTGAAGTTAGACATTGTATAGAAAGGGACTGAAATCGCCGATCACGACACTAGACTAAATTCATCCATGGGTCAAGGTTAGCCTCAGATACATTAAGGGGCAAAATGATACCCTGTATGACGCACAAGAGTCCTGCAGCATGTCGCCCAACTTTTACATGACGCGGGTCACAGTACAGCCAAGTCCCACAACATTGTCCCCGAGACTCTCATTGTTTATGAGCGTCGTGATTGTCCAATTGTCTATCATGGGCCATCACGTAGAGTAGACATTCAAGATGGATTCAATCGTGGAGTATTCTATGAGATAGCCCATCATGGCCCATCGTGTAGTTAAAGAGAATTCACGCGCTGTGTTTAAAAAAAATCCACTGAAGTTCTAATATTAATAACCTTACTAGCCATTACCTCGAAATACCTAAGTACGCTTGGATTACAGAGGAATTTGTCATTATCCCTGTTCAAAGCACTTGCTGATAAGCCATGTTTGGGCCCGCTGATAATGTCCTACCGGACAATAGCACAGTTTATTTCAATTAAATATTTTAGAAACTGAGAATTGTGATAATAAAATTATATTAACCTAATTATTGCATCCTGGTTGTTTGTTATTGCATCTTGTTTTTGCGTTATTATAATAAATTGTTATTTTATTAATAATAAAATTATAATAACTTTTTTTAGGATCTTCCCCGGCCCGGCCGAACTAGCTCAATAAAAGCTCTACAAAATTACCAATCTGTTTTTCTTTTCAGATCTTCTTTTTTAATAAACCGAATTTTTTTTCGAGTTCGAAATTCAAAATGATATCATACTTCATTCAAATGTAGTCTATAGCCGGGTCATAGGGTTAAATAGAATGTCCATCAATTTTAGTAAAAATGAGGTTTTATAACGATGTGCCGTTGCTATGATTGATGTGGTGTCGGCACGTCCGCCAACATGGAATATCAGATTGCCGGAAAGTTCACAAATTGCTTGTTGCTAGGTAATTTAGGCGGCAATAGTATTAGTGATTAGATCGAAACGCAACTTTGTTTACTTCTTCAATATAATTTGAACATTTTATACACGAGCTTACTTCTCTGGCTGGCTGTTAGTTAGCCTGTAAGTTGTAGAAATTCCCTTGTCGTAGCTCCCTGTCTCAAATTGTAGGTTAATCTATGTCGTAGGTGACGATTTCTTGGGAGAAATAGTATCCTAATCCTGTTAACAACTGTCCAATAAGTTTTGTCACGAAATAAAATAAATTCCAATAGGTTTTTATCCCAGATATGGTAGTAATATAACGTGTCTTTTGACATAATTTAAAAAACTTCAATGTAAATGTTATGTATTGTATTTAATAACATTTACTACCATTACCAGTTAGAGTAAAAGTAAAACATATTTTTGGAGTATATTTAAACAGTAATTTGTGTTTCTACGTTTGACATTAGGTACCCAAAAGCTTTACGTCCCGATTCCGTACATTTCGGCGTATTCATTCGTTTGATGTCCCAAAAGTAAAAGGGTATCGCTTTTTACTCAACAGTGCGGGTCGAAGGAATGTCGAATAGTCTAAACGTCTAAACACATTATAAAATGGTAGAAAGGGTAGAATATAAATCAGTCAGTTTCTGAAGCATGTTAATTTTAATTCTATGATAAGTCTCGAGAGGTCTCAAGCTATTACTTTTTTTGTGACATGACAGTGACAGCTATAATTTAACGAGTCACTCACTAACATTAAAATGCTTTTCAAAAACTGACTAAATGACTTATATTTAACTGAAGGCAGGTTCATAGATTAATATTGTACAGGTTTCACAGGTGTTTGGTAAGATAAATTATCATATTTTGATAATTTGCAATAAGGTGGCCCTAAAGCCCACCATTCACTACACGAACCCGGACCCGACCGCGGACTAATCCGGCGTTGCCCATACACTGCACGAACCCTCCAGGAACCCTCCACTCGAAGTATGGCATGTGGGGTTCGACAGGCGCTCGCGGCTCGCAACGAGCCCGACGCCAACCCATTTGACAGTCTGGCGTACCGGTTCGTCGCTTCCATACACAGGCGGATTAGTCCGATGGCCGACCAATCCGCCGGACCAATCTGCGTGTGAATGGTGGGCTTAAGGTTTTCGTACCATAAAGTATACGGTTAATATCAAGAAGCTTAAATATTACTACCACAGTATTTAAGCTTCTTGGTTAATATACATCAAGTGTTGCCACTTTATTAATGCATAGTTACAATAAAAAATATAATGAAGTAAGAAGCCCATATATTTTTTAAAACAAAAACGCCGCATTTATTTTGTATTTAAAAGGTTAGGTGGTATGGAATACCACTTGAGAAAATTGCAAATCGATGTCTGCGTTGCATCGTGCAAAAAATACAAAATTCACAACAGAAACACAGCTGCCGATACGTGATGCGTCGCCACGTCCAATGAAATTTATCGACATCGATAAATTTTTACGCATTATCGTAGTTGGCGTACCGCGTAGGTGGTGTTGACTTTTTCTCAATAGGTTGCCACATTTCAAATATTTGAAAATGAATAGGTACTTATGATAACAAATAACGCACGTCGAACACAGAAATAAAACAAGAGTTCACGAATTTGAAGCTGTGTTATGAATCGTGATATTTGATGTTAGTTATTTGATTTGTTATAAAATTAATTAGTAAGCAAATTCAAATTTTTTTTTCAATAACACGTAAACAATACAATACGTAAATGATATTGATTGATTGATTTGCTTGCTAACGGAAACTTTTTGTGTGTTAAATGTTTAAGTATAATTTTATCTAATTATGTCGAAGATAAATAATTATCAAACTGTTTAATGCTGTTAAAGATTCTAATTACTGTTACTTACTAATTTAAAAAAAGTAAATAGATCAATAAGCACAAGATTGATCGTACAAGTGTTATCGAAAAAAGCAATTTGACAAGTCACCGCCCTAATTTAGAGGAAGCGAGACAGAGATACAAAGATGTGGACAAAAAATTTGGGCTCGTGCACACCTGTTGACGATGTCTTGGTTTCAACCAGCTGTCTTTTTTATTTAGATACATAATTATATAGCATAACATCATATCGTAATAAAGAATATTATGCATAGTTTATGCATAGTTTTAACTATTATAATTAGTAAAAAAAATAGAATAACTATTATTTACTGAAGGCAGTTTATAATTTTATTTACAAAGTTACACATTATTTATATTTGAAGCGAAAAAGGAAAAAAATAAGTAAAGGCATTGTTAGTTTATACTCGTTTCGAACCTAGTCACAGATTCAATAATTTCAATAAAGTAAATCACTATTTTATTAGTTGAACAATAATTTTGTTTAAAAATATGTACAACTTATTAAAACGTATAAGTAATTGGTACTTCAATAAATATTGCAGGAAAAGAACTTAAAATTAAAATCAAAAACTTTACTTGTAAAGTGAAATTTTTACTCTACGAAAATTGTGAAGTTCTATCTTTTTTTTAAATGTACGGGTCAATATTAAACGTACAAAATAACAAAAGGGTAAAGTCCAGTAGACCATGATCCTACGCTCCAGGTGGCAATCACATGAAAAATTATACACAAAAAATCGAAAATTAAAGGCTCTTGTTGGCTTATTAACATGGGCGATCCATAATTATCCCTGAATAATACTTAATAGATTCAAGTAGCTTACTGGAATACTGATTACTTAATAAATACGTTGAGAACTTGAATAGATGTTATCAGTTAATGTAGAAGCTTGCTTGCTTATAATCTAATGAGCTGTAATCGATACTATTTCGTATCATAAATACAAAAAATCTATAGATTCAGTAGTAAGATATTCATAAAAACACAGAAAAGGCGAGGGCTGATAGTAATGTCGAGGATAGAAATGGTTTTGTGGACGAGTTATAAACTCTGCTTTTCACTTCGATTGCGAGGAAATAAATAAATAAACGCACGAAAAACAAGACCTGTTTCCCCTTTCCCGCCGCTTTTTTTTTTAAATCTTACGACATTGAAATTAGGCTTGGGCTGCAGATCTATACAGCCTACTATTAAATTAATTTTGTAATAAAATAATTTTCTTAAATTAATTAAATAACCTACCGTACTTTAATTTAAATTTTAATATCTTATAAGACTTAAAAAACACATAAGGCAAATAAATTAAAGTAAATGTTTTAAAATAACAAATTCTATCTCTGAACTTTTTGTTGTGTTTGGCGTATGGCTTATTTCCTTTGCCTTAATATAGATACATTTAAGAGTAGATACGTTTTTGCCCTTGTGCACAAAATTCGATTTTGTGCAGCCTATATCCTGCGCAAATAAGCATTTTCTGAGCATGAGAAGTGAAATAGTAGATTTTACAACAAGTGCACAAAACGAATCATTTCTATCCGAGACTTTTAGCAGCCCGAGCCGAAGGCGAGGGCTGATAGTAATGTCGAGGATAGAAATGGTTTTGTGGACGAGTTATAAACTCTGCTTTTCACTTCGATTGCGAGGAAATAAATAAATAAACGCAAGAAAAACAAGACCCTGTTTCTCATTTCCAGCCGCTTTTTTTTTTTTAAATCTTACGACTTTGAAATTAGGCTTGGGCTGCAGACCTATACAGCCTACTATTAAATTAATTTTGTAATAAAATAATTTTCTTAAATTAATTAAATAACCTACCGTACTTTAATTTAAATTTTAATATCTTTTATGACTTAAAAACACATAAGGCAAATAAATTAAAGTAAATATTATAAAATAACAAATTCTATCTCTGAACTTTTTGTTGTGTTTGGCTGTATGGCTTATTTCCTTTGTCTTAATATAGATACATTTATGAGTTTACTTTTCTGCCCTTGTGCACAAAATTCGATTTTGTGCAGCCTATATCCTGCGCAAATAAGCACTTTCTGAGCATGAGAAGTGAAAAATATTTTTAAATGTTATTCGAACCTTTTGTTTTGCTTTTAGTTTTTTATTCTGGTAGGTAAGGTACCTTACCTTTTTTATTGTGGCCAGATTTATCCTGAATGTTATTTTTTTAACTCACTTATAACATAACTATGAAAAGTTGTTAATTAATAGTTATTTATCTTAAGAATGCAAGTTGTTACAAACAATTAGCGCATAGTTAATAAGATTATCAACATTTCTTTACCTTAGTTTTATTAGATCGTTATCATAATTTAGCTCAATTAAATTACTATAGGCGTGAATTAAAAGGCGCAGCGAGCCGTCATCTCTCATTCTTTGTAATGACATGATACAACCATTTTTATGTAAGTAATTGATGATTTTGACTTTAGGGAAGCCACATTTGTTTGTAACCATGATCGTTTCATAGTACAAAGGCAGTTTGGAACAAAATAGAGGACCATCAATTTCTAACACTACAAAGAATGTAAAAACCCCCGACTTAAAACCTCTAAAAAGTAAATCAATAATAATTATGTACCCCCTATTCGACCTTTTAATTTTATGATATAATATTAATATTAGTTAATAGTAGTTAGTCATAATACCTACTTCCAAAGTGTCATCACGTCGGGGGACCGCTATAGACATTTAAACATAACTGTGTAAGAACTATTAACTAATAGACAGTAGATATCAAATTGTCAGCTAGTAATAAATTTTTACTTAGCGGTTCCCCCGACGTGATGACGCTTTGGAAGTAGGTATTATGACTAACTACTATTAACTAATATTAATATTATATCATAAAATTAAAAGGTCGAATAGGGGGGTACATAATTATTATTGATTTACTTTTTAGAGGTTTTAAGTCGGGGGTTTTTTAAATTTTTAATTTAAGTTTTATTTGGCGTTTTTTATAGTTTCGTTCCTATTTTATTCTAATCCCTATCAGTTTCATTTGTATTTTAGATATGTATGAGAGGTATTGCGAAATATGTATGAGGGTATTGTGAAATATGTATGAATGGTATTGCGATGTATGAGAGGTATTGCCAAATATGTATGAATGGTGTTACGAAATATGTATGAGAGGTATTGCGACATATGTATGAGAGGTATTGAAAGTACTCGTCAAGACGTATCAAACGAGCCCAAACTCGATGGGGTTATGTATTTTAATTACTGAGTACCTACCCATTACCATCTTCCAGCTCCATCATCAGATCAGCTCCATGACTGTTTTAACAAATGTGTGTGACCAAGAGTAGGTCGATCCTCGCTCGCTTCGTTCGCAAGGTTTTTGGTGGTCACAAGCCAAACCTAACCTAACCCAGCAACGGCGGAATATCATAGATAGTCATTCAGCTTTATCATCAAATCCTGGTTACCATCCTGCATCAAAGTACTCGTCAATAAGGATCAAACGAGCCCAAACTCGATGGGGTTATGTTATGTCGTGTAATTACTAAGTTCCTATGGCCACCTTCCAGCTCCATCATGAGACCCTGGTTACCATCTGGCACCAAAGTACTCATCAAGACGGATCAAACGAGCCCAAACTCGATGGAGTTATGTCGTTTGATTACCGAGTTCCTATGGCAACCACCCAGCTCCATCATCAGACCCTGGTTACCTCTAGCACCAAAGTATACAGATACACACGTCAAACTTATAACACCCCTCTTTTTGGGTCGGTGATAAAAACACAGCGCGATAGCAATAAACATTAAGTATAACGAGCGAAGCCGCGAGCCCAGCTAGTGAATTATACCTAAAAATGAACTATTCAATGAGACCAATCTAATGAACCCAAACACGATACATCTGCTGTAATTTGACGAGGAGATGAGTATACTGCAGGTTCCAGATGATGCTGAAGCATCACATCAAGTTTACCATATTCTTGCAATATCATGACAGTAACAGTATACCAAATTTCAAATCGATCTAACCAGTGGAAGTTGCTCATTTCCCTTCATCAAATAGAAAAAAGCTGGTGATCTTCAAACGGCTGAACAGATTTTCATGAATCATAGCTAAGAACACTCCCGCACAGGTCACCTTTCAAACAAAAAAAACTGCATCAAAATCGGATCATCCGTTTGGTTGCTACGATGCCACAGATAGATCCACAAATACACAAATACACACGTCAAACTTATAACACCCCTCTTTTTGCGTCGGGGGTTAAAAAAAAAACAAATTGATATTAGATGTGGAATAATTTAGCTTATTTAGGGGGCAGGTAAAAATGCGCGCGCATTGGCCGTTAAAGAAATATAAGATGTAAAACATTTTGTACTAAGATATTAGTTTTACGTCGTGATAGTCGACCGTGCCCCAAGCGGGGTCACTCGTGTCCACTCCGTCGCTCGTTACTATGTTACAATACTGATCTTATCTCGAATTCTGTACAGAACTTTTTCTTTAGGTCCTTTTACATGGCACGTAAAGTTAATTATTTTTATAGAGATTTAGATCAGGTACATAGATTAACTCCCTAATTTGTGTATTAATAGTGCAGAAAGTGTCATACTATGCTGGGGTTTGCTCATCGATATATAATGTCGATGGGTGAGATAGTCCATGTGTACATACATAGACTACAATGAAATGTGGACAAGTAGATTCAAATTCACACAATCAAAGAAATTTATAACCTAAAGATAGTTTCCCTTTAACTAGAAAACATTATATTATTATTTTAATTGATTTTGAACACTCCTCTTTATGGTCTCAACTATTACGGCTACGACCCACTAAAGGCATATAAAACTTGGCAACAGAATGAGACTTCAGTTTTGTATTGTAAACTGCTTATCTGATAAATTCCAAGAGGCTTTTACGGATAGGCCAATATCTGAAAACCATAAGTTTCGATCTAACACGCTATCTTGCTCATATAAAATGTGAATTGAGCGAAATAAAAGATAGCGCGTGTAAGATTAATACGATAATTGTCTCCCCAAAAACGTTTCAACCAAGTTTCAACAATCTATTGTGTGGATTGCTTTTAACAATAGCTTTCCGTATGTTCATATGTTGTTTTATTTAAAGATGTCTATCGCAAATAAAGTATATTCTCTCTCTCTCTCTCTATTTCTTGTTCTAAAATATCGTGTGGTGTAAAGAGACCTTTCCCATTTCTATCACATTATGAACCACGGCATAATGCCCTCAGGGCTCGTCTGAGAAGTGCTCTATTGTTGTTAAAGGATTTTCACTGACCTTTACAAAAGTTTACATTAACCTTTATTTAATTAATGCATTTAGTATTACCGTTTGCATTATCATAATTTTAGTATCATTTTTAGAATGTGGTTAATTAAAACCATTTGTAGGGTTAAATATTTTTTTCTCTATTCAGAAATTTGAAAATCATAGACCAATTTTTATTATTTTTTTCAGTTATTTAGGCATTGGCCAGTTACTCTAAGTCATTTGTTTTTCTTTTTTAATATGAATACTAAATTGTAACTGTAAAAACAAAAGATAAAGAAGAAAAAAAGATAGCTTGAGATCTAGAGTGGAATTAAGTTTAAAATACGATTCTACAAGAAAAAGTGCCTGTGAAGGTCTAATTTCTGAAATAAACGATTTCATTTCATTTCATTCTGCAGCTGGCTTTTTGGTATGTTAAAAAAGCTGTATGTCATTTCGCACTGTTCAGTAACCCTAATTGTATTATAAATAGAATTCTTGCTCATTTGACCCCTTGTAACCCAAATCCTGTGGAGAAATTCGGTGAGCCGTATTACATTTTGATAGTCACCTAAGTACGTACTTTAAGGCCCTTATTGGGAAAGTTATTGAACTGTGAAAATATTTTTTGAAATTGCTAAAGAGATTTGAATTACGTCCATCACAATGTTATTTCATTATTGTTTTAAATTTCTGAATCGTATGTGGTAAGAAGTTGATCTTCAATTTCTTTCGTATTTTGGAGTTTATCATGTGGGCTCCACACTATATTTGACCGAATTGAAGCGAAGTTAGTCACAAACTTAGAAGACAAATGAAGTAGGACGAATAGCCGGTCAACACATTTTTTTTTCCAAAAAAAATTATGATTATGTAGTACGTATAGTACCTACATATACATCGATGATTATGTATGATAAAGTTTTAATAGAGTTCAAGACATTTTTTTTTGCTACAGTGGGCACTTTATTGACATAAAAGACGGCCTGATTTCACAGATGATAAGTTACAGTTAGCCTATATGTATAAGAGGATATTGAAAATAAAATTGTCTGTCAGGTATTATATAATTTTTCGACAATTTATTTGAACTTATTCGATTTTATTGGAACCTCGGCCTTTACGCGGATAAACTCGTTAATCATTTCGGACTGGCTGATTGTTTAAAAAAAAAAGTCTTCCAATTAATTAGGTAATTAGTTGTTATTTTACTACGTTACACAAGTATCACATTACATGTATTCACCCGCCCATTTCTCGGAAGCGTTGCTCTCCGAAACTCAAATCTTGAATCATCGTCATTTACTCCTTGTACCGGTTCGGATGACGTCATTACGAGGCAATAAAATAGCTTTCGCTTCTCATGTTACCGATTACGATATGTGTAAGCCCGCTTTAAATATCGGATTACTGGCTTAAAGGAATTTCATTGTTTCGCCTCCAATCTCCCAAAGGACGTCGTTAACCGCTTTTAAATTTGTTGAACGCCTATAAATTAGATCTGTAATCGAGTGTTTTACCAGTAATCTCGATATTTAACTGCAAAAATGTTAATATAAAACTAAAATGTAGTGACTTTATCAATCCCCAGATAAAAACCATGGACCGGAAAGCTGAAATTTTGCATGGTTTCCTTTATAATGCAGATAAAGACGGAAAAAGAAATCAGGATCCACGCAAAAAAAAGTTGCGGCACGTTGCGGTCTCTGCGAATATTTAGATTGTTAAAATTCTTAACGGCAATTAAAATATATTTCATCAGAGTATTGTTTTTTTTTTGTTAACTGATGTTAGTGTTACTTTGTGTAAACTAACTAATTAACAAAAGTTTGTAATAATATCTCTATAAATAGAGTTAAAATTTTATGTTATTCAAAATCTTCAACCTGTAAACATCAAAATGTTGTCTCTAAACCTATAATATTCGTAGTCAGAAACTTACAGAATACGGCCATGTCACGAAACACTGGCTAATTATCAAAATAATTTTATTTGCACGCGATTGGCTTTCGAAGTTACTTATTATCATTAATGCTATTAATTAAATCGTAACGCAGAATGACACAAAAATTTACTCAATTTTCTACGTCTAGACAACTCATTACGAGAAGCGAGTGCTTTTCATAATACTGAATTAAAGTTTGGAAAAAGTTAAGAAAGGTGAGTGTATGGTAGTTATACAACTTATACACAATGTTATTTAATTTTGATAACCAAATTTCATATTTGAATAGGTACTTTAAGAAGACCATGACTTTCTTATTCTAGAGGACGTTAGCAAGCAAGCTTGCTGGTCTTCTGATGGTAAATGCAACTCTCTCCCCTTTTCCTGTCTTTGGACCTAAAGAGCTGAGAATTGACGATAAAAAGATATGGGACTTCGAAATTCCCACTAAATCGGTCCGACATAGGTAGGTAGGTAGGCTATTCGGATCTTTAAAATAAAATACACCATTATACTAAAATTTTTAAAATTACTAATCACAAGATGATTGCAAGTTAAATGAGGGATTCCACGGAGGTCGAAGTGTACCCAATGAGTCATAGTGATAATGTAACTAAGTTCCGCTCGAGTCTGTTTGGTTGACTCACGCGCATTTTTTCCATTCTTGAAGAAATCTTAACGACATAAAAAAGGTATGAATAGACCCAGTTAAACAGGTGTCCGTTTATCTAAACAGTGAGTCAATGGCTGAATTTTGGGAATTTTGTGGTTTTGTTACAGATTAAAAATAATTTTGTTTTTATTTTAGTGATGGACATGGACAAATGCATAAGTTGCATAACTAAATCACAGATGGAATGTTTCGGGATTCCTAACATGAATTACTGAATGAAATTAAAATTTTTGGATAATGAATGACAGGAATTGAATTCAATGAACCAAAACAGGTTTTTTAAAGTGAGTTCGAAAATTCACAACAATTTTTAATTACTTGTAAGGAAAATTTCCGAATATTGGTCATGTTTTGGTCAGAGAGTCGCGTTTTGGTTATTTCAGAGTTAATTTTATTATTTTACAAATTTACTTGTACTAAATGTTAAATATTATTGCGATTACGAGAAAACCACAAAAATATTATTGCGAAATGTTTAATGACTTATTGGCGTTTTTAATGCGTTTTTAGAAATTATTTATGTGACCTAAAATGTTATTGTTAAATAGGATATAGATCACGTTAATTCACGTTTTTAGTACGTGGAGTGCTTTGATGTGCAAGTCAAGGAACTTAACATATTATAACGATTATAACTAAATTATAAATATACTAGCTGACCCGTGCCCACTTCGTTGGGCATAATGTTAATAATCCTTTTTTAGTATAGGCGTTCGTAAGAAACGCTTTCATTCGACCGTTTTTTCTCCGATTTACTTTGCAAAACCGACTACCACATAAAAGCCTTTTTATTTTTTGGTTTTTTATATAACCTATGACACTCAGCAATAATGTGGCTTTCTATTGGTGAAAGAATTTTTAAAATCGGTTCAGTAGATCCCGAGATTATCCGTTACAATTTATCAAACACACAAACTTTACCTCTATATAATATTAGTATAGATAGTAATAAATATATAAATTATTATTCGTCCATAGCGCATTATCACGATTTTAAAAGTCAAAACTAAGAATTAAGGGTTAAGTCAGTTAAAATGTTATTAAACCGATTAGTTGGTAACGAAGTGGTGTAGAAAACCTGTCTTTTTTTTAATTTAGAGGGTTGACATGTTATTGTTTATTTGCGTCCAGTTGGTATTTAAGTACCGACTTAGTTATTTGTAGTTAGATTTTATTCAAAATCGTAATTAATTCTCATTTCACTGAGTTTTCTTTTCTTAAATACTTTTGGACTAGATGCTTTTGTGAATTTAATTTCAAATTTGCCTTACTTATGTAAGAAAACTAAATTCATGAAAATAAGGTATCGGATCGGGTTTCGTCTTCGATAAATATATAAAAATTATGTAAGCTATGGTAGGTAGTTACATACCTAACTCACTAGTTATGTCAAGTAGACTAAATTCTTCGCCAAAAGAAAATATAATTTGTAGGTAATAATATGACTTTGAATTTACTTTGACACAGTTACTAATATTATGAATTAAAAATAAATTCTGAAAACACAAAAAAATTGCGAAATAGGTCTACGAAGTTAGGATTAAGCCCTCGGAAATTATCTATTTACAAAATATTCGTAACACAAATTGTGCACTAATCATTACTAAAAATATATCCCCACTAGTAATAAAATCGTCTCGCCATTCTGGCCACGAACCCTCGCAATACATTTTGCCATGGGGCGGGTGTGCGCCCTGCCTGGGGAAAACAGCGCAGCGACCAACCCGGCCGAAAACTCTAAAATCACAATCAATTAATTTTGTTAATAAAATGCGCAGTTTCATTCATACATACCAGCAAAATGAAGATAATTATGTTCCTTTCCTTTTTTGAATTTTTAATATTGATCACTTGTTTACACAAAAGTTCAATTAATAACTCAATAACACAACGAAATAAACAGGAAATACACTGTAGCCGTCTATTAGCACTGTACTAAATGTCTATCATAAATATTGTTAGAATACCGTACTTCTTAGTTTATATTGATAATTATTTATTCGTCAGATATATGAATAACACAGTACCCTCTCCAACTAAACACACTGCGATACTGACTGAACTGATTGAATGAAATGAAATCCCTAGCACTGGCCCTGGCTGGCTGGCTGGCTGGCTGAGCTGAATGATCAAAAAGAACTAATGAATGATTGAAAGATGTGATTGAACGGATTGAACCTTTGGATTGAACGAAAAGGTATCGTGGGGATCTGCAAACAAGCAGCTGCTGCAAGGTGGTATTTTTGGGTGGCGCCACCTATGTAATAAAAGTTTGTCTTGCTCTGTATCAATAGATGGCACTGATCAAGTACTAACCATGACTATCAAAATTCGTAGCCTAGATATAGATGGCGTAGTAATATTAATATTCTAAACTACTACATTACATAGTTACACTCTATTATTATATCTTTTCAAAGAATTAAAAATAATTTAGTTTGAAAATGTTAAATATTATTAAATGTTTTTTTGAACTTAATTAGAAAAAGAGAGTTACAATTTTTTCATCCATTTCACCTTTTGCTAATTTCACGTCAGTCAGATTTCAATCACTACACTACAAAGCTGTGTACTGTCATTTGATTTCTGTGTTGCTGTCAGTTTTGCATACGTCAAAAATGGAGGACGAACGTCTCTTCGACGAGAGAGTTTCTATTAGAGAATCAGCTCGACCTTTGAAGAAATATGGGAGTACATGCAACCATATGAAGAGGAACGAGGAATATATCAAGCACGTCATGGCCAAAGGCGATACATTACAAGGGATCGCTCTAAAATATGGTGTAACTGTAAGTGTAGGAAGTTCGCAATAAAAGTGTTATTATCTACTTTATTTAAATGGATGATGTTAAAATTGTCGTGTGCTGTTTGCAGATGGAGAAAATACGTAGAGCGAATCGTTTGTTTGCTACGGACAGTTTGTTTCTGAGGGAGTATTTATTGATTCCTGTTACGAAGGAATCTCCCTTTTATGAGAATGGAGAGCGTGTCACAGAGCTGGCACCGCCTTGCCACCGGGCGTCTATCGCAGGAATGCCTACCAGAGACTTTTCTCCTGGCAGTCCGGACGAGAAGAAGACATTTGACGATTTCTTGAACAGACTGGACTCCTCTCTGGCTGACATAAAGAAACATGTTGAAAAGACGAAAGAAAATAGCGAGTGAGTAGTTGTTTCATCACCTATGTTGATAGTTAAGCGAAGAAATTTCGCAATTATTAATTCATCTACTTTCTAATACATTCATTTTTACATTGACCAACAAATCAACTTTGAATATTGTTATTCAAATTAGATCATTTTTGTGATACATTTACAAATAGTTATTTGTCTAGCAATTCTCGAGAATCTACTTAATTATATTCTCTTTGTTTGGGATTTGTGACAGAACATTATGATGTGTGTTTAACAGTGTATAGTAAAATTAAATCATCCACAATTGGAATGGCACTACTGTACTACATTCCAATTAGAGTTAGTTTCTTTTTATACTAGCTCTCTCGCAAAGATGACTGAAGTGTAGTTAGAACACAAAGGAATAATGAAGATAAATTAGGATAAAAAGCTCTCCTGTTTTTGCCAAACTTCACAAGACTGTAGAGTTAGCATTACCCGTCTAAAGTAGTCACCATTCACCACCTTAGTCACCATTTCTAAAGTATCAAAACCATTAATTTAGTCAGATATGATAGATAACTAGAAGCAATACATATTGTTATTCCTTATCCGTTATAAATGTCATGGGTCAAGAGTGAGATATTTTATTTAAGTTCTTCTATATAGTAGCTATAAATTTTCTGATATGATTGCCATTGCTTTCACATTTGTATAGGCTACGGTGACGGCTAACCGTCAGGCCGACCGTGTGCTTGTTTGCCACCTGTGTGGTATAAAAAAATAAAAAATTGAAAACGTAATAGAGAACAAACTCAAAACATAATAGAGAACAACTCATTCCAAAACACAACATCAACACTTAATACTACACAAAGTAAAAAATTTCCATCTTTTTTAACAATAGCTGTACCATGTTGTTTTAATTTTTTTAAGTAGATTCCCGATTTATTGCCAATGCATCAATATTTAGCTTCTAGAATTTTTAATATAACATGAGACACGAGTTGCCAATACTTGCCAAGCTATAAAATTTATTGATAGATTGAAAAACAAATTGATTTTAATTGTTTTATTAAATACTACAGGAAGTACAGGATATTTCTATCAAGCTCATTAGTATAATATAAATAAAAATAAGCTTTTTCATGAAAAACCGCACCACATTATTAATAAAACGATGACCCATACATTCATATGAACAACACAACAATCTCATATAGATATATAATCAGAGTTGAATAAACATATGGGGCGCAATTGCTCTTGATAAGTATGTTTGTGTACTGATAACGTAATATTTGATGGAGGATGTTTACTTTGAGGGAGCTTACACTATTTATATTGCGCCTTACACAATGTTATTACATTTTATTCTGGAGGTTAATAAAATCATTCAGTTCTACAGTCACTCATGTATGTAGTCTATTTGAGCTCTGTTTTCTTTTTATGTTTAAGAGAGGTAGGGCACAGCGGATAATCCGCTCAAATCGGAGCAGCCCGTCTGGGGAAGGACCTCCACCTTACAGAAGATCGTAGCCAAATAGCATTGGTCTCGGCCATGTTGTGTTCCTACGGTGAGTAAGGTCTCCAGAGCTCCAGTTTGGGAGGGTTGGCAACGCGTGAGTGATACCCCCAGTATTGCAAACATTTATAGGCTACGGTGACGGCTTACCATCAGGTCGACTGTATGCTTGTTTGCCACCTGTGTTGTATAAAAAAAAACCTTTCCGTCGCATTCTTCCAATTTATAGGATTTACTTGTATTTTAGTATAATCTTGTGTACAACAATACCAAATTCAAGAAAATGTTGCCTTTGCATGAAAATGTAACAAATTATAAAAATGAAAATATTAATTGTTGACATAATTTTGTTTAAGTAAGTACTGAAGCCTGTGACTTCCGAAAAAGTTTTCAATGTGTTTCGGAATCCAGTGTCTTTTCCCATTTGCTACTGGATTCATAATGAACATTATATTTATTACATACTGCTTTTTGCCCGCGACTTCGTCCGCGTGAAGTTCCGGACCCGTTCCCGTGGGAACCACATTAAATTTCGGTAAAAGCCATAGCCTATGTCACTCCCTGATAATGTAGCTTTCTACTGGTGAGTATTTTTTAAATCGGCCCTGTAGTTTCGTAGCCTATTCAATTCAAACAAACAAACAAACAATCAAATCTTTCTTCTTTATAATATTAGTATGGATTTCACTCGGAATGTAACAATGAAATTTCAGTTGCTCATTTCTGGTGGATGACTACTGCCAGGTAGACTTAAACATTGGGGGAGTCAATTTTTTTTAATGAAAGTCCTTTTAATATACAGTGAATGTTAATTAATTTTAAATCTTATCTCTACATTATAAGATTAAATTAAACTATTGTCATAAAAAGGCTCAACTTTTTTCCGCAAAAAAAAATTGTTCTAAACTATTGTTTGGTACAAGTGATAGTTACGTATCAAATCATTTACTTTTTTAAACATTTACTTTTTTACTATAGTTTTTTTTGCACGTCTGAACGCACATTCAAGGTTGAATCGTAGAATGTGGATACTTTCTAACCATGGTCACATGACTGGTGAGTGGTGGGTGACGTAAGGGTCGGTTCTCACTGGTGTCACGCGTGACTAAGGAAAATACAATTTATTGTTCTTTTTCTATTTTAATAACTGTATCAGTTTTATAAATCTTTGGTTGACGGAGTTACTGTGCTTGTCTGGTTAGATTTATGCAGAAATATTAATAAGTCGCGAGGTGGTTAGTTAGTACAAATGATAAAAAAGATAAAATGTCATTTAGGTGTATTGGGAATATTCCATCGAGGTCACTGCTCCATTGTCGTTCTGTTATCACGAAATTGCTACTGGATTCTAATGCGGGGTCTACACTCTCGCGAAGTTGAGCGAAAACGAGAGTATGTTTGGGCTGTGCTGTGCATTAATCAGTCGAACAGGAATTATTATTTTTATTTTTTTATTTAGAAAACGACTAGTTGGCCCACGTAGATTTCAGAATTTTTCCACTCTGCCCCACCAAACCGTTTCACTGGTGGGGCAGAGAAGAATTGTTTTTTTTTTCAGACAGAGTTACTTTCACATTTATAATATTTAATAAGGATGCCTTAAAGGGTATAACCTTGGCGCATTCGCGTATCGGAGCCGTATGTATTGATAAACCATTTCTAAAAGACAAAGGTCAATGAAATTTTGTTGGAAAATTGTTTTAAACAAGTAATTGGTATTTATATTATTTTATCGTATGTCACTGTTGCATTTTTAAAGGCAAGTAAATAATTTGGCAATGATTTTCATACAATACGAGTAGGTATATAGTCGTAGCCAAGACAATTAAAGTACGTTTCAGAGGCTCTGAACTTTCGGGTAAACAATCTTAGAGTGTCTTTTTATTCAAATATCCATGTGTAAAATCGATAAATCGCCAGAATAATAAGAGTGTTGTGTTAAATGCCATTACTAACTATATTATTACTGTTTGGGTGTGAATGATAATTTTAATTGCCTATTTTCGTTAAAAAGACATGCTAAGATTGTTTACTACATTGGTCAAGTTAAAAGAAACAGGGTTTATGTACTTATTTTATAAGCGATAACGTCAAACGAAACATGAAAAACAATTTTAATATACTCCGTTCAACTGATCTTGAGACTAAATGTAAACAAACGATAAAAATATTGTTTATATTTTTGAAATCTTAAAATAACGTTTATGTTACTTCTATGAGATTTTTTTTGTTATTTGTTAACGTTTCCATGATAAACTTTAAGATGATTCATTGATAGACCAAGGGCCGTGGGTTTAAATGCGCAAGGCAAACATTTGTGTGCATGAACATTGATACAGGTATATTTATTTATAAGCAAAATTCCAATAGTTCACGCTTATACTTAGGTTGAGACTAGACGGCGTTGTGTGATTCGTTCAAGAAAAAAAATTGTTGACAAGTTTTGTCTATATTGTGTCTCTCTCAAGGCCAGTTCTAAAGAGAATGAAACTATATTTACATAGTATAAAATAAATAAATAATAAATATATAGGGACAAATCACACAGAGTGAGCTAGCCCCAAAGTAAGTTCGAAACTTGTGTTATGGGATACTAACTCAACGATACTATATTTTATAACAAATACGTAAATAGATAAACATCCAAGACCCGAGTCCAATCAGAAAAAGTTTGTTTTTCATCATGACTCGACCGGGATTCGAACTCGGGACCTCCTGGGTGGCGGTCTAACGTGGTAACCATTACGCCACGGAGGTCGTCAAAAATGAAGTTGCTTCCCGCTGTCTGTCTGTCCCTATGTAATGTATGCTTAGATCTTTGAAAACTACGCAACGGATTATGATGCTCTTTTAAAAATAGATAGAGTGATTCATGAGGAAGGTTTATATTTTTAATACATACAAGGATTTACCGAAACCACGGGAAAGCGGGTTACACGCTAACGAAGTTATAATTTTAAGTTTCGCTAGTAATGTTATAATTTTAAGGCCATACAAATACCTGCCACATCTGTCCGACAGTGGGCGCCTCATTTTCACAACATGTATTATTAGATTTTGTTTTCCATCCATCCCTATAAACATACGATTGTTAGTACTGACGTTTCGCCAATGAACTGTAAACTTTATGCCGTTTTTATAGGGCTGTTATGGTCATAAAGGAAATCGTGATTGGTCAATTGTCGGCTTATTTCGTGGTTTATTCCGTGTCCTGATTTTCGTGATAATTATTTGAGGTCATTGTGCCGTAAAATTATTTTATCTTAACGCGTAGGTGTCAGATTTAAGTTTTATTTTTATTAATGCATTATCTTTATTAGGAAAAAATTAAATGAGATAAAAATATATAATGTAAAAAACAAAAGTACAACAGTACTCTTTCTGACATTGAATTAGTAGCATTAAAAGCGCATTAAACGAGTAATTAGGAAAAATCTTTATTGATGTCATTGGCTATATTTCTCTAACAAACATGCCTATATTTAGAAACTCTGTGTCACTTCTAAGATGTCAGAGTGGTGTGGATGTGTCAAGTCAGATCATCCGAGTGATACCTTAGGTCCAAACAACGTGTACGAAATCGTCAGTCATTCAACGATGTCAGATAGATTTCTAAAAAAATTGGATCAAGATGGATAGATATTGAGGAAGGGTGACGAACAGTGGGTGATGCTGTTAATAAAAGTGTCAAAAGTTACTTAAAATATATTTATTTATTATTTCAGATTCGTGAAAGATTTCGAAGACGACTTCGTCCGACATAGGCCTACGGCCAGGCTCCGACAGTCGGCATCAATGGGCGCATCTACATCCTATAATGAGGTGATCCCGCCACCGCTGCCTCCGCCAACGGCAGTGCTGACGTCAGGACGCCGAGTGGATACGTCACTGAAACGTTTGGAGAGAGCGCACGATGATCTCTTTCAGTTGTAGCGGCCGAGACAGCGCAGGTAATTTTTTTTATACCACTAAGGTGCCAAAAATCATACGAACCGCCTGATGGTGAGCGGTCACCGAAGCCTATGGACCCTTGCAACATTGGGAGCATCACTCGCGCGTTGCCTTGTAAAAATCTTTTAATGCCCCATTTAAAATATTAATATAATAATAATACATAGTGTAAAATTTGTTATTAAAACAATACGATATAAGATAAATAGTTCAGATGGAGTGACGATAAGGTTATGGAAAATGGGGGTGCGGGTTGCACGTGTATTGTTGTGGAGGTTATTCATAGAGGCCAAACCCTACATGGTCGTTGCTGTTGAGATAGCTCAAGTTCTTGTTTCTTAATCACTTATATATGTACAGTAAATATCTAAATTCGTCCCACTCTTAAATTCTTTATAATTGAAATCATTAAGATTCATGATAGCATTATTCTGCTCACAATGGCCTTCATTACTAATTTGTGTTAATCCTGGCTGTGTTTTTCGAATCGAAAAAAATATAATATATAGATTTTACGAACTTGTTTCATAATGAATTCAGTAAGTGTGAGATTTTTACTATTTCATGAGTACAATGAAAGTAATACAATGTTTATGTGATGGTTAATGTATTTGTTCTCGAATCTGGATGTTATGGTACACATAACTTACTTTGGGACGAGGTGTGGTGTGAATTGTACAGAATTTATTATTATTAATACAGGCCCGGTGGTCGAGTGGCTACTGGCTAGCAATGGTTACTTTATCTCTAGGGCAGCGGGTTCAAATCCTGCTCAAGGCAAACATTTGTGTGCATGAACATGTCTGTTTGTCTTGGTCTGGGTGTTTTCTATGTATAATAAGTATTTATTTACAAAAAAAGTATTTAAGTACATTTATCAGCAATCTTGGTACCCATAGTACAAGCTTAGTTGCTTAGTTTGGGACTAGATGGCGTTGTGGGTTTTTATTTATTAAATGTTACATTTACACTTTTCAGATATGCGCGCTTTCAATGAGCGCGATGGTCCTGCGCTGTGTTGATTTCACTGCGTGTGGAGCCATCGGCTGTGGCGGCCCTTATCTTGCAGAAGTCTTGCACGTCTTGCGAAACAGGGTTCATGCAAGCCTTGCGCGGTATAGAACTGAAATACAATGAGCACATGTGAGGGGGGAGTGATATTAGGTAATAAAATGTATTTAATATATTTATTTATAAGGATTTACTTTTGGCTTTTTAAGAACCTCGAATTCTAAATACCAGCAGGCTTACTTTTTAACGTGATAATAATTCCAATGGAAATGTCAAATCCTATTTCTTGCGAAACATAACTGATTTTAATTTATTCATCATAAAATTGCAACGCAATCTCAAATCCAATTATTATAGCGTAGCATATTAACAGTAAGTTTCTGATACGCATTTTTAAAGTTGACATATTAAATTGTAGTTGTCACTGACAATCTAAAGAAGAAAAAAAGAGATAGCTTGAGATTTACGTGGAATTAAAAATGTATTTCAGGCTGTAATAGTAAACGTAAAATTTTATTACCTACGTATAATCAATATAGAATTATTGCTGTCAAGGGTATGCCTGCAGGTTATTTGTCACATGTAATGTAAACGTCCTAATAGATTGAAGACGCTAAAACTTGCTTTGTCTACGTCTCCCAAATATGTAGAGGCTATTGTGATCGCAAGCGGGCGGATTATTGGTATTTTATTTTAAAAAATATACCCAGAAGCTTTTATAGAGTGTTTTGTTTATGCTCCAATATTAAATGACATTTGTGTCTGTGTTATCGATAATAATGAGCAGAACTATTTTATAAATGTTATCTAATAGATATCATTAATTTACTGATAATCTTTTACATAATATTAATATGTAATTTTATTGCTATAATAATACGTGTTGTACTGTCTGTCCATTTGTAATAATTATACCTTGATATAATTTTTATAGTTAATAAAAATAATACGTATCTTTGGTAAGACAGAGAAAGATACATAATCATTTCGAACGTAACAAACTTTTTTCCTTCACTCACCTTTAAAAAATATATTCTTATTTTTCTTGTAATAGAAACATAAATAGTAGTTAATAGAGTACTCTGTTAAAAGGCCTATTGTGAGAATTATGCGTTTTGTGATTTAAAAAAAACGATCTACAGTTAAGAATATATGTTATTTTTCTCCATGTATCTTCCTTTAAGGGATAACGCGTATTACGGACGAACAGTACCGTAAAGTATCGTGACTTATTCCGTTTAATCACCCTAAGGACTCCGCTCAGATATGAACATTCAGAGCTCTATAAGATTTTTTTTCTTAAAGAATTGTGTCTGAATATGTACTCTGAAACGCGTTTTCATATTTAAGCGAGTTTCTTAGGGTGGATAAAAGGAATAAACAACGTTATATGCAGATTTTTTTGGTACAATTATATTTATTGTCTTAAGACTGTGGCATTTTATGCCCGCCTCTACTTCTCCCATAGAGAAATCGCTCACTGCATAGTCACATTATAAAATATATGTTAGTTGGTTTTTAAAAGTAGTGAACATATTTTATAACACTATTAACGGGGCTTGAACGCGCCTATATGCTTACCGTGATCACTGTGAAACTGTAGAAGTCTCTCTGGCAGATGCAACTCTGTCGACGTCACGTCACGTCGGGTGTAAAACCAAGTATTTATGTACACGTTAATTAAGTGTTATAATGTGTATGAAATGCGATAGTTTAAAATATACTTAGTGAATATATCACAGGTAATCTCAAAAAATATCCAAATATAATATGCATGTGATATATAAATAATATTTTGACACGATGAGTGTGAAAACACTATTGCATGTACTGTTTATATCGTAAACCGTGTATCTAAACGACTTAGGCATTGTCCTAATAGGACGCGAATGCGCGATTATCGTTGGTTCGCGCGAATTTTACTCGTACGAACTCGCGATCAAACCTATTGAACTCGAATAGGTGTCCTAACTGACAATCGCGCGACGCTTAGGCGCACGCTTATGAACACGCGATGGTCGCATCGCTTACTCGCGCGATGATTGCGGATTCGCGTCCTAGGACAATGCCTAACATTTAGTTACACTATTGCATTTCAAACTTTATTCCATATTAAGTCTCAAGGATTTTTTCTTCTTTAACTAGATCAGCATAGCTAATTAAATTCCTATTCAATTGTTTCATTTCAAAATTCAAAACAATTTTTCAGCGAGTAGGTAATTAATCTACTCTATAGACTACCATTTCGGAAAATAAAGCAAAATGACCACTGGTAAAAGAAATGGCATTGAAAATAAAACTAAAGCGTCGGCTACAGAGTGCACTCAGCGTATTTTAAACGTGCGTTTTCGGCGCCGTAGATGCATGATTTGCGTTTGTATCGAAATACGCGCGCACAAACACGCGTACACGGTATTCGCGCGTCCTCTGCACGTTAAAAATATGCCGTGTGTTATCGCTCTAACATGTCCGATGCTGTCCGTTTCAAACAAGAAAAGCATGTGGCGCTGTACGCTATGGACGAGTTTCGCAGTCAATCGTGTCAAATATTAAAAAAACATGAATTGTAAAAGTGAAGTTTGTGTAGGCAATAAGATGTATTGTATTTTAACCAAAGTGTATAAAAATATGCATGTTTATAGTAGATATTTGCATCTAAATGTAATTAACACAGTCATGTAACTTGGAATGTTATAAACTATTTCAAGGTGGATGTAATTATCATTAACAGGATATGAATCATATATTACTATAGTAAGTAACTTCTAGTCTAGGTTCATTCATACATAGACTAGAAGTTATGTACGAACTGTTAACCGACGGTAAGTCCATAGAAGAATGCGCACATAACACCGAAGGAAGAGAGATCTTTCAATACGATTATGTTATGTAGAGAACGAGATTAGATTTGTATATGATAACACCTCTTGAAATAGTTAAATAGAATTACTTAGGCCAGTTTCAGAGGTAAGCTTTGGTCGCAGGCACCTAATGATCGGGCGATGTAGTAACTCTAAAACTGGCCTCATAATAGTCACAATAAGCAAGTGTAATGTTTTATATAGTATGTACATAAATATTTAATGTTAATCAATCCGTGTAATTGTTTCGAGTGCGTCGTGTGTGCAACTTTGATAAACAGTGCCTTGTTAGTTGATGTTTAATTCTGATATATGTACACGCTGACACAGGTGGATACGAAAATTGCATAGTAAGTTTAGATTTATTTTATGAAAACTTAATAAAAGCAAATATTCGTGAAAAAGCGAGACTCACGGAACTGTATGATTTTATTTATTTTATCTTTATTGCACAAAGAAAAGTACAATTGGCGGACTTAAAAGGCATTCTCTACCAGTCAACCATCTGGTAAGGCAGAAATTTTTCTAGAAGACAAAAATTGTTCTTTTTATTAGGAGATAAATGCCTGTTTTCACCTAAAGTGTTAGTTAAAATATGGTTATAAATGTCATATAACAATTTGACTTCTATGTAATCCCAACAAAATGATTATCTTAGCCATTGCAGTAGGTAAATAAAAATGATTATTTTTATTTACTGCCGTGGTTACGTATACATCCAAATTTTAAAAGTATTATTGAATTTAAATTTTATTCTAATGTATGTACTATGTAAGTGTTTCGCATTCACTCTGTGTCTAATTATTTCGCAGATGCTTTTTTTTTCTTACATCGATAGAAAATAAGAAATCATTAAATACCGTCATTCAACGAGACAAGGTACATTTTTGATTGTATTTTGCGTGCAATATAATATTTAGCGTGTTTTTTTATAGCTATTAGAAATTTCCTATGTCATTATAGTTTATTTAATATGCAGTTCATAATAATATTTTGTTGCTGGTGCTAATCCATTTTTTAATAAAAAAAATAGATAGGATTGTCGAACTAATGTCCGATACACACAGTGGACGAATGCGGATAGGGCGCGGTGTGGGCGCGATATTATATCTTAGCCTAACCCGAATAAAAATAATCCTATGTGTTAAGTAGGCTATAAACTATACTTGCGTACCAAATTTCAAGCAAATCTGTCAATACGTTTTTGCCTGAAAGAATAAGAAACATCCATGCATACAAATATTCGCGTAGCGTAAACCAAACTTAGTTGACGCGCCTGGCCTGCTCCGTATCTGTTCTATGTGTGTTTCGCATTTAATAGTCATACTATAATCAAATAATTTATGTCTCTGCCAAGAAAACAACATAAACTCTGTAATTCTATGCATTGTATAATAAAATGTACTATAATATAAATCAATAGATGTGTACAGTACACATTGTGTATGTTAGCAGCTTATTATATATATTTTCTAGCGATCAAAGTTTCCTATATTATTTGCCTGTTAGTGTATGCTTTTTTAAAAATAAATTATCCCCATTAATTTATGCTAGTTGAGCTTTAATAAATAATATTTTATTACATGTTATATCTGTCTTTCATTAAATTTTTTGACTTATTTCAGGAGAACCTATTTATCGTACTCGTTTATCTGTCAGCTACGTTAAAGTATATTTTAAGAATTTAAAGTAATACCTATGCCGCTATTTTATGTTAGATTTACACACGAAAACGAAGTAGGTAACTATATAATCTGTGCCAGAAGTGTCAAAAATACGTCGCAAAATAAGCTATAGTACGCGCCAAAATATGGGCTCACATTTTTTAAAACAATCGATTGTCATGCGCTGAGTAATATGTATGAGTTTCGAACTTCGTTTTGTCTGCGCGAGCCAGCGGTGTTGGCGACTAGCTAGTACATTTGTGGAGAGGAGCTGTATTTTTTTAAATCTTAGTACCTACTTCATAGTGTGTAAATAGCTATGAACAGGAAATACCCCTCGTTCTGCGAGCCAACACTTGGCGTGCGTTGCGTCATAGCGGCGTCTGCGCTGCGTATACGCTATCGAACGCCTACGCTACGCCTACCTCATATGTGAAGACACGTCTACTTGCCTTGTAAGTTGTAACCGAGGGCCGGAGAGGGTTACGTTACGATTGCAAGTATTCTTATTGATTGATACAATGACCAATCTCACTCTATCGGAAATGTACTAGGGACAAATTCTTTAATTAAAACAAGTTTAACTTAGTTTCATAAATCAGCTTTATTTGCGTGATAACTCCTCGTAGACATTGCCGTCGTTGCGAATATTCCAATCGTTGAGTTTGACATTGTCACCTGGTCACAGCTTACGCAGAGACGCGTTAATAAAACAACAAAGTTCAATTAGTAAAAAATTTATTGTAAACAAAAATATATTGTACCCGATTTAACGTAAAATATAATTCGTTTTGAATCATCTTATACATTATTTACACAAATATTTACATTTATTCACTAACGGCCGTAACTTTATTGATTTAACTACAAATTGTGATTATCTATTTGTAAATATATATTGCAATGGCCGTGGGAATGGTACATAACAAAAGTATATTATTTAAGGAGTGAATTCAATGTAAAGTTTACGAAATAACTATTAAGTAATCTGTAAAGTGCGTGAATAAAGATATTTTTGAACTTTACCACTAAAATTAACAGTGTTGCTAGTTAAGAGGTCTGTTAATTAATTTAAATTATTTTTATGTCACCCCGAAGGCAAACAGGCCAGGGGGCTTTCACTTCAACCTTATTCATCCTTATTGCTAGGTTACAGTAAACGTATTCGAAACAAATATATAACGGTGAAATAGTTTCTGCAGTTATTTGTTTTACCACAATTTATTGATTATATTATTTTATTTATTATTCAATTTATAAACCTACATTAAATTCGCCCTCTTAATATACGGTAGGAAACATCTATTTTAAGAGTAAATTGTTAGTACCTATATAAACGGAAATCATAGACTAAGTAAATACATAAAAAGAATATCACAATTTCTTTGATAACTATTAACTTATATTCTAGCAGGTGATTTTTAGATATTCGATGATAAATATACACATGAAATATTTTTATTACAAGAAATAATTATATTTCAAGTACCTAAATAGGTGGGAAATATCACAATGTTAAAAAACTAAACTTTTACTGCGTTGGTAAATGGCTAATTTGACTAGATTTTATACAATGATTAAATATAAAACAAAGATGAAACAGGAATTGTACCTACTCCAGTCATAATATTTTTTGTCATTTTCAGTTCGGTATTTTAATGGAGGAAGGTCTGAGAATGATACCTCTCAGTTTTTAATTTAGGATATTATAACAACTTTTAAAAACGGTTTTGAACCTAGTACTTTTTTTTAGAAAGTAAGTAAGTATACAATGTTTCGTGTATAGTCAATGCGTTTGTTAGTCATCGAGAGATCAACATTTTGACTTTTTAACAATATTTTTTGAGTATTAACAATTATTTAATAACATTCACAGTTTTTTTCACAGAAAAAAATACAAATATTAATAATATAATTACGCGATTTTGATACATCCTATTTACCTTAACTATTATGTACATATAAGCTAATGTTTTGGCATGATGCACCCCTGTTTCCATGTTATTCTTTTTCTTATACTCCTAAATTATATCACTGGTCTACGACACTGTTCTTCGCCTAAGTTGGTGCCTCTTCTATTTGGTCAAGTACAATGTTTTTGCTGTCTTGTGTCCTGTTTAAGAGAAAATCCAAATCGCTTGATATTTTGTTAAGCATTTTGTCCGTGTCTGGAGAGTCGTACGCTTTATTCCACTCTCTGTTCACTTGTTCTATGTCAGACTTCTTTACATCTTCTTTTACGACTTCGATGGACGGCAATGAACTGCTTGAACTGAACTCTGGGTTTTTGCTCTTCTTCAAACAGCTTTTAATGGGTGGGGAGGGTATTTTGGAGAGGTCTGGATTAGATTGGACGCAGATACTACAGTCTTTTTGGTCGAAGTGCTTTTCTGGGTATGGTTCGAAATCTACGGAGCAGGTGAGTAGGGGGGCGGCTGTTTCCCTCGGTGGTGTGTTTAGGACACCTAATTCTAAGCAGACCCTAGCCATGTATTCTGGTTGAGTGGGTGGATGGGGGATAAGATCACAGACAGCGTGCGTGGTGGTCACGTGATGCGCATCGTAGCGGTGTGGACTCATTAAAGAATCCTTGTACTCGACGCAACGTACTATGTCTGCTCTGCTGTCTGGAGTCGACTGTCTTCTGGGAAACAAACAAAACAAAGGACATTATTAAGATACCCGATGGAACAGTTGGTAGTTAACTGTTACCTAGTGACCCTAAACCTGGCGTTAAAGGGCGCAGTGTCGATCTCCGTACAGATGAATTTATGCGGTTAACATTTTGTATTTATCTTGAGTTTGTGTGTATAATGTATCATAAGTATATCATGATCATCATCTCAGCCACAAGATGTACACTGCTAGGCATATCCCTCCCCCAAACGTTTCCAACGCGACATTTGTATATATTTACAAATAATAATATAAAATTACTCATATACCTTCAAACTTTATTTCAAGTAATATTACCTGTGTATTCTTGTCGGACTCTCTAAACCTGGTGCCCGCCAATATGAGGTGACAGGTGAAACAGGTGACGACGATGACTCGATCATACCGACTCCACCCCGGCTTTCTACTTCACCACCTTGTTTTATGTACACTGAAATAGACAAGTTTTATTATGTATTAAAACTACATTTTCAATCGTCCATCCAAATTTTGACGGCACGATTTTCGAGTGGCAAACAATGGTTACTTTATCCAAGTAGCTCGAATTTCGCACAATGTAAACATTTGTATGCTCATGCATACAAATGTAGTGCGTATCTTTTTGTGTGGACGCTTGCTACGTCATCCATCAGTTAATTTGTAAAATATTTTTGAAAGAAAAATTTCACCAACTCGCTCCATTAGAAAACAAGTCCTTTCGAAATCCGGCTCAGTGCTCTTGCAACTGAGGTACCGCGAAGGTTAGTTATGGTGGTGGTTCATTTACCTAGTTGGCATTTGGTACCGGATAGATGGCGCCACTGCGACTTAATGCAGTATAAACAGTGAAATGAAAAATTTCGCTACCATTAATAACCTTCCCGGTAGCTCTGTTGTAGGAGCACTTGGTCGGATTTCGAGAACGTGGATTTAGATCTCACCAGGGGCGGCGAGGTGGAGTTTTTACTTCATTAACTTACGTTATACATTTATTCATTTTTTATTTTTCAAAATTACAATGTGTACAACCAGTTGATGTTCTTAATACTTACGGCTCAGAGAGGTGTCTCCAGCGGGCGAGTCCTGCCAGTCGCGGTGAGATGGTAGCGACAAAACGCGCCGCGCCGACCTCAAGCATTCCTCATCTCGGATCACATAACAAACCACCATCGCCACACCCTAAAATATTCACATTTATTTATTTAAGTACACCAACAGATTGCATGTATACATTCGATTCTAGATTATTTTAGAAAATTATATCTTTTTTTTAGAATTTTATTAGGCGTCATAAATCTATTATTTCATCACGATTAAAAACAATGGGTTCGTTTTTAGGTGATTTTGACATCACTTTTGTAATATTTACATAGTATAAAATGAAGTCGCGGCGCTACATTACGCGCTTCAAAAAACCGGACGCGTGTAAACGGGCGTGTTTCGGCGTGTTCGCTCGTACCGGTAGTACCGGCTCACGCTTATAAGCGCGTCAACGCTCGTACAAATCGCATAAGTGGCAAAAAGCGCGCCTATATGCGCTCTCAAAAACGAGCTTATACGCGCGTATGAAACGCTAGTCTGAAACCGCTCTAAGATTTTTAAAACTATAACGGATTTTAATGCGGTTTATTAAATAGACAGAGTGATTCAAGAGAAAGGTTCATTATGTATATTTTCCGAAATTCCCCCGGGAAAGAGAGATTCACGCAAACGTAGCTGCGCGGGTTTCGCTAGTAATTTATAAAATTTTATTTTTACATAATAAATATATTAAGTTATTGGTAGCCAGCTAGTTACTGTAAACTCACGTTAGCTAGTGCGGCGGCGGAGAGGGCGGCGACATGCGCGACGCGGCGCTCGCCGGGCTGCGCGTACGCAACCCCCGCCGCCTGCGCCGCGCACGTGGTCACCAAGAGCACCAGCGTGTGCCGCACCACGCGACTCCTGCAACATTCATTATAATTCGTTTTTCAGTTATTATAAACTGATTTAATATTTGTGGGAAAAATATTAAATTATACTTTCTTTTCGACGGTAGGAGTTGGATCAACGGACGTAATTGATTAAAAACCATCGAAATAATATTACTACGTAGTAATATTATTTACACTAGTCTAGCTAGAGCGTCACGAAAGTACATACCATATACGACCGAATTAAGAATCATTACTTTGGATAACTTAAGACTACATCGAAATTGACAGAATTATCTCTATCTTTCTGTCAGTTGCGTCTTCAATGGGTACTTAGCTGTGTACACCAGTGTACTTAACTCATATTTATTTACTTTATGTACGATGTACCAACACGTTTTGTACATACAGTTGATTCCTAACTAATAAAATCAAATGTTTTTATTTTTCAATCCCAACTTAACTTATATTGTAAAATATATTTTAAATATAAATACGAATTTATAACACACCTGTCCTTCAGATAATTCCTCCTCTCAGGTGGCACTTTATGTGTAATAGTGCGCAGTCTCGCAGCAGCACATAGTGCTAGAGCGAGACAGAGTGCGGCTAGAAGCGCACAACCTGCAGCACAGACTGATGCTGCCGCTGCACCGAGCTGCAAAGGCGCGCCGCCCCACAACCGCGCAGACAACCACGCCAGTGTACAGACACCTGATGACAATATTGTACTAGATATAGGAATATTCGTAAGGTTACATCATCAAAAATAATGGTCACATTAACCACTTCATAGACATCAACAGCGTAAGACAAAATTTTATAAACGCAATGCAGGAATAGCAATAAATATTGGTGTTAACGACCAATAGTTCTTATTGATGAATGAATGAATGAATGAATTTTATTAATGAATGAATATGTTTATTTGCTTAAACAAATATAAACATTATATAAACATATTTTTATTTGACTTTTAGCCTGTATTTTAAAGGAGAAAATTATTCACAAGAACAATGAAAAAAGAAAATCGTAAAAAAGTATGAAAAGTAAATGTTGCCGGTCAGTAGGTATAGGGCGGCCGCGCTGTTTGCGGCCTCCTTGGCCAGGGATCCTCCTTGGGATGTTCCCACCAATTGAAGTAAGTATTAATCATTTGTTTCTGCAATGGTGCATATCCTCCCCTCCCTTCCGAATATTGACTAATTTGGATCATATCAATCAACTCTAATATCACAGCGAATTCAGCGTCATATATCATTTGAAAGATGTGAAAAGAAACTCAGGACTGAATACTGTGACATATTTTCGTCAAAACTTTCCAGTCAACTTTTAATGTTAATTTACCTGCCAAAAGCCCAACTGAAGGAGCCCTCTGTGTCCGTCCAGCTAATTCAGCTTGCAGTAGCAACGGTTGCGCACACAACGCTGCACAGCCAGCACACCAACAAGCTGCACACACCCAACCTAGTGCACCAGGACATGCTTCCTCCTTGAAAACAAGAGAAATGCAAATTAGATGACGATTTAGAAAGAAACCACAGTAGAAAAAGGAATGATAAAATAGACAGGCTCGATAGAGAATATCAGCCGCTACAAAACCAGAAACTCTAAAAAGTCCTATTTATCTACTACCATCCAATTATTGAATTACAGTTCTCCCTTTAATCGAGGAGATTTTAGAACAGATCCGTCAAGCCGGGATTTAAAACCATCGGATTAACGTCCTTTCGTGAACGAAGATTCGAGGTGCTGGTTCGAGATTTTGAAATTATATTATCTGGATCCGACGTATTTATAAATGAGGCTTGCGTTCCCCTTGTATATACACTTCACTTCTCAGCAGATTATCTTACCTGTCTTGTATCACATTCCAATAATGCTAATATAGCTGCAGAATGTGTGCCAGCTGTAGCAGCCTTCAGGAGTACTGGTAACCTCGCCTTCCTCCCTGGTACTAAACCAAGCAGTTGCAACGCAGCCGCAGCAAGGCACATCGCTCCACCAAGACTTGCTGTGATCTTGACTATCCCACGTAAATCCTTCTCTACATCTGTCTATGGGAACAAAAAAATCGATACTTAGGTAAAAAAATCGATACCCGAAGAAATGAAAACTTTAAGAACATCAACATATTTTAAGAGAATCTGTACTTTGTTGTAACTTTTAGAAAAGCTTAAATTGTACTATAGTCTAAAAAGGTATTTTAGAAACAGGCGAAATTAAAATAAAAAATCTTTTTCTAAAATACCTATTTAAAAAATTGTTAAGAATTGCTAAAGTTAGTGACTTATTTGGTAAGCATCAGGAATTTATTAAGTGGAAAGAATAATTTTCAAACATGAATTTTAGAAGTTCTTCAGGTCTTTAAGGATTATTTCACGATGGAAGTTCATTGATGTATGTTTACTCACCAGCGTAGACCGAGCTATGGTGAATAGTGCGTAAGTACCAAGACCGCGACATCGACACGCGACATGTGTTGGCTCCGGTACCCGAACCTCACATGCTTTGGTAATCCATGCTCGAGGCTCTGTTGATGTTCTTAATCCACACGCCAGTTTTGATGCTGAAAAATTTAAATAATATTCATAACATTTGATAAGCGTGCTATATTGATATATAGTGGCAATAGTTCTCCCGTGAAAGTTAGAAAGCAGTTCGGGTTTGTTACATGTGGGTATCTATAACATTATAGACAGGTTCAGGGTTGAATAAAGACATCGGGAAATATACAGACCTAGAAATTGTGTTACGAAACACGTGTGACCTAAGAAATTTCCGAATGTTCTGATTCGTCTTTGAGGTTCTCTGATTGCAATCGTTCCACGTAAAAATCATTATTGTTGACAATCAATAAATGAAATTAATTAGAAAAAGAGCTAACGCTGAGAAGAAGGAATGAGTAATAAGAAATATAATAATTGCAAATCCATATGAAAAGCATGTCGTACTCACCAACAGCGCTGTAATTCTTGATATGAGTAAAAAGCAACGTGACGGTGTGTTGTAGGGCTGAGTCGTAACCACCACTCGCTGCTAGTTGCATTTGCTGTGATGCTATGAGGTACTCCATTTCTCGGCCGATCCTGGAAGACGGCACGCTAGCGGAATCCGTAGAAGATTAGCCAGAAATGAAAATAAAAATAAGAAATTATTGATAGAGAAACAAGATGGTAATACTGCAAATAAATAAAAATATTATAGCAATAATAAAACACAAGTAAATGTAGTAAGAAATGATACTAAAAAAGTAAAAATTAAGAATCCATTCAAATAAAACTAGGAAAGAAGAGAATCCGAAATTGAAAAGAAAATTGAAACCACATTTACTTGATATTCTAGAGAAATTTACAATGTATTAAAACTTTTGGAAAAGCTATAAAAATGTTAGGATGACGAAATAAAGACTCACTTAAACTCAATAGACCTTCTTAATGAGGGCAATCGAGCCGCTAAATTATGATACTGAACAGCTACAACTGATGCGTTGCTAGTTCTTCCAAGAAGTTCAACTCCAACTGATGCCAATTGCCATTCCTCATTTCCACCACTGGATTGAAGGTCAAAATGTGCGGCGTTATCATCTCTAGCTGGTTTCGTCTTCACTGTGAACTCGTGTAGGCGAAGATCTAGATGATTTCGCATACCAGCTGTATCGGCAACAGCTTGTTGTAGTTCGTAGATTTTCTGAAAAAAAATCAATTAAATACTTAGGTTTTAGGATGTGTCTTCTCATATTATACAATTTGCGTGTTTGATATAAGAATGTAGATATTTTCTACACTGACCAAATTCATATGAAGTATAATACCTAATGTGTCTTATTTTGTAATCAGCAAGTGACAACATACAGTCCCTGTTCACATTAACTAAAGTAAATCAATTTGGAAAATTTTATATATCTAATTATATATTAAGAAACAACTTTTAATACTTATCTAAAAAATACTTACTTCCTCATCCAAGAACGCGTCAGGATGCCTCAATAACGTGTCGTATATCTTCAATAAATGTTCTGTCGATTCAAATCTATCTTTTGGCTTTCCTACTGAGGATAGTAGATAGTAAAGCATTTGTCGGGAGTGTTCCAAGGGGAGTGTGCCTTCTCCGGGATGTGAGGGGAGAGAACGCAAGACTGCTCCATACTGATGTGCGACATTTGAGACATTACCCCAAGAATATCCGTACCATATGCGACTGAACTGAAAACGATAATAAATAAATCCTTTATTGGTTTAACAAATGAACACTTTTGATCCTTAAATTTTAAACTACACAAAAAATTGGATTCAATAAATTGAAATAATGTAGTTTTTTCGGTCCAGACGTCAATTTAAAAAAGTCGCCGATTTTTAAGATGGAAATTTTGTTCAATATTGTTGCATACTAAAGTAAAAAATCAAAATTAAAAAAATACTAAAGTGGACATAAAATTTGCCAAAGTTTAATTAATTTAATTCTTAAACAATTATGATATAATAGGTACCGACACAAAATTTTCCTAACGGCTAAACTTTTACGATGGAGAGATAAGTTGGAAAGATGCAATTACAGAGGAATTAGATATCATCAAAGATAAAATTCTCCAGGACACCTTTGCTGTCTATCTGAAAGTTTTTATTAAATGGTTAAGAACTTACTTGTTCGTAGATATCCCTCAGCGAATCAGCTATACATCCTGAGAAATCTGGCAACATCCACTTCACTCCATGCTGTCCCGCCTTAGGTTCACAAAATCTGTTAAATATTTCATCATTCAATAAATAATCTAGAGTGAGTATAATACTTTGCAATATAGTATAAGAAATTTACCTTGTGGTCTCTCCAGTATGGCCAGGAGGGCATGACGCAGACGCGTGCGCTCCAGGAGCTGTCTTCGGCCATCTCAGACCGTGAGACGCTTCTGTCTCACAAGACTCATCTGTGGCGCCTAATGCCCACATCGTAACACCTTTTGCATTAGTCCCTGCCACTGATGATACTTGGCAGCGAAATTCACCGGATTTCTAAATAACGATGAGTTGTGTGAAACATTAATTTTAAAATAATCTTGCTAAACTATTAAAACTTTAGACATAACTTAGCTCTTGGACAGAAACCAGAGTTATATCCGAAAAGAAGGAGAAATAATGTTGTTGTATCACTATTTGATTAGTTTTGAAATTTTACGAAACCATTGTCAATCTTGGCTATACAGAAGACAAAGTTTTCAGAATACTACTGATCTCAATATGGGAATTTGCAGAACATAGATTATGAAATTATATGCAGAAGTTGTCATCGCAAAGTTATACCTGTACATTATATAGCTTAAGTACACTGCCAGCTGGATACAAGTCTTCCCAGACTTCTCTGCCGGGCGCTAATGGTAATAATGTCCTCTCTCTTGCCCAGCTGAAACCCAGGACGCCGTGCACTCGACCAGCACCAGCCAAACAAGTAATGCTTACGTTGTCTCCCTGAAAGAGTGCAAAACGAAATTAAATCTAAGAAGAGGATGTTCAGGTGAACTTTGAAAAGGATGAGAAAGAAAGAGCAGTAGAAATTGCAATATTATTGCAATGAAAGTTAGGATGTTGTGATAAACTGTTCAAATCATTAAACTATTTAAATATTATAAAGTAATTGTGTTTATCCTTAATACACAAAACTGAACCGATTGAAATGCATTTTTAATGAAATAAATTCTTCATGGGGTGAAAAGTGGGGTCGAAGTTTGAATGGAACATGTTTGAATTTATTTGAAACTTGGTTACAATTTTCTGGAGAAGGATGGACAGGGGGAAAGGTCGAAAGGGAAAAGGCACAGCTTATTCATTTTACCTTATTAACAGTAAGAGTGGAAGGCACAAGCCGTATATCAGGAGGCCTCAGGATCGCCAGTCGGAGCGCCCGACAGCGTCTTCGTCCAGCGTCGTTTGCTGAACATGACCATTTCCCGCTGTCAGGTCGTTTAGCCTCAGTTATTCCTAGGACAGACATCCGACGACCCATAGCATCTTCTGCCACTGTACGATTCCAGATGTCCCTAGAAAAATTAATAAATACTCATAAAGTCGTATGTCAACTATTAACACAGCCAAAATTACTCTAGAAGGAATTGAAATGATGATCATCATCGTTCGCTAGGACAGGTTTACTGGAAATTTCAGCTTTTTTCATGTCACAGTTGAAGCAGAAACTTGTATTGCCTCATGAGTAAGAACTTTGTTTATTCGTTGACATGAAACTCGAACTTATCATCATAGAATGATCAGTGGGGTCACTGATGTTAGCCATCAAGTTTCGGAAGGGGTCAACTAGATATTCATAATAAGTATTTAAAGTCAACAAACTTCTGAACACGACTAAAAATTTTGTTTTAAATTTTGTAGCAAGAAATTCGTCATGTGTTACGTAAAATTGAGGTTTAATGGTGATAAAGTATGTTCTGTGAATTTCTCGGTCACATAAGAGTCACTTTGAGAGGACGCCCTCTATATTAGGTTACGTGCGTCGCACGATTTTTTGTCACAGATTATTACATGAAATTTATATATTTCTCTCCTATGAAATTAGCATTAACGCTACGGTTAGTCAGAGCTAGTCGTGCTTCGTTCGGCGAGTGATAAAGTACGAACAATCGGAAATCGGAAGTTTGACAAAGGTTCAGTATTTTTTGGATAATGTCTTAACTTTTGACCAGAGGTACCTACATTAGGACTAGAGGCCCATGATCGATTATGCTTCGACTTACCTAATAAGATAATATGCTTAATGCTAACCTTGTGGTACCATTGAAGTTGACTCGTATTCCATCTTTGTACCATGTAAATTCGATGTCCGGGGATCCGTATGCCATACAACTCAGAATGAACTCAGATCCTTCCCATACTTCTGGGCGTTGGTTTACTATCAGCGCCTGAAAAAGTAATTAAAAGTACCTAGATAAGTATGCTAATTGTCGTCGAATTAGGTTAATCTTTACATAAATGACGACCTCCGTGGCGCAATGGTTACCACGCCGGACCGCCACCCAGGAGGTCGAATCCCGGTCTCATGATGAAAAACTAACTTTTTCTATTTGGCCTGGGTTTTGGATGTTTATCAATGTTATGTATTTGTTATAAAATATAGTATCGTTGAGTTAGTATCCCCTAACACAAGTCTCGAACTTACATTGGGGCTAGCTCAATCGGAGTTATTTGTCCCTATATATTTATTTTTAATATTATTTATTATAAAAAAGACGCTCTCGCTGTCTGTTCGCTAAGATCTTGTACACTAGAATTAAAACTGTAATTATGTTTATATTTTATGTGCAATAAAGAATAAAAAAGTCTGAAGTCGTCGCAGTTACCAGTTCGCCTGTGACCACGGCCTGTGCAACCTGCCCCCTTACTATTGTAATTCCGCACGATCGTCATTGGATTGTTAATTTTAGGTACCCTTTACGCTAAACTAGCACTAACTAAATACTAAACTAAATGAAATCGGATTATATGCTAACCAAATAGTAAATTTCAATGGTACGAATTAGGATTTGCTGTTACTTTCGCATTTGAAATTATACAGAATTGAAATTAAAAACGCGATTGCTATGGTGAGTAACCTAGCTGGTCTAAACGTCAAAATTAACAAAGTATGATCGCGTTAATTTTGTACATTAAATAAACAGGTATTTTTATTAGAAAAGAACATGAGGACATGAATGACAAAAGAATCTGTTAGGTTCAAAATGGTTCAGTTAAAAAAATATGAATATATCAATTTATTTTTAATCTCTGTGTTTTGCAATTTTCTGAAATCGAAACCGAAGATAACAACACGGGTTGTTCACTGAGTGGCCCCACGAAGAACTGGCCCAAGGGGGTCAGTTGCGGAAGTCTCTATTTGAATTGGCCGACACTTAACACAAAGTCTAAAAACATCATTTTACAATTCCTATGATAAATAATCTGCTAAGTCATGAGATACGTATGTTCTAAAGTTGGGCGAGGTCCAACTTTAGAGCAAAGTCGAGAATTTCAAATAATTAAAGTTTTTCGTCGAACAAGGAGATAGTGGTGTTCATTGAAATAGCTGCACATTAGATCAATTGCGTGCTTTATATTGCGTGTTTGAAAGGACAAGGCAACAAATGCTTAATAGTAGAAAGGCAATGGTTCGTGCCAAACGAAATAAATACAAAATAAAAGTATGTAGAGACTTGACGGACTGATAACTTCCAAACCCGAACCCTTGGACATATAGACTGTAATTTTGTATAGAGATTCTCTTTATGACGTCGTGGCTTGATCTAGATATATATAGATAAACATCCAAGACCCGAGACCATTCAGAAAAAGTTCGTTTTTCATCATGACCCGACCGGGATTCGAACCCGGGACCTCTTGGGTGGCAGTCCGGCGTGGTAACCAGTACGCCACGGAGGTCGTCAAACGTAAACATAATATTACAGAATATAATAACGCAGTTCGACATGAAACAAATACAATCACAACACAAAACGACACAGAATTTTATTGCATCTCTTTTTTAATGCTTGCTAAATTGTATAACAACATAAATTTCAAACGTTCTTTAACTTCTTTTCAGCTATTAGTTTTAATAAAGGAGGTGTTGGGTCAGGTTAAGAAGATATATATCTCTGGATGGTAGCCAACTCCGTTCTAGAAAATTCTATTTCAAATAACTTGGACTTAGGTAAAAATTTAGAAATTGTAACAAACTAAGAATTCTGTTATTAAATCTATTGTTTTTTATCTGGTTTTATGGTATACAGTTCAAATATTTGAAAAGTTCTATGAAAACTTTGCGAAATCTTATGAAAAAGTGCAAAGTCCAAACTTTGTCGTTCAAAGTCCCGTATAGCATTCAAACAAGTGGTCTAATAATTTTAAATTGTATAAATTTTATCGATGTCGTCAAATTTATGTTAGGGTTTATTCAGACTAGCGGCACTTGGTTGACAAGTGTCGACGGCTGCAGTAGTATGTGCCGTCAACTAAGTGCAGCTCGTATGAAAATGAGCCCTTACTGAAGTTTCTGACTTACGAATCCTACGATATAAATTCACGTTATGCTCATGTAGTCAACTATTTAAGCGCACACCGCTGCCTCTGCATAGTATAAGGTTATATTAGCCTTCCTCGTTAAATGGTAGTATCTAACTATAAAATAATTTCTCTCGCACGAATGAATCGAAGATGTTGCGTTATGTATTGGTGTTCAACTGTAGTGACGTAGAATGTGTGAAATAAATAAATAAATAAATAAATGTTTGCAGTTGCGATATTTTACGTCCGGACCGTCGATATATCCCATTAATATCAATATCAAATTTAGTATATTGCCACACCCCGGACACTCCATACAAACGTCTCGTTATAATCACCTACTACTATTACATGAACAGAAAAACGTCTGCACACACTGCGCGCATGTGTGCGTGCAACGCGTGACCATCGTGCCTTTCAAGTACCTCACTCGTTGTAGGCGAATGCTGCTGGAGGGGAGGGGTCGCCCGTTTTGGTGCGGGGCGTGGAGTGGCCATTCTGTACGTTAGTACTATTATGAATTCTGTGATATTGCTATAAAACAAGTGTCAATAACTCGGAGTTTAAAAAAAATTGTAAGCTGGTAATCAAGAACAGCCGGAGCTTTTAAACTGGGTGAGAGCCAACTCGTGCACTAAGTACTTAGAAAATGCGCATTTCAAATAATTAAACTTAAAGTGAAACTTCGACTTTGTTGAAAGTTTTTATTAGCTGTCATTATTGAAGAGCGGTTCCTGATTCTGAATTGTTTTCGGTGTTTCTTTAAAGACCATTGTTCAGTGGTTAAGTTGACTACAACATCAGTTGGTCGCAAGTTCATATGTTCACAAGTAACAAATATCTATTTGTATGTTAATATCATCTATGTTACGGACGGACAGACGGACATGGCGAAACTATAAGGGTTCATTGCAGTTTACTACGGAACTCTAAAAATGAGCGAATGTATGAGACAGAAGACTGAGAAATCTTAAATATCTTGCAAAAACCATTTGTATATAAACTAATGTTTTTTTTAACTAACCATTTAAAATGGGTGCTAAAAATGTTTATTATTTTATTTATTAATGCCATATATGAATCCTGAGTAGATATTTTATGATACTCTAAAATCTGAATTGTATTTAGTCGGTAGTTAAAGTGAGTGTCCCGAGCAAAAGTCGGCAGAGCGAATTGACACAGTAAAATCACGAACTTTTAATTTATTTTTACGTCACCATAAAACATTTTATTGTCAACACAGCGACGAAATCTTGCCAAATCTTTTCTACATAAGTTTATTTTGTATTGAGTTAAGTTTTGTATTACAATAGGAATGGGAGATTTTTTAACTTTCTCTTTCTAGACTTTTACTGACAGACAGTTTAATATGCACTTGAAACATTTAAACTGTCGCGACTCACATTCAGGTCCCTCACACACTTGCACTAAACTTCAAGAGTCAAAAAACTCACAGTTTGTAAGAGTAATTCACAATGTGATTCAGTCTAATAAATTTTATAATACAAGATATTATTTTATTATGTCAATTTAAAGACATGCCTGAGAATCGCAGCGCAGGCTGTTTCAATGTACAATGTATGATACAGACTTGATCAAGTTCAATATTAGAAACTATTAGTACCACGCAATATCATATTTTTCGGTATAAAACCATATTAGCACTACTTCGTGATTCTGGCTGATGTTCACTCACTGAGTGGGCGATACAAAACGTATATAGATATTGAATCTATATACTGTTCAGAAATCGTAAATCGGATATCGGCTGAACTTGAATCTATATATCACATGAAACACTATATTGCTAAATATCGCGTTACGTGTCCGAAGTTCCGAACCCAACCGAAAGTCCCCGATGCCTGATTTAATATCGTACAGTATCGTCGCCTATATACCTACTGTTCAGAAATCGTAAATCGGAATACCGATTATAAATATCGCGTTATGCTAAATATCGCGTTACGTGACGTAACGCGATATTTAGCAATATAGTGTTTCATGTGATATATAGATTCAAGTTCAGCCGATATCCGATTTACGATTTCTGAACAGTATATAGGCGACGATACTGTACGATATTAAATCAGGCATCGGGATGCATGCTGTATCCGTCAATATATAGCTTCAGAAAATATAGTGTTTCAAAATCCGATATCAAATATCGATATATAGTTTCGATTCGATATTTAAAAAAAGCGATATTACCCACTCCTATCACTCACTGAACATAATTACGAATTTCATAATGATCGATTGAGTATAAAACTTGATAGGTTTTTGTTGCATTACCAGTTTTATTATCAGTAGTGATTTCGTCCGGATTTGTGTGTGATTATATTATAAAACTAGCCGGCAAACTTTGTTCCGCCTTAGAGCCTAGAGGCAGTACCCTACCCTACCACTACCCCTATCCAACCCCTACCCAACCCATACCCTTTTTTTTGATTTGACAGGTAAATGCATTACTGCATTCCCCGCCGCTTGGGGAGTGGCGGGGGTACGTCGGGCTTCCCCCCCCTAAACCACTTGGGGTATACCGACTAACAACCTGACTGACTGCCACCTCATCCGCCTAGATGGGCGGGGCTGCGGAAACAATGATACAACCGCTACCCCGTCGGGACCCTACCCATACCCTACCCTACCCTAACGGAATAAAAATAATCCCAAGTCCTGCTCCTGGTTCTAAGCTACCTCTCCACCAATTTTCAGCCTTATCGCTTCAACCGCTCTTGAGTTATAAATAGTGTAACACGATTTTCTTTTATATATATAGATTTGTTTTCCAGTTTACATTACAAAAAAACAGTTTACATTACAAAAAGAAGTATGTAGAACATAACGACTACCAACAGTCATTAGCACATTAAATAATTTTTATCGCCGGGCAAGAAATCAGATTCCAAACAATTAAACACTGCGGGAACAGCGGACTAAGTTGTAGACTCACGAAAAATGAGCTCATTTCTTATCCCCTCTCGCGTCGGATAAAGTTTCGCGGTTATTGATTGAGATAGTTATCTTTTAACTCTGGTGGGCTCTACGAAATATTGCCAGTTAATAGCCGTGTCGTAGTGACAGATGTCTAATATAATAGAGAACCCTTTATCTTAAGGAACTATAAGGTAAATGGAGTTCGCAAACTAAAAGAATTCGGGACGTTTTAGTTGGGTCTATTATTTTTCTTATGATGAAAGTTTAGTCGCTTTTAGACGTGAGTAGAACTTTTATATGGCCAGTAATAGTTATAACTTATATGAAAAATATATAGTTTTATGGGAAATACTCTGTGACCGCAGCCGTGCTTCAGAAGGCTTTGATTTAAGGGACAAATTTATCTTACTACAGAGCAAAATGGCGTAGTATATGCACGTATCTGCGTAACTTTTACTTTATCTTTAAACAGATGAAATAGTAGATTTTACAACAAGTGCACAAAACGAATCATTTCTATCCGAGACTTTTAGCAGCCCGAGCCGAAGGCGAGGGCTGATAGTAATGTCGAGGATAGAAATGGTTATGTGGACGAGTTATAAACTCTGCTTTTCACTTCGATTGCGAGGATATAAATAAATAAACGCACGAAAAACAAGACCTGTTTCCCCTTTCCCGCCGCTTTTTTTTTTTAATCTTACGACATTGAAATTAGGCTTGGGCTGCAGACCTATACAGCCTACTATTAAATTAATTTTGTAATAAAATAATTTTCTTAAATTAATTAAATAACCTACTGTACTTTAATTTAAATTTTAATATCTTTTATGACTTAAAAAGCACATAAGGCAAATAAATTAAAGTAAATATTATAAAATAACAAATTCTATCTCTGAACTTTTTGTTGTGTTTGGCTGTATGGCTTATTTCCTTTGCCTTAATATAGATACATTTATGAGTAGATACGTTTTTGCCCTTGTGCACAAAATTCGATTTTGTGCAGCCTATATCCTGCGCAAATAAGCATTTTCTGAGCATGAGAAGTGAAAATACATTTTCAAATTTAACATACTAAAAATTTTACCATGTTTTTATAATAAAAAAGTACGATTTGGTTAATGTATGCTGTGTAGACGTCTACGACATTTTGTAGCCGATGATAAGTATCGCGTAGCAAACTGTCGATGTAAAATTTTGCGGAGCGCGTCCACGCCGCGAAGCGACTACGCCGTAGCGCAGCGCTCCCCATCGAAGTAGTCATACCAGTCAGACCATGCGTCTTTACTTCCCAAGTTATAATGAACAAATAACTATATTACTGTGTGTCTTATTGTAATTAAATAATATTAATTAATATTCTTACCATCATACTGAGCGCTGGTTGCATATGGAAATGCTGCGTAGCGGGCAGTATCCGTAGGCGGTCTGAGCGCGCTCGCGTAGCAGCTAAACGGGCTAGAGCTCCGCGAAGCGAGCCCGCGTCTCTCCGCGCTCCCCACAGACGCAGCCAGACCGTACGAGCGTTGTTTGCTTCTGGGGCACTGAGAAATATTATTTTATAAATATAAAGGAAGAAACTGGCTGGAATTTGGCACGAAGGTTCTTTAAGGGGTTCTAGAGGTGCACAACGACTTCTCCATTTAACGAAACAGTGTTACATAGTTTGTACGTGGAAACAAAATTAGATAGTTATTTTAAACGCGACCGAAGTCGCAGGCAATTTTTTTTGAGATAATGAGTATATAGCAAGTTTTCCCCACTTTTCTTCCTTTTACTATTTGCTACATAACATTATGTAATAATCAAAACATCGTGCCGGGTCCAAATATTAATAAATTCTTAGAATTCACTCTAGGCGAACTTTATAAGCTGATTTAAAGAGAGAATAAAAAAATACAAGTTAATACTGTATTTAATAAAGATAATGTTTTACCTTATATTCAAAACTTCAATATCATCATCTATTGTTATATTCGATGCTTTTAAATAGCTTGTTACCTGAAAAGAACCGTAATAAAATGAAAGGATACGTTTTATAATGGTAAGCAATAAAAGTGTAAAAACGTGCATTGTATGTTAATGCGAGGTATGTTTTCATAAGGGCGCTTACAAATTGAATGTAATATGATATGAAATGACACGGGGAAATGTAAATGTTGTATACAGAAATTGTTTGATCCTTACGACACACCACGTCATAATATAAAATAAATAAATTCTACACAGTTGAGGGTTTTCTGAAATGACACCCACTAGGTGCCAGCACTGAGACGTCAGGTCCAGAAACTTGTCAAATGTGTCATAGCGTCTACAAATTCGTGTCTTGATTTTTTTGACGTTGTCGCTTTTGACAACGCGGATTATTGGGATCCTCTTGCCAAAGTGGCGCCAACTATAAAATTTTCGTAAAAACCCTTAATCACCGTATTCTCGTAACAAAAACAGTTATAATCTCATGTGAATCTTAAGCGCTGTCTCACTCATACAAAATAGGAATTGAGAGAGATAGTGCGTGAGTTTGATATGAAATTGAAACTTTTTTGTTCCGAGAATAGGGGGGGGGGGGGGGGGGGCTGGTCCCTAAGTAAGCTAGACTTAATAGACTTAACCTGCTTAATATGTTATGGTATGGTGTGTGTGCCGCCGCCGTACTACGAGTCTATATGATGAAAGCTGGTAAATGAATGATGAATGTAATTGTTTTATAACATTAACAATTGTTTCCAATTAAAAGTTTTAAGACAATAATTGTTTTCTGAATTGTACTGTGATTACTTGGTGGTAAATAATTAAACTTCTAAATTTAAAATTACTAACACTTATGCAAATATTAAAGAGAATATTTATTTGTTTATTAGTTTTAGTTATTCAGATAAAAAAATTAGTTTGGATGAATCATTCCACAAGAAAGCGGTATACACACATACGAAGTTGCGGGGGTTTCATTAGTTGTTGTATATAAAGTAAAAAATAATAACAATAAAACTTGCCTGCTTAACTAGTTCGTGAGATATGTTGACATTAGGTTGGTCCCCGATCTGCAGTCTTGTTTCAAAGCGTGCTGACGCTGAAAAAAGAATCTCTTATAAGAGACTTACCCTATAGGGTGTGTCCAGATCTAATGAATACACCGCAACAACTACATAGTTGTTTCCTCACAAATAACTAACCGGATCAGTGAGACAGGACCTTAATCTATTTAATTGTGGGATGAAATATCATTAAGTTAATTAGTCATAACAACACAATACAACATGAAAGTTTGAAAACTAAATTATTCAGAAGATTTATCACTTTTATTTGAAATATCTCATTTTTTTAACTTATGAATTTCATAAATTATGTACTTGTTTTCATTTGATTACGTTGAGTTCACATCGATATTCTGTGAGTGGGTGATACTATCCCGGTCGAACATGCCCCTATATGTACCACTCATAGTAGTAGCTCTACCACTCAGAAAATAGTTACGTTATATTTATATTTCTGTTTGTCTGTTGGTGTCACATATGTCCGTTCTCTTTATAGATAATTCTATTTTAGTTCGAGAAATTTTATCTCGACAACGCGTAAAGGCTTGCTCGGTGTAATGAAAGCAGCTTACGATTAGAAGTATTCAACTTACAAAAGTCAGCTTCTCTGGCGCTACAGTCGCAATTACTGCCTTCCCTGCACCCGTCTGAACATTCTTCAATGCCGCATTCTGGAAATACATCATCTTTTCAGCAAAAATTATTGGTACCGCTGCTGACTAATGCTAGCTCTAGACTCCCACAAAGTTCACCGAACTGAAGTGAAGTTAGGCGCGAAGAAGCGAAGAAGAGCCCGTAAATACACTCGTTTTTGCTCAACTTTGCGAGCTTTGTGAGCTAGGGTTACAAAATTAAAAGTTAAGTATTTGTAAACTCTTTCGAGCTAAACTCAGTGACATTTTAAATAATAAATAAATATTCTTGGACGAATCACACAACGCCATCTAGTCCCAAACTAAGCAACTAAACTTGTACTATGGGTACTAGATTGCTGATAAATATACTTAAATACTTTTTTTGTAAATAAATACTTATTATACATAGAAAACACCCAGACCAAGACAAACAGACATGTTCATGCACACAAATGTTTGCCTTCCGCAGAATTCTAACCCGCGGCCCTTGGGATAAAGTGACCATTGCTAGCCACTCGACCACCCTGTCTGTCAAATTTTGTCTGGTCATTTTACAAAGCACGACTTAATTTTTGTCTAGCCCCTAATGTTATCCTATATTCCTCTAGCGACATTATAATCCTGACGAAAATATTACACGCAACAAACATACAAACACAAACAAACAGATGTACTGTAATCCTAATAATAATCCCACTTATACTATAAAGACGAAAGTTTGTAAGTGTGTTTGTCACTTTCTCACGCTCAAATGGCTGGTCCATTTTTTGTGATATTTGGTATATAAGTAGCTGATACCTTGGATTAACACATAGGGTACTTTATATCCTGAAAAATAACTAGTTGCGCGAGTTTCGCTAGCAGTTTATAAATTGGATTAACACAAAGTACATTTTATCATTGTATTACTAGTAAAATGTCTATTCTGAAACAAGTTTCACTAATCGTGATAAATGTACGAAAATAGCATTTTTCTAAGAAGAACCATATGTATCGCATCACTGCTATTTTTCACGTCTAGACAGATTGGCCAGTCGTGTGCAGCAGACGAGAATCAATCTAAACTTCACTCTAGTGTTCCAAATGTTCCAACTTTTATTAAAATAACAAAACCTTTCAAACTAATCATTGGCTTGATCGAAATACAACGTAATGTGAACGAATTTGGGATTTATCTTGATCAAATAGCTGTTCATGGTCATAGTATATATCTTAATAGAAGTGATATTTTTGTAATTTTGTTTCCAATTATTAACACCCTATATTATAATCCATTAAAATGGAGTATTTTTTTCTATGATTTCTACTGAGATAGCTCAACAGATCAGTAAGCTGAAGTGGCAGTGGGCAGCACATAGCACTCAGAACCAATGGCCGGTGAAACAGGAAGGTTCTGAAATGGCGACCGCGTACCGGAAAGCGTAGCGTAAATCGCAAGGTAGTCAGACAACTACATACTGGAAACTTTTGGGAGAGGCCTATGTTCCGCAGTGGACTTCTTGTTGCTGATATGATGATCAATATGGCCCAATAGCAAAGCAGAAAAAAACGTTTCTTTAACAAAAGAAGTTTTAAAAAGTAGTAAACTTTAATATAAATCTCTAGCATTAATATTTAAAAAAACCTTCAGTATGATTGTAGAACAAAACTGTTGGTTATCCGAAACACCTGTTGTTAAGTAGCCAGTTGTTCAGTAACATTCACTATAACTTAGATTCTCTTTAACTTGGACATCGTAAGTTCTCGTTAATGCCTTTCTACTTTATAGCAAACTGTTTTACAAAGTGAACGTAAAATAAGACTTTTAATTTATTTTGTTACAATATTAAATAACTTGGACTTACACAAAAGTAATGTACTATTGAAGTATCTGTTGTCTTAGTTGAAGATTAAATGCACTTAAATGCTGTAACTGAGTTTCTTTCACCTTTTTTACTAGTGACCATTTTGCTTTGGTTTTCAAAATGATTATGTCAAGGATGTTTTATTTCGCATGGACTTCTAGCTTATGGATTATTTACACAAATAATTATCATCATAAATTAATAACACGTTTTTTCGGGATAAAAAGCTATGTCACTCTCCAGACCTTAATAAAATAAAATAAACCAATCCATCGGTTTCTTTTGATGTGAATGAAAGACAAACAAACACACTGTCCCATAAATAATATAGATAATTTGTATTTACCTGGTTCAGCAATTTGTGATTCACACAGATCTCCCGTGTAGCCCGGAGCGCAGATACAGCTTACAGCCGCCGGACCCATCTGTCTGTCAACACATCAAAGTTAATATTTAGATATTATTAAGACACAATAGGCTAGTTTCCGTTAAAAATTTAATTAGTCCGTCTTTTAGATTATTCAAAAATAAGGGCATATAACTCATTTTTTCATTTGTAAATTAGACCAAAAATGACAAAGATATAGCCCATTACAATTACGTGTGACGTCACGCCGTGCGGCATTTTTTCGCACGGGGTGACGTCAAAGGCCCCCACTCCTAAATTTTTATGCCTTGTATCTTTGTTACTTTTTGTTTAATCGAAAAAAGAAAAAATAGGTGTCCAATATTTTTTGATAATCTAAAATACGGACTAAACATAATGTAATTATTTTGACCCTGGAAACAACCCTATTAGTTTCTTTATTCTTTACATAGTAAAAAATTAAGTCGTTTCAGTTGTCTGTTCGATCTTTTAAACAATCTTTCAAACTACTTTTCAGTAATAGAAAAAGTGATTCAAGAGGAATGGTTATATTAATACAAACGAGGATTTTTTTAAATTCTTCCTCTAAAGCTGTAAGTGGGAAGGTAAAAGTAATTGATTAAATTGTATTTGTTTTATTTTAAAATTATATAAAAATGAAGAATATAATTATAGATTAGTAGTTTTTGTTCATCTATATATAACTGATTTAACTATATATCAACGCACAGCCCAAACTGCTGGGTAGAGATTCCAAATTTGGAATGTAGGTTCCTTACGATGTCTAGGGGTGTACTAGGAAAGTATTTTTCAAAATTCCGACGGGAAAGCGAGATATATGCAAACGAAGTTGCGAGTATTTTACTAGTAATAAAATAATCTAATTGACGTAAACATTCATGTCAAGCTCGAGTAACATGAAAAATAAACTTAACAGTGGTGAAAGGAAACCTATGTTTAGAAAATGCAATTTTCATTATACTCTCCACACTTCACGTTATAGCATTACCATCGTGCTAGCATTTGTTTAGCTTTTATGACGCTCATAAAAATATACTGTGAATATTTTATAGACTACAGAGGTACTTTGACGGCAACAAATAACATTAGTCAGGGGATTTCATGGAAGATTAACTCTAAAGGAAGAGTTAAAATGGAATGTAGACATAATATTATGAGTAGAATATTCATAATAACATCTATGAGGGGAAAATACAAAGAGAACATATCTGTTCCTTTGTCTACTAACTTCGTGCATAACTTTAATTCAATTTGCTCAACTTTCCTAGAGTGTAGAGCTACCTTTACGATTTCGACACAAACACAACCCCATTCTAAGCTTTCAGTAGGCCAATGTCTTATTTTAATCTTTGCAGTAGGCACTTCTTCTAAAAAGTCCTGATGTTGTCACACTGTTTCTTCATTTTTATATGATAAAAAAATATATTTAAACAAAAAAGTAATAAAAGTTTGAAATGTATTTACTTCGTTGTAGGCCTTCAACTTCGGGGGGTCGGCTATAGATGAAGGCACGACTGCATGTAGTTAATATTGACTTCACTCGACTGCAGCCGACCGCGTGCAGTTGATATTATGACTGCACGAAACGCGTGCAGTTGATATCATGACTGCACGAAGTCGAACGTACAACTGCATGCAGTTAAATATATCGACCGCGCGCGGTCGCTGCCATGCAGTCCGTCTGATGTCAGCCTAATAGCCAATTCGTACTAACTAAAGTATGGTTGTGAAGGTAATTAAGTTTTAAAAGTACATTTACTGTTCGGACTTCGTTATATAGTGGACAAACAATATGAGATTTGAGTTATAAAGTTTGTTTTCGAGCGCAGTATCAACTTTGTAATCTTATAGAGGATGAGCTAGCTCCGGGGGCTGCGGATTCCAAGTTCCGACTGACATGATAAACCTCCTTCGGGCAGCTCTTGCACGCTGCATGGCAAAAGTAAACTGATTTGTTATTCCAACTTCAGACAGTTTCAAGATACCGGGAGACGTGACGTATTGTTTTGGAAAAGGTATTCGCAAGGATTTGGATAAACAAACCAAGTGAATGTTACAATTCGGATATTTTCTATTGATATGTCTCATTTGAATGGTAATGATATGAAAGAGTTGCGATTTTACAAGGATTTGATTTAATTAATAACGTTGATGTAGGTATAAGAAGTACCATAATTGCTGTGGTTGTAACACTTTTATATGGACTTGACTTGGATGGGAAAGATAAGTCTTACTACCTACATTGAAAATTTTGGGAGAAGTGTCATCCATTCCTGACACAGTACAGTTTATGATAGTGAGACAAATGGTTTGATACAAACAACAAGTTTTAGTAGATTGTATGGTTTGAGATAATTATTTACACTCAACAAGATTCAAAGTGAATTATTCTCGCCGAAGATCAAAGGTGCTACATTTAGATAAGCCTACTAAACGGTCACTTACATTTTACAGTCACTTGCAATGAAATCCTTACTTTAGTATTATAAAACAAAGTCCTTTACCGTAGACACCGTAGAGGACTCTGCGAACAGACATCGCGAACAGACAAACGTCTGTTCGCTATAAACTTAAAAACTACTGTTCATGCAGTTTTCACCAATGGATAGAGTGGTTATTAAGGAATGTTTCATTAAATAATTTGTATTTATAACAACCATAACTACCCCGTCACATTCACACTGGCGTTGGTGTTCGAAGAGAGTATGGCAAGCGTAGACGAATTTAATTTACTGTAGAGACAAGTATTTCGCTAAGTATATGAATGTTTTACAACCCGCTGTAGGCCGTTTTATTTCGGACTGTAAGTGTTTACGGTCTTCAAACTTAACATAATTATACATTTCATTGCAGCCGACTGTAGCTAATTACATACTGATGGCTCTTAATTGCCTACGTCACAAGTAAACTTGTTCAAAGAGAATAGAGGTACTCTGTATTTCAAAGTCGAAAACACAACACTTTAGAAGCGAACTCACTGTACTTGATAAGGTAAATTATAGCTTTGTATTAAGTTAAGCAGTGCTAAGTAAAATAACATGTAGAAAATCATGTGAAGTGTTGCTTTCAAGAAAATACTAAGATAACGCTGTCTCGAGCGTTTCTACGAAAGTTAAATAGGACGGAACCGCTTTAGAGTAATGTGCATTTAACTTGTAACGAGCGAAACTTTCGCTCAACAAATATCGAGAGGAATTCCGTCGCGGACCGCGCGAAATTCGTTATTCCAAGGAAATTGCATAACATTAAAGGAAGCCGACCGCCTCTCTCGTAAATAAATGCAGCGTGCTAAAACAAAATGTTTGTTTTTAGGATTTACAATAGGATAAGTCTAGTCAAGGAGACAGAAATACTTTTAGACAGAACTTTACACATGCCGCCAATGAAAAATATTTTTTGTTGCTGACCATTCTTAGGTCGCGTCCTACTCATTGGTATAAAACGAAAAGTATAAAAAAATGATTTTACAGTTTTTGCAAGGAGTAGAGAGATGTAAATAAGCTGTAAAAACACCATGTTTTCTTTCATTCCTTTACTTATAGCAGACAACGCATTGGTAGCGCCTCTGATATTAGGTACTCATGTTCATGGACGGTTGTAACCACTTTTCATCAGACGTAGCCTATAGACGCTTGCAATACTGGGGGTATCACTCACGCGTTGCCAACCCTCCCAACCCCTCCAAGTTGAGTTCTGGAGACCTTACTCACCGTAGGAACACAACATGGCCGAGATCAATGCCATTTGGCTACGATCTTCTGTTTGCAAACGGTATGACATAATAGTGTAAACACTGATTCATTAAATATGGAGTAAAAAGGGACACGCTTGGCCACGTCGCGACGGAGCTACTCGCGTTTTCCATCATACTTATAATGTGGTAACTTTGAATTAATTACTATCATGATATTAACTTGACATTGATTTGTTTAATTACTAGCATTTGCCCGCTGCTTCGCTCGCCTTAAATTCGGGGTAACACGGTTCCCCTTGCTTCCTACCTTGAAAACTGCGAAAAGTCCCATATAAAATTTCACCCCCTCTTTTAAGGGGTTGGGGGCAGATTTCCAAAAAAATATGCACCATTTTTTTTGTTAGTCACAAACAGTCTGCATACCAATTTTTAGTTCTCTACCTTTAAAATTGCGGAATGCTCCATACAAACTTCCACCCCCAATTTTAGGGAAGTGGGGGGTTAAATAGAGACCAAAAGTCTATGTCACTCTCCATCCCTTCAACTATCTCCACTTAAAAAATCGCATCGCTCCGTTTTGCCGTGAAAGACGGACAAACAAACAGACACACACACTTTGCCATTTATAATATTAGTATGGAAGTATGGATATTTATTATAAGTATGTTAGTCAGTTACCCAACAGCTTTATGAATTTACTCACCTGCAATTGCCACCGTTTCTACACATGTTGGACGTACGAGGGCAGAGAGGGCCCACTCCGCAGTCCGCCCCGGAGTAACCCTCGAAACACGAGCAGAAAAACTCCCTGCGAAGCAAAAAATATTATTTCACGTAAGTAAATATTATAAAAGACGCTCTTCTAGCAATTTCTAAGTGTCAAATACATTACTCAAATGTTATTATAGAGATATACATAATTAGGTTTTAAAAAAATACATTTTAGTTTCTACAATTTGTATGTACAAAAAACAAGTTTAACATCATTAACTTTATAGTATCCATTATTTTGACAGAACTAAAGGCGTTTTTCTTCACAAACATTTAATTTATCGTTAAAAAATATAATGTGGTATTTTAAAAACATGATATAAATTTTGTGGACAATACCAAAATCCCTCGATAATCCTTTATAATAATAACGTTGGTTAAAAACCAATTTCAATGGATAACTTGTGTTTCCAACATAATGTTTTATCCACAATTCAATGTGATTACGTTGAAATGAAGTTTTGATTTTGCGCAGAGGGAATTTTAATTTGCGGACATACAGATAAATGATCAATTACGTTTGGGAATTTCAAGTAAAATTTCAGGTTTTATATGGGTTTTATTAATAAAAAAGTTGGAATGAGAACACTGGATGTGGGATCTGCTAGGCTTCTCTTGGAACCAGTCCTGAGCAATCGGCATTGGATTGTAACATTTAGGTACTCTTAAGAGACTACTAGTTTTAACTTAATACTAAAATAAAAGAAATCGGATTGTATACGTACACTAATAAATTTTAAAAATTAGTAAAGTTTAAAAGAGTAAATTAACTAGGATTTTCTGTTAATTTTAAATTATACAGAATTTGGTCAGGCGATTGCCTTGCAGAGTAGGTACCTAACCTACTGATTGTCAGTTGGCAAGGTGTACCTTAATGAAGTTCAGTGAAATGTATAGGCGAAATACTGTAAGGTTCCGTAAAAATAGACCATAAGAGGTGATCCAAAACAAACCCAGGCTCCCGGTGCAAAAAAGTATTCCAGATTTTAGAGGATATTTATAAAATACTATTCGAAACTACCACTATCTCTTATAGCTTTGTAGGCGTTCATATTAAAATTTTCGGGGCTACTATGAAAGTGTCCAACCGAAACAACGAAACACGCAGTCCTGTCAAAAAAGACATTACTAGTAAGAATAAGGTTCAAAACTGGTTAAAATTCAACGGAACGTCAATCCGTATTTTCGGAATTTCCTTTCATGGTTGACCCGCTTATTGTGGGGTTTTCTACTAAGCGAATTGTATCACCTCCTTTATAAGCTTCCGCTATCTGTCCGCCCGTCTGTCAGTGGGCTATATAAATGTACCGAAATAGACAATTGTTTTCATAGAATGTGTATGTCGATATACCGAGAAAAAAAATTCAAATAAAATGTAAAAAAAATTGGATTTTAAAAGGGTTTTCAAATGGAATCTATTCATTTGGCCCTACTCTTGAAGTCAAAGAATCATTTCCAGCCTTTCACGATGAATTCACTCCTTTTATTATATCTTTAACACGAAGATATATTCGTTTGAACATAGCGTTTCATTTGAATGTGTGTGAATAGAATAAGCTCGGACACTCATAAATCATTCAGGACATATTGTCTGTTTGTTCTCCATGGGTCTGGCTTTGAATAAATAGCTCAAGCTTAGGGTTGTTGTCACCCCGATACATGGATATATAAATTCCATTTATTCATTGTCAAAAATTATTTCTATATTGTTTTAGGATATTCTTTAGAGATAGGTTTTAAACCTAAATTGATTACCAGTATTTTGAATTTCACGAGCGTAAATTAGCCTTACATACAGGGTCAATCTATATCGCGATCCGTGATCATGATCAAGGATCTCGTACGTGTAAAGTGTTGGATTGACGGATTGACAACACGATACTGTCAATTTGGATTAGTTCACTACTTTATGTTTAACTTCAGAACGACAATGGCTAAGTGACTGATTCTGGACTATATGGGCGACGGTGATCATTTACCATCAGGTGGCCCGCATGATAGATCAAATCTTTATTTGATAAAAAAAAAAAAATACTTTATGGAATCGGTTCAAAATGTCCTAATCTTGATAAATTACCGACTTTTTAGTTGCACAAACACATTTTAAAGTTAAGTTAGTTACATAATATAATGACTGTCACTTTCAAACTATGAGAAAAGAAATCGTTTGAGGCTTAATGTAGAAATAAATTTAAAATACGTTTGTGCAAACGTCAGATAAATTATCGATAAATCATACAAGAACTATTAACAACTTATTTATCTGGATCTTATCAGGAACTTGTGCAATTAGGAATTAGGCCTTAATCTAAATACTTACTGATAATCTTGGCTGGCGTAGCAGTGTCCCAGTAGTCGACATTCAATGGCACTGCAGGATGTTGGACCTGGTGCATCTTTTGGAGCCCTGACTGCATACGTTACGTTGAATCCGAACACCGATAAGAGCCCTAGGGCTCTTAGTTGAGTGCCTTCTAGCCTATTTAAGCTAAGCTCCACCACGAGGACTGGACTTTGAACCTGAGAAAGAAAAAGTAAAATTTTATAATGAAAGATTTGTGGAGTTCTGTTTAATTTTTTATTTACACTGAGCAATTAATATTATTAATTATAGTCAGAAATTGAAAATTTTAAAAATATTCGCCACTAAATATTGAAATATAATATGTACGTGGTAAATACATAATGTTTTCGTCGAACGAAAAACAAAACAAGATCATGAAACAAATAAATATTTAAAAGCCTATTGATATTTTAAAAATGGAATTAACATTTTTTTTTATTATCGGATGAAGAAAATAGCAGATATTTTCTGACATTTTTATTTTTTTAGGCGTTGCGTTGTTGGCCAGTTTTCTATCCGCCTGAAGTGTCAAATTCCATAGTAAATTTTTTTTCAGAGTATAGGGATATTTCCAACCAGTACGACCGAGCGATTTTCGCATCAAGAGAGACAAATATATTATTCAGGGTCGCTTGTAATTCGACGTATATCTGGAACATGTAATTGGGTTGCTCAAAAGCAACAAAATAAACCACATCAATGTATGGACGAAGTCTAGTGGTTCTTGAGATATTCGGGGTTTTAGGGCTTTGTGGAGGTTACCCAGAATTTCACATTTAATTTAAAATTTAAAAAAATCTACTTATCGGTCTCCATTCAACTTTTATATCCAGTCGAATGTACGTCGTATATACGTTGAATTACAAGTAACCCTTTGTTCGTGGTGTGTCGCCGCCGATGTCTCGTCATAAAGGAACTAAGTTTAACCCGCAAAATCCCTATCCTATGTGTTAATCGGTGTTATAAACTATCATTGTATGTGAATCAAAAATCAGTCTAGCCGTTTTTGAGTGAAAGAGTAACAATCCATACCTACCAGCTTTCCCCAGTTTATAATATTAGTAATGGTGTTATTAAGTAGGTACCCATATAATACATTTTGCTTTATAATATGGGTCATGAACTCATCAACTTTTCCAAGTAAGAATAACAAACATATTTTGTTTGAATATTTTATGAAAATATTATTTGCATCTGTTTTCATCTTTTCATGATATTTTTGTTTTTAAAGCGGATCTTGATTTAAATTCACAGAGTACATTAAACATCACAAAACATATTTTTTATTCGACGAAATAAAATATGTTTCTTTCTCGACGATTAATAAAAAGTCAACTTATTTAACATTGAAGTGGGATGATGATCGTAACGTGTTTATTCAAAGTATGTAAAAAAGGTAAAACATGTTAACCACACGGGGCCATGATTGCCCATGATGGTGAAACGCGCAGGCACACGGGGCCATGATGGTGAAACGCGCACGCACACGGGGCGAAGACGGTGAAACGCGCACGCACACGGGGCGAAGACGGTGAAACGCGTAGGATACAGCGATACAGAAGCGCTGTAGTCGTAGTTTGTGATTACGCGCAATTTTTCGCGAGAAAACTCGCGCAAGTTTCTTACAAATATCTTTAGTTGCGAGTTCAAGAAATGTACGGAACTAAAGCGATAATCTGCGAGAACTGTTGCCAGATGTTGCAAATACGCATAAACAACTAGCAGGTGCTTTCTGGCAAGTTGTCGCGTGCTTAGTTGCGTGCAATTTATTGTATGTGAAAAAGTAGCTTTATATTCGCATTTATAATAGAATTAGCGATACCCGCGCAACTTCGTTTACATAAACTTGTATACCGCTTTCCCGTGGGAATCCTTTATGTATTATGCATATAAACCTTCCTCTTGAATCACACTATCTATTAAAACCGCATCAAAATAGTTCATCAAATTCGTTGCGTAGTTTTAAATATCTAAGCATAGACACAAAGACAGACTTCATTTTATATTATGTAAAAATGAATAACATTGAATAAAGACTCTTTAACGGTCGGCAATGCGAGAGTGATGTACCCCTGGTGTTGCATTACATTACAAGCGTCCATAGGCTACGGTGTTCATTTACCATCAGGTGGGCCGTACGCTTGTTTGCCACCGGCGTGGTATAGAAAGAATATAAATTAAAAAAAGGACGGCTTGCACTCCGGGAGTGCCGGCCGAAGTGAAAACTTAAACATCAACGTTGTGCATTTTTGAATATTTTGGAATGGTTAGGGGATCTTACGCTTTTTCGATCAGGCTACGGATCTGACGCGAGTTTAACATTTTTTACCCATCTAAAAAAAGTGCCAATCGCCGCTAAAGAAGATTGCACTTCAAAAACTCTACACTTTTCTCTTTGCAGAACAGTAAAAAATATGGACAAATGGTAATGACAGACTAACACAAACTACATGAAAATCAAAAGAAATGCGTCTGAGAATTATTTATGAAGTTTTATGAGAACGTCAGGCGTCTCTCGCCTGCCGACACACTGAAATTACCGGCTGGCGAGGAAATGGGAATTGGCTAGTGTCCAGACTCCAAAGCATGGAATTATTGTATATTTTTTTGCAAACTTCCTATATGTCGTTAGTGAAATGATGATGACGTCTATCGTTAATATTAGGTAGTTATGTTAACTATAGTTTTCTTTTTTTTGACATTATTAGTTGAAACATAGGATTTATTCGTTGTGAGAATACGCACTTTGTTTTAAGTGGTTATCCCGCGAGAATTGTTGTATTTTACGGGATTAAATGTATGAAATGTGTAAATGTAAGTTATAAATGACCACGTAGTTTTTCTTACACAATATATAAAAAACACAAAGACTTACAAAAACCTATGTAACGTTCAAGAAATTCTTAATAAATATTTGCTTTTTCGTAAATTCGTATTTGACACACTCTCTTAGAAGAGGTCAATTCGAGTATTTCAACTGGCCCAGTTATAGGCCAGTGGTTGCTACCGTTGGTTTAGCTTGTAGATTTATAACGTATCTACCTAACTTTTAATGTAACATCATTGTTATGAACCCAATCGAGCAATAAAGTATAATTTATATAAAAAATAGAGTAAAATTTAAAGTAAGTTTGCACCTGACTTTTAATTCTTCAGGATATAAGGATACGGTTTATAGTAAAATATAATGTCAGGAAGTTTCTCGTAAGTGGGCTTTAGCGTAGGAAATATTCCGACTTAAAATTCTAGACATAAGCTTGTTCCATAATGGCAATGAAAATTCAGTGCGGAATCCTATTAGACCGTAGTCCGAACCTCATTTTTGTATCTATCTTCTTTGTAGACTAATATTTATTTGTTGCAGTTTATGTCTTCAGACGAGGAAAATAGAAAGCTAATTTTCATCTACAAAAGCCACCTTAAATAGGTGTTACTTACACGTATAAATACGCATGTCAAGATTCGCGGCAAATTCATCCTTTTTAAGGTGTGGGTATAAGATGCATCTGTAGTGTGGTCATCTTCCTTCCCTCATTAAGGTATATAAATAGAAGAATATTATAATTTATAGGACAGTATTCTCATACATATGGACCTGCATACCACTTTTATTACTGGGTACTATAAAGTCACATCTCTACATGGCGACCCAGCCAGGATTAGAAGGAACCTGAAATCTTGTGAACTGTGAAAAAAATCTTATAGTCTCAAAAGAATACAATACAACAATACAAAACACCTTATTGCACCAAAACAAAACATGAATACATGAAACTTAGAAACTAAACAGTACAATAGGCGGTCTTATAGCTAAGCGATTTCTTCCAGAAACCAGAAGAATATACAACTGGTACGAAAAACGAAGTTCGGACGATGGTCTATATGGCAAGCATTACTACGCTGAATTGCGTATAATTGTTATTACTTCTCATTATTACCTGCCTCTGGTTGTAAGAGATATTTTTGAAGGTGACTAGGCTGTAAGTTTGATTTCCATGTCTGGACAAATGACTTGCAAATTGGTAGCGTAAAATAACGAGTAAGTCACACTAATATTAGCAAATTGGTAGCGTAATATAACAAATAAGTCACAAGAATGTTTGCAAAAAAGTAATATAATGTAAGAAATAAGTCACACTAAAGTTTGCAAAATGGTAACGTAATATAAAGGCGTGTACGCACGACCGAACACGAACATTGTGAACATCGAACACGAACACGGAACATGTGGTTCGCACGTGTGGACGTAAATTAGCAAAGCGAACATGAACACCTACAAACATAGTTCTACTTGTGTTCGCGCGCAACCATTCACGACCGAACAAGAACATGGTGTTGAACAAAAGAGGCTAGCAAGCCTTACTTTTTTGGTTCGATGTTCTTGTTCGGTCGTGCTGAGAACATCGTCCACACAGAACAACCAAATTGGATCGACACGAACACTTTTGACGAACAAATTGTTTGATGTTTGTTAGTGGTACGCACGTGCGAACAAAGTGTTCATGTTCGATGTTCACCATGTTCGTGTTCGGTCGTGCGTACACGCCTTAATAAGTTACACTTATGTTTGTAAAATGGTACCGTAATCTAACAAGTAAATTACATTAATATTTGTAAAATGGTAGCGTGATATATGACATATAACAAGTCGCCCTATGATTGTCTTGTGATTCGATCCCAACGGTATTCAGGACCCATTGAGGTAATGTAGTTACGCGCTCTACCTCCGGGCCTGTCAAATGATATGGGTACTTTATATTAAGTTTAAGATCACTTAAATCTGAATCAATGAGTATCTAACTATTAAGTAATTAGTGTTAATCTTACCTATAATATTATATAGAGGAACGATTTGTGGTGGTGCTGATGTGTGATTTGTGGTGGCATTTTAAAAAAATTTTCGCCGTTGGGATTGGGTTGGCTATACTATACGCGGGTGACATCATACTAATATTATAAATGAGAAAGTGAGTAAGTTTGTTATTCCTTCACGGCTTGACTAAGCAGCCGATCATCATGAAAATTTGTATACATATTGTCAGGGGTACAGAGCCGAACATAGGCTAATTTTTACACGGGCGGAGCCGCGGGTAACAGCTAGTAGGCTATATTATATTATTATCAATAAAAAAAAACTTATATAAAAACACGAAGCTAGGACGGGGCGCTAGTGTCTTATAAAGTCATTATTACCCAGAAATCACCTGAATCCAGCCAATAAACCTATAAGTCTTTACCTTGAAATAACTTTTTTAATTCTTTTGGTCAGCTTAGCACAGAGAAAGGTATTAAAAGATAAAATTAAAAGTTTGCGAACTGAAACGGGTTTTAGCCGGTTGAAATATTTAAGAAGTGGTAATCCGGTCAGATTATACATTTCACGGTGAAATTATGAAATCCCTAAAGGAATAGTAGATTGCATAATGTAAATCTTTGAATTTTAATGCTGTACTTAAATTAAGAGATGTTTTGTACATTAAGTACTTATTAATAGGATTAGAAATAAATTAGATTAATTTTACATTAGTAAGAAGAGTCATAATAATTTCAAGCTTATCAATATTTAGATAAGTTTTTTTAGGATCGTATCTGTGTGATTTTTAATTTGTTTACACAGATATTATTTCTAAAAAAAGTATAATTTACACAAAAAGTTTGTATGTATGTATATGTATATGTCGCAGGCATCTGGTTGAATCCGCCATTTGATTGAATGACGGCATTCAATTGAATGACTAGGCCAAACGTTGATTGAACAAACGTCATTCAACATCCAACTAGTTAGCTGAATGTAACATAGCCCATTAAACAGGGCGGACGTTAATCAATCGGTGATTCAAATTTAGTTCGGTTGGTAGGTGTTCAGACAGACATTGGTCGGTTAAGTTAGGGTTATCTTGCGACCATAACAAACGTAAGCGAATTATTATTATTATATATAGTATTTTATAGGTTATATAAGTCGGCTATATTCCATTCAACGACTTCGCTAAATGACGTTCAGTCAAGACGTTGAACGTTACATTCAACGACTTGACGAGTTGTCCTTTAGTCATTCAATTTAATGTCGAACGGGCTAAGTCATTCAATCAAATGGCGGATTAAACCAGATGCCTGCGACATCTATATATTTAGATGTATGAATAGTTGTTTCTTTTTTTTTACACAAAAACGTCTGGACAGATTTGCTACACATAGTTTATTTATAACACCGGAAAATTACATCCTCGCCCGCAAGGATTCGAACCCAAGTCCTCTTAAAATCTAGCCTACCTAACTGAGCTACCGGGAAGGTATTTCTTTATTAAATTGATGATATAGGTAGTAAAAGTTTGTTACTCTTTCGATTTCTCTCAAGGAACAAACATTATTGTTTATAAACCTTGTAGCTTATAAACCTGTTTGCTATTCATTTATATAAAAAATATGCGTTTTCTCTTCCCCGAAATTGTTTCACTGAACATTATAAATATTCACGCTTCGTTATCCGTATCATGCGGTTTAATATAGCAGATTAGGTGAAAGCCGTCCACATTAATTTAAGTAAAGACGGCTTGGTGCCTAATTGTACAAATTAAGGCGACATTGTTTGGACGTTTTTATACAAAAAGTAACCAATCTATGGTATATTTTTAGTTTTTATTAAAAATAAAATAATGGGTGTTTCAACTTGAAACAATGAAGCAATTTAACTAAAGATGCAAGACCAGTGATATCCAGTTTTCCAATTCATTATGACTGGCGGCATCTAGTATTTTTTGTTTTTATGATGTAAACAGGAAATTAGACAGGACAGGATGTGTGTCGCATGTTATCTACAGCTTCTCCGTGCTTCGGAGGACATGTTCAGCCGTCTGTCCCGGCTGTTGTCAGTGGTTAAGGCGGCTTGAACACACTGATCTCTGGCACAGTCTGAGAGTCTGAGAGCAGGTCAGCAGGTGGTGGAGTACGTTTTAATCCCCTTCATATGAAGGGAGACTCGTATTCCTGCAGTGGGATGTACGTGAGGACTAGTAAATTAGACAAGACTTTAGACAGACACACCCTAGCCTAATTTCTTTTTTGTGCAACTACATCCACTAATGAACTAAATTATACTAACACTTCCCTCATATTATATTCCGTTGGAAAGATACTAAAAGTGTTGGCACTCAGAAGAATGTGTTCTAACTAACACAAGAATGGATATAATTTACTCTTACTTTGATGTTCAAAGGAACACATCCTTAGTTACAATTTAATAGAATAGTGAGTAATATTACTTCCTGAAGAGAATAATCTTACAGTGCGCTAAGATGATTATTTTAATTGAAATGGCAAATAAGCAAAATATACATTATGTTCATCAGCCAAGGTTTCACTAAAACGTAGATGGACAAAACGACTTCATTGGTCTACAACGGTCGAGGAGGTTGTAGACTACATCAGGAAGAAGACCAACTTCACGCTGAGGGTCGAAAGGTTGGAATCGCGCCACAGAACGGACTTCAATTCTTTTGTAGCGAGGGTGCCGACCCACCATCTGGAGACCTTCATGAAGGAGGACTTCTGGCCGCAGAGAGTCGTATTCCGGAGATTCCGAGGACGTCGCCTTTTATTAAAATTATAAGTGATATAATACTATAATGTATACGAAATATAACCTATAAAATTTACCACTTTCCCTCATAGAGGACTCTGTTAACCAGTGTTACATTTTAAAATTCAATACGCAAATTTTATCGAGATAATACCGCTACTCTCATAGAGGACTCTGTTAACCAGTGTTATATTTAACAAATTTAATTTTAATAATTATAATTGCATAAGTTGATAAGAAATGCTATGCAATAGCTTTACCCGAGTGCCACACTTTAAAAAAAAAAATTGGAATCTTTGCTAAAATCCGTGCGAAACCGAGCATAATTAATACAATAGCAATTGTATCATAAATAATACAAAATTCAAATGAATATAAATCTTAGTTTCCTCCATATAAATCGTCTCAAATTTCTTCCGCCTTAAATTCCCACGAAGCCCTTTCCACTCAGTAACAGCCATATTTATTGCACCAAAGTGCGAAATTTATATAAATTATTATCATGGTACATAACGCGTATTATTCACGTTACAACTTGTATGGAAGTTACTTAATTGCCTACTTTTGGCGGCTTTGCAGTGGATTATGTGTCGCGTATGTTTCTATAATATATTTTACTTTTGTTTATTTAAGCTTATAATTAACCCGCGACATACTCGTTCAGTTTCGTCATTTCTGTCACCACGGAATTTAGTTAACCCTAGATAGCTAACCTTTGTCGATTCAACGGGCACCGCAAGGTAATATTGCTGTATCTTTTTAACGTCGCGTCCGATTCGTCTTGCTTCGGTGAGTTCGTTGCAGTGGCCCACGCACCGATCAAGTAAGTTTCGCAGTTTTTGAGATATATAGCTTTTGCCTGTCGTTTCGACGCATAGTTAGCTTAAACAGGGTACGCCCGAAGGTTAGCTATCTAGGGTTAAACAATGTTCATTAATTATTATATAATTAAGTTAAAAAAAACTGTTGCAGACCTCTGGCACATATGTTACGGACCTCGGCTTTGACCATACTTTAATGCCCCATCCAGAGAGAGTCTGGTCTGGACTAAACTAGGCCAGAGGAGAGGACATGAGTGCACCATCCACACTCGCACTCGCTCCTGTAGCCTTGTCGAGTCTAAATGGGGCATAACATATGCGGTCATACTTTTTCATTTTCAGGTATGACTCATAAACTAACTATTATATTCTGTGGTATGACTACATGTAAACTATCGGAAACCCTGTAACAAGCACTAATAATATTGCGACATTAAATATATCAGCACTAGGGTATAGAGAACCGGTACTATTTCAAAGAACCTGGATTTTCGGTACCGGACTATGCTAGAACCGGGATTTCCCGGGATTTCCGGTACTATCGGGAAAAAATTTCAACCATAAATACACGTCAATAGTGCCTTGGGATATTTTGGTTTTCCTCAATTTACTCAAAATACCTACTTATTTTTAGTAGGCTCTCTTATTGGACTAGGTACACGTTAAAGTAAATTAAAATTATTTTTATTTCGTAGGTAAATATTTTTTTAAATAAATAGAAAAAGTGTAATAATGATTCAAGTAACGACCATATTTGTTTAAAAAAAAATAAAAAAATTGTTCAGTTTTTGCAATTATGCTAAAAATCAGTTATCAGTAAAATATCCTGTGATGCATGTAATAATGATTCAAGTAACGACCATATTTGTTTAAAAAAAATAAATTGTTCAGTTTTTGCAATTATGCTTTAGTGTGTTGGATGCGGATGATGAAATAGAAAGATATTGTCCGTTACACTGTACGTTTATTAACGTTCAACATCAGTTCATAAATACGACACAATACACACAGAAAGTTTAGAAGGAGAAAAGAACAAAGAGATAAATTATAACAATTAAATATTAATATCTATAGGCGATCGCGATAACAACAATTACGCATCGATGCCAAAAACCGACTCTAGGTCGAGCGCGCGGCGGACAGTGACCTACGGCACGTGCAAGCAAAAATGCTGACGCGCAGAATTGGTTTTCCGTATATAAAACAAAAGTCTGCGCGTCCGCTTCAACATACAAAATAAATATAAGTTATTGTATAAAATATTAAACTTAACTTTAAAATATAAATATATAAATAACAATGATAAAATAAATTAAAAGCAAACAAAAATAATAAATGTAAAAAATAATAAAATGTAAATAATAAAGGTACGCCACATCACCCCCCTCCAGAGACCGTCTCAAGGGCGATAATAATCAGGGAAGCGCACGGTACGGCCTGACCGAGTTGTTCGGATATCATTCCTGCCGATTTGAGTAGGAGTGTTCTGTGGTGATGAGTAAAGTGAATTTGGCGATTTTTCTGTTTTGTTCGGTGTGTCATTGTGAGCATCGTGATTGTGTGTCGTGGTGTTGTCATGTAGTATGTATGCGGGTTTCAATCGGTCTACCGATACTGTGACAGTATTTCCACGTAGGTTCAGCTTGAAGACTTTGTCGCCCCTCTCCAACACCTCATATGGTCCTATATAAGCAGGTGTGAACGACGGGCGGCATGTGTCATCTCGAAGAAAGACATGGCTCGCGGTAGCAAGATCTTTAAACACGAAGACTGATTGTTTACCATGACGTGAAGCTGGTGTCGGCTGTAGATTCTTGGTGAAAGAGCGTATTCGTGCCAAATACTGAGTGATGTCAGTAGTACCCTCTTCTTTCGAGTTGAAGAAATCGCCGGGTAGCCTCAGATTTTCTCCATATACGAGTTCTGCTGATGAGGCGTTAAGATCTTCTTTAAAGGCGCTTCGTATTCCAAGCAGAACAAGAGGAAGAGATTCTACCCAGTTGGTGTTTGAGTGACAAGTGATAGCAGCTTTCAGCTGTCTGTGAAATCTCTCTACTAGACCATTGCAAGCTGGGTGATAAGCAGTCGTCCTCTTGTGCTGGAATCCTATTAGCTCTGCCAGATTCTTGAATAGTGCGGATTCAAATTGTCTACCGCGGTCGGTGACAATGGTGGTAGGGCAACCAAACCTAGAAATCCATCCACTTAATAGGGCTCGTGCCACTGTCTCTGCTGTGATCTCCTGTAGTGGTATTGCTTCAGGCCAACGCGTGAACCTATCGACGGCTGTGAGACAATACCGATATCCCTGTGACAGCGGCAGTGGACCTATAAGGTCTATGTGAATATTCATAAATCTGGACTTTGGCAGTTTGTATGCGCCCAAAGGTGATGAGACATGTGACTTTAGCTCGTTGACAGGCCAAACAGGTGCGAGTCCACTCTCGACAATCTTTCTTGACACCTGGCCAGACATATCTCTCTGCGACTAGTTTGGCTGTAGCGTTTGCTCCTGGGTGGCTGAGGGAGTGAAGACTTTCAAATACTTGGCGCCGATGTTGCTTCGGGACATATGGTCGCGTAATACTGCTTCTCTCATCGCAGTACAGTTCAGAGTGACCTCCAGGCAGTTTGATTTTCTTCAAGTGCAGTGAAGAATTCCCGTTCAGTAGTAGCTGCAATTCCGAGTCGGAGTATTGGGACTTCGCCAACTGTTCTAAGTCCACAGGTTGAACGATCTCCTCGACTCGTGAAAGGGTGTCTGCCACTATATTATCCTTCCCGGAAATATGTCTGATGTCGGTGGTGAACTGCGAGATAAAGTCCAAGTGTCTGAACTGTCTTGGTGAGCAGTTTTCTTTGCGTGAGTGAAACGCGAAACATATAGGTTTGTGGTCAGTGTAAATAACAAAAACCCTTGCTTCTACCATATGCCTGAAGTACTTAATAGACTCGTATATCGCCAGTAACTCTCTGTCGTACGGCGAGTACTTCTGCTGCGATGGGCTCAGCTTCCTCGAGAAGAATGCTAGTGGCTGCCAACCTACGTCTTCTTTGAACTGCTGAAGTACTGCTCCAATCGCGACGTCTGAAGCGTCTGTGACTATGGCAAGTTTGGCTTCACAGTCTGGATGAGCTAATAGAGCAGCTTGACAAAGACCTTCTTTGCAGCGATTGAAAGCTAGGGACTCCTCAGTAGTGAAATTTACTGGATGAGAGCCTTTCACCGATCCTTCCAGCAGAGCGTTAAGTGGTGCTTGGTGCTGTGCAGCTTCAGGTATGAACCTCCTGTAAAAGTTTAACATACCCAAGAATCTGCGTAGCTCGCGTACGTTCTTCGGTGCCGGAAAGCTCTGGATCGCTTCTACCTTGGCAGGGAGTGGTTTGGTACCGTCCGCTGAAATGAGGTAGCCAAGAAAAGTAACCTCAGTGGCTCCAAATACGCACTTTGCGGTATTAATCACCATACCGTAGTCTTGCAATCTAGTAAACAGCTGACGAAGATGGTGCTTATGTTCTGCTTCGTCCCTGGAGAAAATGAGGAAATCATCCAAGTACGCGTAACAGAAATCCAACCCCCTTAACATCTCATCCACGAAGCGCTGAAATGTTTGACCGGCATTACGAAGTCATGTACGGAAATTCGTAAAGACCGAAGGGAGTCGTGATAGCGGTCTTTGGGATATCCTCAGGGCTAACAGGAATCTGGTGGTAGGCCTTAACTAAATCAATGGTGGAAAAGATTTTGCATCCAGACAGGTTATGTGAAAAGTCATGGATGTGACGAATAGGGTATTTGTCGGGTACCGTTCTGGCGTTTAACATCCTATAATCACCGCACGGACGCCAACCGTTGTCCTTTTTCGCTACCAGATGAAGGGGCGAAGACCACGCAGACTCGGAAGGTCTGGCTATACCACTTTGGAGCATAGTTTCAAACTCTTCCTTCGCGATCTTCAATTTATCCGGGGCTAGCCTACGTGGAGTACTAGAAACAGGCGGACCCGGTGTAGTACGAATATGATGTACTGTGTTGTGTGTAGGTGTACGGTGTGTACCATGTGGGCGAGTAATGTCGGGGTATTCCCTGAGTATGTCGTGATACACTGACTCACCAACGATACTTTTTACCGAAGAAATGATATCCGAAGTTCGGACAGGTAAAGCCACGGTCGCGAGCGTAGTAGTGTTGTCGATTAAACGTTGGTTCCTGCAATCAACAACAAGGTTATAATATGACAGAAAGTCAACACCGATTATCGCCTTTGTTACGTTCGCTACTATAAATCGCCAAGTATAGTCACGGCGCAAACCTATGTTTAAAGTTAAATGTACGTAACCATATGTTTCTATTGGCGTACCGTTAGCAGCGCACAATTTATAGCTAGATTTAGCCTGACGATTTCTTAAATAGGTGTGAGGGAATACACAGAGGTCACTACCAGTGTCCACTAAAAACTGCGTCTTCGTCCTGCTGTCTGTCACAAATAAGCGACCGGTACTATGGCAATCGTCGGCCGCCATTAGCGATTGCCCGCTGCATTTCCCGACGGCGAAGAGTAGTCGCAAGGCTTGATGCAATCTTTGGCTTTGCTTCCGAACTTACTATGGTACCAACAGGTGGGGTACCTGGTGTAATTGGAATGCGACCGCGTTCTAGATCTGGATCTGTGTCTATTTGGTGATCGACTATTCCTTTCACGACACATTCTGTCTAGCCTAGATGTTAAAGCAGCTACTTGTTTCGTAAGTTCGGAAATTTCGCAACTTGTTGACGTACTCACAGTTGTTGATGCTGACGCTACCTGGAAGTTTGGCGCAACTACGTCGTGAATCCGATCGGCTAGATCCGCGAGCTTTGCTAAAGACGCCTTTGGCTGCGACGCAATGATGGTCTGCATACCAGCTGGTAGTCGACTCGTCCAAATTGTCCGAACGAAGTCTTCCGGAACATCTGGGCCTGCAAGGTTTTGTAGGTGACGAACGAACTGAGACGGCTTCCTGTCGCCTAACTCCTCGTCGACCAGCAGTTGCTTCACCTCACGTTCCCTGGATACGGAGAGCCGTTTGATGAGTTCGGTCTTCAGCTTCATGTACTTCTCTGTCTCGGGCGGAGCGGTGATGATGTCCTCCACCTCGGCTGCGTACTGCGGTTCCAAGTGCGCTATCGCATGGTAAAAGCAGGTGGAGTCGGCGTTGATACCAGCCAGCATAAACTGTCCTTCGAGCTGCGCGAACCATAGTGCCGGCTTCTTGGGGTAAAAAGGTGGTACTTTTACGCCAACTCGGCATAAATCTGCAGTGGCTGCGTTGTTGCTGCAGCTGCTACAGGAGTCGCCTTTTCCTTTGTTCATTTTCGTGAACGATACGGGGTCACCAATTTAGTGTGTTGGATGCGGATGATGAAATAGAAAGATATTGTCCGTTACACTGTACGTTTATTAACGTTCAACATCAGTTCATAAATACGACACAATACACACAGAAAGTTTAGAAGGAGAAAAGAACAAAGAGATAAATTATAACAATTAAATATTAATATCTATAGGCGATCGCGATAACAACAATTACGCATCGATGCCAAAAACCGACTCTAGGTCGAGCGCGCGGCGGACAGTGACCTACGGCACGTGCAAGCAAAAATACTGACGCGCAGAATTGGTTTTCCGTATATAAAACAAAAGTCTGCGCGTCCGCTTCAACATACAAAATAAATATAAGTTATTGTATAAAATATTAAACTTAACTTTAAAATATAAATATATAAATAACAATGATAAAATAAATTAAAAGCAAACAAAAATAATAAAAGTAAAAAATAATTAAATGTAAATAATAAAGGTACGCCACAATGCTAAAAATCAGTTATCAGTAAAATATCCTGTGATGCATACAATGGTTCTGCATCGATTTTTCATGTAATAAATTAAGTCTTTTTGGGCTATTACCCAAGTCCTGGTATGACGCTAAAAAGTTGCTCTTTAGTCGCAAGCTTGCGGGAATCAAGGTTAAAGTAACGTTATCATGCTACTGGGGAAGTAAGTGAAAGATGCCATGGCCAGGAGCGCATGAATCATACGCACGTAGATCGATTTTTGCGAACTGATGCGAGAAAACTGCCAAATGTTATGGCAATACTGTTTCTTAAAAGGTTCTAGTCAGAGCACCAGTTGTTTAAGAGTAACCAAACTGTGGGCAAAAGACTGCATGTAACTAATCTTCATGCTCGCAATCTGCTTCGAACTCCAGCATTACACAGAGGAAATCGTGGAAACCGATTACAGTGGGCCCGAGATCATTTGCTCGGGGAAGATAACCAGTGTTCTGTTATGCTGTTTACCGATGAGTACCGATTCGGTTTTCATCTCGATTCACGAAGAGTACCTACGCGTATGGCGAATTCTTGAAGAGTAGTTTTTTCTGTTTTAACAATGAGACTTCGTGATCTTGATTCGAAGCATAAAAACCATTTCAAAACTATTGGGTGGTTTCATAAACTAAATTTTCTTTGGCAAAATTGCAAAAAAGGCACAATTTTAGATAATTATTTACTTTTTCTTAAAAACATACTCTATCGTTTGTTCAAGTTTGTTGTACCATCAAAACATACTCGATTCCACTCCATGGAGCGTCACTAGCATCAGTGTAGTCAATTGCCATATATTAAGTTAATAAATAAAAAAATCCCGAAAGTACCGAAAATCCTGGTTCTTGTATTCGAATTCCCGGTTCTTTTACAGCTATAAAAGAACCGGGAATTCCCGGGATTTTCGGTACCGGGATTTCCCGGTTCTATACCCTAATCAGCACTATACAATAACGGTTTTGTATTAGTACACTGTATCGCTATAGTGTCAGAAGTCGCAATGTAAACAATACACCGACGTCTATTCAGCACTGATAAACGCGATAGTCTCATAGACTTGCCTTTATATTCCCTGGTATTCATGAATGGTTCATATAACCGATACAATCAACCTTCAAATTAACACAATTCCCACGGGAATTTCACTGTAGGTTGTTAATAATGTAACTGTACCTTTAGGGCACATTTAGGGTTCGCCTTCGATAACATAATAAGAACATAATATTTTAATCTATCTTTAATTATTATAATTCAATCAGAATAAGAAAATCTGCAAACAAATTTGCAAACTGTCGGTCTGTAGATAAAACAGTTGCTAAGCTATGTCAAAGTAGCTGACACCAGCTAAACCGCAGTTAACACCGAACGGAAGCCTATGAAAAAAAGTTGACGAAAACCTTTGTACATATTTCTTATAAAAAAAAAACAAACACATCATATCATAATCAACCCATAATCATCCCATTGCTGAGATACGGGTCTCTCTTCAATCGAAAGCAATTAGAGCGTACTCTGCCACGCTGCTCCAATGCGGATTGGCAGAGGCCGGTGTTTTCAAGCCGCCCGTAGGCCACCGACTTGGCTTAACGACTGTCATCCATCGACAACAGCCGGGACCGACGGCTTAACGTGCCCTCCGAAGCACGGAGAAGCTCGAGATAACAAAACCCATCCAAACGCTGGCTAAGGTCGACGTCGCTTAACTTGCGTGTTCATATCAGAGTGCGACACACAGCCACGCCATCCAGCTCCTCATCAACATAACACAAAATGCATTCAATACATATTGAGAGAGCTTGGAGCCTAATATCCTTCCTGCTTCCTACTTTCCTACACTTTTTCATTTACCTTCCCACGTCCTTCCCATTTAATTCCTTCATAAGTGGGCATCCAAGATCATGTAGTCGTGAATGTCCATGGGCAGCGGTGACTACTTACCATCCGGTGAAGCACTAGCTCCTCCTCTGCCATAAAAAAAAAATACGACGAAAAATATAATAGTCTTAATATTATAATGGTCAAAATACAGCAATTGGTTCGGTTCGCGACGCTGAATAGTAATGGCTAGAAAGGTTGCTATTTATGCTCCATTTAAAAATAATAAAATTAATTCAACGTTCTCTCATAAACAGCGTAGTCCCACTCGGCGTAAGGAAGCCATTACAAAAACATCTTAAATAAATACCTCTCAATTTTTACCTCGAGTGAGCAATACGTCGGAAGTCGGTAGGACGTGAGTCGGCAGCGTACAGGTTAAATTTTATTTCATACGTTCGCGATACGAATTAACGTTCAGAAGTAATTGCACTAGTAAGGGTTATAGACCGTCTTCCATCCCATATGTCCATAACTCAGCAGGATGTACGTTCCATCCTAAAAACATTGCAAAATAATCATAAAAGCATTCCTAAACCATACCAAAAACATTCGAAAATAATCCTAAAAGTAATCGTAATCCATCCTAAAAACATTGCAAAATAATCATAAAAGCATTCCTATACCATACCAAAAACATTCGAAAATAATCCTAAAAGTAATCGTAATCCATCCTAAAAACATTGCAAAATAATTATAAAAGCTATAGAGGATGTAAATTTATAAATATTAGGACCACGAAGATCAGTTCTGCCTCGTGGTCCTACTAACAGGGCATAAAAGTATGACCACAAAAACGGAGGGAGGGGGGGCTGAAAATGCTCATATTCGGAAAATGCTTGAACTTTGAAAAGTCCGATGATTTCATTTCATCTTCTTTTCGTGTGCTTCTCACAATTTTATTAATGTCAACTGCGGCTGGTGTCAGGGTTTTCGGTGACTTAACGGTCACTGGACATTATGATATGGTGGTCATAATAAAAAAGTGGACGTTATGAAGGGTGGATATTATGATACTGTGGACGTAACGCTACGGTGGACATTATGATACTGTGGATGTAACGCTACAATGAACATTATGATACGGTGGTCATAATAAAAAAGTGGACGTTATGAATGGTGGACATTATGATACTGTGGACGTAACTGTGCTGTGGTACTGAAGGCGTGTCAAAAAGATGGTCAAATCATTTTTCACATTGATTCGAGATCGCCGCCTTGTCAACGAAGGTCGTCAAGATAGCGACCTCGGATCCTCACCGTACAACGTTGCCTTTTTAAAATGGTCTTTTTTTGTTAAAAAGTGTTCATGTAAAATACGCGACATTGGCGAAATTGTCTATGTGTCGTTAAGACACGACAGAAACGCTATTAATTAAGAAAGAAGATGAAGAAGTTTTCACATAATTAAAGAAGTATGTAGCGACGGATTATGAATACGTTTGGTATGAAAAACGTGGTCTGGACGACGTACTATTGAGCCATTTGAGCTAAAAGCACTTAGAACAATTTGCTCTTTCTAATGCTTCTACAAAGCCTCTAAGTAGTTCTTAACGCTATGTACATAAGGGTCACTATTATTCGTACTAATGGAAATATTAAAGTTTGCATTATAAGTGTAATCTTGTGCGTACAGTGAACGCTTACATATTTCATGAAGCGAGTAGGTTTATGTAGTATGTATATAATGGTTATATAATATTGTAGTACTGCATCTATTTCAAGCCGTTCAAGATTGGATCATTTGGTTTAGAATATTAGCTACTAAATTTAAAATAGAACATGCCTTTGCAGTGCACAACAGTTGTACATAGTATAAATGGATAGCTTATAGGCTAGTATCGCAACAAGGCGGCCTTATTGCTAAAAGCACTGTTTTCAAGGCTGCTAAGCTCAAACCTCAAGATATTGGTGAGGACCTGGGCTTTTAGATATCATACTCACCGTAAGAAACGTATTGTTGATTCACTCCGATATTTTGTGGAACGATGTTACTATCTCGGTCAAGCTAGCCCCATTTAAAAATACTCTGAATTACCGAATACTACTGTCCGATCGGAACTGGTTTTTATGACCGGAATCGAACCCGAAACCTAATTTCGGCAACGGTATCCGTTTCGCCGAAACCGAAACTAAACCGAAACTAGTTTTTTTGCCGAAACCAGAACAGAAATACAGTTAGGAGATAGAACATTTTTTATTTCATTCATTTTTCGAATGGAAAAATAAAAATGTGGTGTATTTATTCGCTCGGCTCGTTAGCAGCCGCAGAGCGGATAGGCAGATGAATATTACAAAGCACGCCCAAAAAAATATGACCGCTCACTGCATATCATTTCACATAGTAGCCACGCATCGAGTTAGAGAATATGGAAGGACATAATAAAAAGAATATGGGTACATATGAAACCATATACTCTCTTAGGCAGTTTTACAATATACGAAAACAGATTTCAAGTCATATTTTTTTTCTTCAGGGAAGATTCAGTTTCAATTCAACTTGCAAGATTTATTCTGTCAACTTGACATACATTCCATTGCAGAAAGTTTTGAAGTTAATAAAATATTAATTAAAATGATGCTTTCTTTGTAAAATTATTAGAGAATAGAGATAATTTCAAACGTTAACATGCTTCAGTGCAGTGTTGGACTTAAGGAAAGTATTTTATTAAGTAAGTTAATTTTTCTTAAGGTTCTGGTCTAAGACGAGAAAACTTAATACGAGTTCTTTAGAGACATTTAAATATTTAACTTCTTTTCGAAAGACTGAAGTTAAATGAATGCACCTGTTAGCAGTAACTCACTCTCAAAGTGCATTCAAAGGCAAAACTACCACTGAAGTGAAGCTTAGTATCTTATAAATATCGAATTACCTATTTGTATGCGCTTCGCGGTGCCGTTACTATGGATTCACATTCAATCTATATCCATGTTTTCACCTGTCATTCTATTTTTCATTCGCGATTCAAATTTTAAAACACCTTTCCCGCTATTTTAGACGTGGTTTTAGTGAAGATGAAGTGGAATAAATTAGCTCTTAGCTTTTACAGAGCCGTTTCCAGTGACACACACATTCTATGTTTTAATTTACAGCTTTTGTAAACTAGCCAGATGGGCATTTGACTAGTTTAAATGGAATACGACGTTTATCGGACCAATAACGTATAACGCTTTTCCATACAAAATTGGCTTTTAAATGACATAAAGAAATTATTTAAATTCAACTGACATTTTCGACAAAACAGCCACTTGGCTAAGGGGTCAGTTCTTCGAACTTAAAGTTTTCATTATAAAGTAATTTCTATTGTATGTCAGTTTTGTATGACTAAAATTCAGGGTTTGCATAGGCCAAAAGCGCTATGTACTCGATGGCATAGGCAAGGCACCAAGTTACTCCTAATGTCCAAATATTTTAATCATATGATTCTCATCGATACTTTGAAGCTAATTTTCCAACGCCTAGGCGAGGTACGATACGATAATTGAAATCGCACCGGCCACCAAAAAATGCAATTAATAAGATCGTGCGAACTCGCGCAATATCGCACTGGGCATGTAGGGCCATTCGAGACTGAATACCATATCTGTGCTGAAGACTATGCCATACTATGCCAAAGACGGGCCATCGTAAACTCGCACGAACCATCGCGAGAATTAATCTTCTCATCTGAACAGTTTATTAAACACTATACTTACACGTACTGTATCATGATTACATCAAGAAATATTCAAATTTTCGTCTCGCTTATCTCCATCGAAGATGTACGAGGAGAGAATTGAAATTTATTAATACTAATTTCTCGTCTCATCGCTGGAAAATCAGCATGATAGTCCTAATTTTCGATTTGGTCCTTTAGAAATGAAATTAAAAGTTTTAAAATGAAATGAACTGAAATGTAATAAACTTGGGACCTATGGGACCAAGCCGCATCCAGTGTTTCGTCCTACATCCGCGATTTCACCTCCCGTCCTATTTTTCATTCGCGATCTTTCATTTTCGGTGCTATAAATGCAAAGAGGCGCCGTAATATCGCGTGAGACCGCTTTCGGCCATTATCGCTCCGGTTCATTTCGTTTACGAATATAATCGTTATGCGTTATGCTAATCTTTTGATATCTTTGTTTCTATAACTCTGATAACTTACAGATATTTTTAACAAATTCAATATTTGAATAAAATTGAAAAGAAAAAAAAAAAAAATTTACTCCAGTTTTGACAGGCCCGATGGTCGACGGTTCTGTTACTTACAATGTTTTTTTTATTTCAAAGATCGAGAGTTCAAACATGTCTGCATTTATGCATGTTAATTAGCTCTCTATTATTTAATTAGTCGAGGCAACAACATTCATTTTTACTTCTTTATTTCGAGACTTTAAGAGAGAGAGAGAGTTTAGTGTGTCTAAAAAAAATCATTTTTCTTATTAAACCTTTCATAAATAGTATCCAAGCTCTTGTACTGTTTGTTGGTAATATTAGAGAAACTAATTTTAGAACAAATTATGCTAAACGAGTTAATTTTAGTACTTACAAATTCACGACAGCTAATTTCCATACGGAGAGCACTTAAGAGGCATTTACCTTGTATGAAATGGAATTAATTAAATCTATAACTATATAACTACTAACAAATAAGGATTTGTTACTAACAGGCAGTTTCTGCAACTAATTTTAATTCCACATCTATAGTTATCTCTTCTTTTCTTATTCAGTTTGATAGTGACGGCTATAAGTTTATGTGTCCTTAACTAGCTGTAAATATCATAAAACGAATACACTGATTTCTTTTCAATGTTTCTCTGCTAACTCTGTCTGAAACACGTAATGAAGAAAAAGCCTGTGGTGTTCCAGAGGAGGGTAAGGACGCCTAGAATACGAGCTTTTATTATCCCACAAATGTGGCAAACAAGTATGCGGTCGGCCTGACGGTAAGCCGTCACCGTAGCCTATAAATGCTTGCAATACCGGCTATCACTCACGCGTTGCCAACCCATCCAACCTCCCCAAGTGGAGCTCTGGAGACCTTACTCACCGTAGGAACAAAATATGGCCGATCTTCTGTAATGTGGAGGTCCTTCCCCAGACGGGCTGCTCCGATTTGAGCGGATTATCCGCTGTGCCCTCTCTCTTATAAGAGTAAATCCTTTCATGGAATATTTAAAAAACTTGAATCATATTTATGACCCTGGTTACCTCTTTCGTTTGTATAGTCAACCAATGAAAAAGGTGAGCAACTAAGAACAAAGATTTTTATGCTATTAATGTAGGCATCGTAATGAAACTTTGTAAAAAATTTCATTCTACCAATATCCTACTAATATTATAAAGGCGAAAGTTGTGTGGATGTTTTTTACCTCTTCACGCTCAAATGGCTGGGTCAATTTTTATGATATTTGCTATGTAGGTAGCTAATATCTTGGATTGGGTTTTCTTAGGTTACTTTTCCCAAAAAGTACGGGATTCCAGTAAGATTTGGACAAAAGACTGACATAGATGGCGCTGCTGTCCATAACTATTATAAATACACCATTGTGTATAACATTCCGCGTATTCTTCTTATAATTTTAATGTACTTATACCTACATTGTAACTAATGAGTAGAAAAAAAAGGAGAAAAAAAAAGTACAAAATGACAAAAAAGGCCGTAACCGGTTTTCTTTCGCCATTTCTTTTTACCGGTTGCCATTTTGCTTGTGTCCGAAATGGTGGTAGTATATAACGTAGTTTATTTTCTTTATTTAAACAAGTTGTAAATGACAAGAAAAAGTGCCTGTGAAGGTCTAATTTCTGAAATAAACGATTTCATTTCATTTCAAGACACGCAAACGAAGTTGCGCGGGTTTCACTAGTACTGCAATATGAATAAAAATCGATTTAACACATTCATATTTAGAAAACTTGTATCATATTTGGCTGACTGTACTAAGTAAGAAGTAATATCGACGTGATGAAAGTTTACAAATGCATAGTTCATATTAGCTTAGCTTGTGAAGTTAGAGGTAAATGTTTCAACTCACTTCACAGAATTTGAATAAGGTTTCACTGCATTACTTACGAGAAGTTAATTAATTCTGTTCAATATTGAAATTCAATACTGTTTAATATTATCGTAATAACAAATATGTAACAAAAACATTTCTTACTCAACACATTAGAGATTCTTCACGTGGCGCTTTGACAGTGACGTTCGGAATATTTTTGTTATATATTTTTTTTTTTTAATTTATTTTAATTTCAATTTCTATCTAGCATTATATCTAGAATCCGAATAGATAGTAAATCAGGAGATACCACCACAATTCCCACCGTTGTGTCTCTTGTAAAACCAGGATCAACAACGGCGACTTCAGATTGCAATAGGTAATGAAGGATATTGACGTCTCACAACAGTCACATCACAACAAAAGTCAGAAAGATATTAAACGAAGTAGGACGTCTTGAAAGGTTTTACCTCCAGCTATTACGTGAGTGACAGCAATTTTAAACATAAGACATCATAGTCTAGAAAGGCAGAATAGAGCAAGCCCACCAAACACATTTCCACCGCTGTTTCTCCTGTAAAACGAGGATCAACAACGGCGACCCCAGACTGACAGTAAGCAATGAAGCTTATTGATTTCCCGGGGGAGAAACTACATCTGTCATGGAGACAGAGACAGACATGGAAAAGTATGAAACGTGTTTATTATTTTAGTAACGTGCAAAAGATATAGAGGATTCCAGTATGTTTCCTAACTAAATCGACTGAGAGCTCTCCGAGATATAATCTCATGTTCAATGTACTGTTGTAAGTTATTATATCTGTTCCGAGCAATTTAATACGTATAACCACACACTCAACGCTGGTAGAACGTCGTGGTTACGACTGTGTCAGATCTTGGATCATTGGGTTGTTTTACACAATACCATTTTCATGTATTGTTGACTTTTCTTTATGGAAGAGGTTGGCAAAGTATGCAGGTCAGCAGATGTTAAGTGATAAAGGTAGCTTATGAACTACAGCGACATTAGGGGATTCGCTTAAGTGTGGCCGAAAGATTAAATAAGAAGAAAACGGGTAAAGAAGAAGTTGACTTCCAAATCTTTCACTCAGAGAATTGGTGCTTCACGCGTCGGCGGTACTTCCCACGTCGAGCTAGCCCATTTGACAAATGCACTTTAAAAAACTTGAAACAAAATTAAATTGAAATTAATCTTACCTATTTTCTTCATAAATAATTTACTTATTTAGTGAATTTGGCTCTTACTTGTTTGCTAACTTGTGTCACATGAAAAATACACTTGTGGCGCGATACGAGAAAAGGAATATAATCTGGACGAATGACGTAACGAACCTTTCCAATACAGTGAATTGGGACTGAAGGAAAAATAGAACAAGAGAGAGATTTCATTACGGCGAAAAGATTTTATTGTTCCGGTCCCACAACAAAATTCAATAAATTGAGATGAAATTATTTAACTGGATAAACGAATGAGTGAACGACGGCAAAATGGCGGGGGCTTAAAACAAATCGCTTTGATTAAAACTGAATCTGAGTCGGCCATCACTTTGTAGTCCATTTTATACAAAAATGGTTTTAAAATTTGGATTGTATAGTATGCCTCGATATGCCTGCAGGCATCCTGCTTCCGTGTGAATAGATTTTATATTTACTTTGCGATTACCATTTAAAAACATTATTATATCTGAAAGAGTTAAATTATTATAGCCTGTTTTCTTGAGGAGAATTTAATAAAGTGCTAAAGGATTTGTTTTGGCAGGTTTTAATGACTTCCTCATAACCATATCATCATTCAGAGGAAATATAACAAATAATAAATATATAGGGACAAATCACACAGATTGAGCTAGCTCCAAAGTAAGTTCGAGACTTGTGTGTTATGGGATACTAACTCAACGATAAGATTATGGTTAAAGATGTCGATATTGAAGTCAGTCACCAGGAGGAATTTGAGAAAACCCATTACTACGTTGAGTTCCATAACCATATCACAAAATAACTGAATGAAGACAAAATGAATAGTTATTACACATTTCCTTCTCAAAGCAATTTTACAGTTCATTATTTGAGAGTTGCCCAGCCAATGTGAAAACTGAATTTTATCAATAATCTATACAATAGTCAATGATTAAGTAATTGTGTTAAATAATTTGTTTTCATTCGTACTTGAATATAGTAAATCAATATACTCGAATGTATTAAAACAATTATTATATGTACTATCAGCAGAATTCATTGTAGGTACACATGTTTTTTATAAGTCAGTTGAAAGAAGTCTATATGAACGATAGTAAATATTATATAAACTAGCTGTGCCCGCGACTTCGTTCGCGTGGTTGTCGAAAACACTATCGTGCTATGAATAATTTTCCCCGTTTTTGCAACATTTTTCACTGATGCTTCGCTAATATTGATCGCAGCGTAATGTTATATAGCTTAAAGCCTTCCTCGATAAATGGACTATCCAAAACAAAAAAAAAATCAATTCGAACCAGTAGGTCCTGAAATTAGCGCGTTCAAACAAAAAAACAAACTCTTCAGCTTTATATATTAGTAAAGATTCTACATAATTCACAGCGCCACCTGGTCCCAAAGTAAGCTAACCTTAATTTGCTTGTGTTACCGGTACAGACACAGGGCACCCCCAATGGAGACCACATATCAGAGCCCCCGCTTCTGGCAAGCTTATGCAGTACAACTACTAATATTGATAACACGCCCACCAATCAAATTGCACCAATTTGATTTAAGACATGACGTGTCCTTGACCTGCCCAATCAGAACACAGTTCGTTCTCCCAGCAGTTCGTTTTCAAGCAATAAATGGGCATTGCAGACTCCATTGGAGGTGCTCTGTGTCAACAGATATATTATTGTAAACTTATACATAGAAATCCAGACTCGACAACAAACACAAAAGTCAGCCCCTTGTTTGTATCTAGTTTTTATTTATTTTAATTTGATATGTTCAGGTTCGGGTGTACACCCTCACCCTCTTCTGATACACCGGACAGTTGCGGGAACGTAGGGCTATCACCGCCAAGTTTTTGTACCTAGTACAAATCGAAATCGCGACCCTCTGCTGCTGAAGGTATCTACCATCATAGGATCACTCACTATCGCACCACCGGGCTGACAGGAGTTGATGAAGATGACGTATCAACATTAGAAAAACAATTTACTTAGTAATTTGCATTGTCTCCTAAAAATACTTTAGTCTAAATAAATAATCACTAGAATGGTAGCTCTCCAAACCAGTCAAGTAAATAGAATCAGAATAATAAACTTGGCCAAAGCGGCCGAAGAATTGGATTAAGTAATCAATTCCTTCACTTCTCATTGAATAACAGTACAAAGGAGGGAAGAAAAAAAACAAGTGATGAAAAAGGACGGAGCATTATCACGCGTTACGCCTCGGCTCGACTTCACTCAAAGCGAAGTAACGTAAATTGTAAGCTCAAGCCACACTGGGAGCCAGACTTTTTTCATACTTCAGTTAACCTGCTCCCGATATTCTGCGTATTACTGTTGCCATAATATGCGGCGCCAGTAATATTTGCAACCGCTGTCTTTTCCATAGGATTTTTGAAATTCCAACAGACAGAGACCGTAAATGACCAATGTATCTAATAATGAGCCAGTCATCAAAATGGCTTAATAGCATTTAGTAACAAAAAAAATCGACATAATCAATGAGTTGAAATTATATTATTTGTGTGTGTGTGCGTGTGTTACGTTTGTATGTTTGTAACGAATAAACTGAAAAACTATTGGATCAATTTCAAAAATTCTTTCATCGTTAGGAAGGTACATTATCCCCGGATATCATAGGCTATAAAAATATAGCCTTTAAAAATATAAAAAAAAATTAGGGGTCCTTTGTAAAACCCGCGCAAAGCCGGTACGCTAGTGTGAAATAAATAAGCTTCATTTTGAATTCAGGCAGCTATTTTTTGACTGAAACGTAAAGCCTATTCAGAACCACCAATTCTCTTTTGTCCGCTCCCGAGCACTATAAAAGTGGCACCGTCATTTCTCGAAGGTTTATTTTTCTTACGACTTGCGGACATTAATCCCTAACTCAAACGGGAACTAAATAAATCGGAAAGTTGCTACTGACTTCAGCACTCGGGGATATTTACTGGAAAATCTATTATTAACTTACATTTTAATACTTATCATATCTTTGCCATTATATAGTACTAGCAAATCCCTCGCAACTTCGTTTGCGTATATCTCGCTTTCCCGTGGGAATTTTGAAAAATACTTTCTTAGTGCTCCCCTACGTTATTAAAGGAACCCCTGTGCAAAATTTCAAGTTTCTAACCCTTATAGTTTAGGCCCTGCGTTGATATGTCAGTCATTCAGTCAGTCAGCTTCTCCTTTTATACATATACTAGAGAAACCCGCGCGACTTCGTTTGCGTTTATCCCGCTTTCCCGTGGGAATTTAAAAAAATCCTTTCATAAGAAAGGTGTTATACATAGTTAGAATTTTAGCTGTTTTTCTGAGATCACAAACAGAATAAATAGTACGACGACTTCTTATTTGGTCTGAGACGACGACATTATGAAATCATTTTGTTTGAATATTCACTATGTAGAAAAATATTACATGACAGATGACACACTTCACTTCACGGATGTGTCAAAATGAAATGTTATTGAAATCAAAAGCACTAAGGAGTATGAGTATTGATATCAACTCGAAGAAAATTACCAACAAAATAAATTTTTTTCAAGAGTTTCAGTAAAATAAGAATCACGTCTTCCATCAATTCTCTTAAACAATTTTGACCAAGGAATCAAGTTGTCCCATAGTAACTTTACCCCCCTTTTTTACCCCCTTAGAGTTCGAATTTCGAAAAATCCTTTCTTAACGGTCGCCTACGTCACACAATAGGTCCACCTGCCAAGTTTCAGATTTTTACGATGAGCGGTTTAGGCTGTGCGTTGATTCTCAGTCAGTCAGTCAGGACAAAGCATTTTATATATATATAGATATAGATTGATCGTGTTATTGCTGTTTTAAAGAGACTTGGAGACATCGAAATAATATTACTACGTCTTGGAGACGATCAATTGAGTTACATTTGTAAATTGTTCTGTTATTGTCAATCGCAATTAAGTACATTTATGCTCTATTCAATGTGTTTATCTTCAGTATTTTCCCGAAAATCTAGCTCATGCAAAGCAGTATTATAATATATTATTAGCATAGTGAATAATAACAACGGTATGGGGTACTACTGCATGGGATGCATTCATCTGAACGCCACCCACTTGATTTAACAACTGTCAACCGTTGACAATAGCCGGGATCAGTTAATATGATAAGATGTTATATACTGAAGGTCTTCTTATTCTTCTTAGCCTTTCTCGACCACCGTTTCCACCTCATTTGCGGCCTTCCCCTGGCTGGGACGCACACACCCGTTCAGATGATTTTAAATCACTGATCTCTGCTAATCCGCATTGAAGCAGCGTATGCAGCATGTCAGTACGCTTCCCTTCGATTGAAGGTAGACCCTGAAGTGGGATGATTATGGGTTAGTATGATAAAAAACAGAGCTACATAATTTATTGAAAAATATAACTTCAATAATTTTAATACCATAGTTGTCATATGAATAAAACACCTAACAATGTGCCGCATTAACTTTTTAATTTATGTTAGGAATGTTCATTAAAATTTTCACAGAGACAGCCCCAAATTGATTTTACGGTGTCCCTAGAGCATGATTTGGGGTCAAACCACCTGCCATGAATTTGTTAACGTGAATTAAGTTAATCCAACCTGTCAACCGCAAGGGTACTTGGTTATCGGGTCATTATACCCCGCAGGGTCCCGTACAACATGGTGCTTATGTGCATAATGCTATTCAAGTGCATGTCACGAGGTTTTAAAAGCGAGATGAGACATTTGCATAACGATTCCACGATGGTCAAAGTAGGTTGGGAATATTCGGGTGAATCTTAAGTGTCTTGTGTGTTCTCGGGTACCTACGTTATATGTTTAGGGCGAAATTTAAAGTTTAAAAATCGTCTTAAAAACGATTTATATATTTAACTTCTAAAGCTATTTAAATAAAATATTTAACACACGCCCAAAGCGTTACGATGTTCACTTAATGCTTTTAATATATTAATGATTGTTTGTCCGCCCTATATACTGAATACTGAATGTGGAGAGTGGCCCAGAATTATTTTCAAATTACTGACCCCGGTCCGTATATAAACAACGTGTTAGAGGTTTCTCGAGAGGTCCACTCTTGAAGTTAAAGGACGTAGTCCTTTACGACAGCGGTATTGAGAGCGAAAACGGAGCGACAAGTATTAATAATGCTACCTGAATGGTTGACTTTAATCGTACATGCATATTTTAGATTTTTTAAATCGTAAAATAATAATTGTTTATACATATATGAAAAATATTTTACGCATTTTGCTTATGAGATTTTACGCTTTAGATTGCGGGTTGGAAAATGAAAGTACAAGTTAATTTGAAACATTCTTATCAGGTTACTAAGTTCTTGAGGAAAGTTATTCGTTATTTCTACCTTTTATAAAAGGTTAATAAGCAGGCTTTTAACTTTTATTAGAAGCCGAACCAAATCTAGGCGAAACCGGGGTTAATACTAAGTACTTCATAATTTCTTATTCTACAGAATGTACAGCGAGGCTATCATCATAAACTGATCCATATTAATGTATGTATTTGTTTCGGTCGCCCGCCATCTTCTCCGCTATCTTGAGAACGGCGAAGGTACATTTGCCTCAAATATTTACAGTACAAGAGTTCTTCAGGCGTTCTGTGGACCCAATTTGCTGGGGCTACAAAAATTAGTGTACTCTTCAGAGAAATATTACTTCAATCCGAACAAGGGTACGGAAAGGTTGATAAAGGATGGGGTACGCTGTAATTTAGAATTGCATTTTGATATCTCTTTTACCTGAATACAAGGGATGTTTTATTTTCTTGCTTTGTAGAATGTTTGATGACTAAATTAATTTGTACTAGCCGGTGTCCGTGGATTTACCCGCGAAATCGCGTTGTTCCCGCTCCTGGACATGGTTACAAACTACCCGATATTTCAAGCAAATCCATCAAGTCGTTTTTGCATGAAAGAGTTACAAACATCCGTACATCCTCACAAACTTTATTTTTTTATTTTTTATACTACACAGGTGGCAAACAAGCATACGGTCGGCTTGATGGTAAGCCGTCACCTTAACCTATAGACGTTTGCAATACCGGGGGTATAACTCACGCGTTGCCAACCCTTCCAACCCCCCCAAGTGGAGCTCTGGAGACCTTACTCACCGTAGGAACACAACATGGCCGAGACCAATGCTATTTGGCTACGATCTTCTGTAAGGTGGAGGTCCTTCCCCAGACGGGCTGCTCCGATTTGAGCGGATTATCCGCTGTGCCCTACGCCTAACTTCCGCATTTATATGTGACAATAGATATAGAGTCTATACGTATAATTCCATTAACTCGAAACATCCATTCTCGTGTGTACTTAAACATCTCTCCGATAAGTCACTACAGTGACTATAAGAATAAATTGCAGGAATACACATTTATATAAAAAAAATGTTACAAATCTAAACTAAAACCTTTTGCCTTTATATTGGGGTTGGGGTATAGTGATCCAAAGGAGCTTACATTACAAAGCCATTCTTGTGATTCGCTTCTAGAAGGACATACACGAAAATACAAGATGCCAATTTATCGGGTGGAGGAGGTTTAAAATTGAACCGAACGTCCGGTCGGTAAGTCGGGCATTAGTGTGGTGAAATTGCTTAGCCTGGGGGCATGCACAACATAGAATAATTATAAATCAGAAGGCACATTTTAAGTTCAAAAAACTATAATTTGTAATTATCCTTTCAATACTTTCGACTCCGTCTATTTTCTTTCTGATTAAATTCCTTGTGAGTTCCAATACTGTAGTATCTCACACGCCAATAATGTTTTTTGGTGCGCTTCCCACAATATTGATGACAACTGTGGGTTAGGTCGCGTCGGTGTTTGTCAGGTCATCTGATGTTCAGAAAATGAAAAAAAAAACGAACATAGACACTTATAGAATCTTGATGTAGAATTTTCTAGATTAGTGATAGTGTAGTCTAGTTAGTAGATTAGTGTTCGAATAGGTTTGGAATCAGGACCAATCCACCACACAATTGTCAAGCCAGAATGTGGAGCGCTATGTTACCTGTAAAGCCAGGATTGACAATAAACAGTGAAGCAGGAGTCCTTAGTGAGTCACTACGACTGTCTTTGAACAAACAACGAATTTACAGAATGTTTTTTCATACTCCATCTAAGTATGAAAGATTGAAAGAACTGACTAGAAAGTGACTTCGGAAGTGAAGTGAAGTCAGTTCTGCTTGAAAGTGACTTCCCAACATGAGAGACAGAAAGAAACCTAAAGCTAGAGAGATGGCTAATCACACTTGATTAGCCATCTATCTCTCAACAAAAGACCGTTGTGCTAGGCAATCGAGCATCACTATACCTCGATTGACGTACACCACGACCTTTTGTTACATCACTTGGAAGTTGAGTATTCATTCGTTTTGTACCTAAATACAAAAAGTGGTCGTTCTGAATGTATTTAATTCCGGCAACAAGTATTTTGGATCGGAAATCGGCATTGGACAGTATTGGTTTGTGTCCAATAAGAGAATGTAGTGAATACCAACAATTCCTGTGTACCTATTTTTTTTAGTCTATATATATATATTTTTAAGTGAAATTTTATGTTTAGATACAATTATTTTTTTAGATGATATTCCTAATGATTCTTTTTAGGGTTCCGTAGTAAACTACAAGGAACCCTTATAGTTTCGCCATGTCCGTCTGTCCGTCCGCGGTCTAGCGCCTAGACGCTTGATGCTAGAAATCTGTAATTTGGTATGTATACTCATATTAACAATGCTAACAAAGTGGTAGAACAAAATTTGGAAAAATATTTTTTTTGGAATGCCTTCCCCAGGTAAAGTGGGAATAAAAAACATTGAGGGTGTGGGAAGGTCATTTTCCGATAAAATGATCCGTTTGCGAATTATTTACATAATTTTCGTTTTGCACGGTGGTCCCCCCCAATCTCCGAAAGTCTTGTGTTTAGAAATTTGAAAAAAATCATGGTAGTAGTCCATATAGTGAACCTACAAGGAAAACTATAATGGTTAAGTGGGCACTACTAGTTATCGAGTAATAGCCGACGAATTTATAAAGTATTTTTTTTTTTTACGAAATCGTACAAATGTTATTAGTTCAGTAAATGAGTGCTCAGAAAGGGCATGTGGATGGAAAAGTCGAAAGCAGAAACTTTGACTCAGGAACTTTGTTTGGACGAGTTAGGAGATAAACATCCTAAAAGTCCTTACCCCTCCGAGGTGAGCCCGAGGGAGGGAGCAACATTGTGCGTGGCCCGACACGTACTTTCCCGGTTTTTATTAAATTTTTTGATAGTACACCTTAGAGTTTAGCTTTAGGGTAGTCTTCTGAGATGGACAGACGAACAGACTTTTTGACAAAAACTGAAAAGAAAGAAAACGTCTGGTACAGTAGCCACTGCAAATCTTCGCTTCAGTGAAACTGGACTAGCAGATCTGCATGATGCTGACCTCGTTCATAGTGTCGATGGCATGTTGTATGAATGTCAGCAACTGGCTATGAGTTGTTCAGAACCCATTAAACCCATAGCACGTTATCGGGCAGCGGCTAGGCCGCGCAATTCGCGAAGTAATTAAACAAATTGTTTCGTAACTGTGCAAGTTGCGTACGCGACCATTTCTGAGCGCGCACCTCACTGCACTCGTAGGTACATTATATTTTTTTAATATAGGGATCATTACTAAAACCCGTCCGAAGCCTGGACGGGGCGCTAGTTAAATATAAAAATTTCTAGACCATATATACTCGTAAATAAAATTTATTTTATCTTAACTATAACTTGGAATTCCCTATAGTTAAAACTGTACGATACTTCTAAGTGGAGCCAGCAAAATGCCACTTTGTAAAATTTTAGAACGGCCAAAGTTTAATACAAGTAACACCTGCGACATATGGTAGTTTCCCAACATTAATAGGAAATTAATAGTTGGCGAGTGCCCACGGTTTTCGTAATATTAATGATACCCTCATAAGCACATTGTTATTCACGCAAGATGTTAAAAGATTTGGAACGAGCGTACTTAGATGTACCTACTTTTAAAGATATATATATTTTTTAATACGAATGTCCGTCTGGGGAAGGACCTCCACCTTGCAGAAGATCGTAGCCAAATAGCATTGGTCTCGGTCATGTTGTGTTCTTACGGTGAGTAAGGTCTCCAGAGCTCTACTTGGGGGGGGATTGGGAGAGTTGGCACCCCGTGAGTGATACGGTGATGCTTACCATGAGGCGCGCCGTATGCTTGTTTGTCAACTTTGTGGTAAAAAAAATATATGTCCGGTACCGCTCGAAACGGTGTCATTGAAAAAAAGCCATACATTTAGATGTGATTATTTTGTAAAAAATATATATTTAAAAACCCTGACTGGAATAAGCAAGCTGTACCCAGAAAATTATTGTTTCGTATGAAATAACATTATTCAAAAATATTAAAATACGTTATAGAATTCATTACAGTATATTTCTGGGCAAAATGTATATAAGAATATATTAAATAATTTAATTTGTCAAATGGGACCTTTGAGACAATTATCTTCGTTATTTAACATTTGAAACTTTTTCAGGCTATTTCATGAATCGTCATGTTTCCGCGAACTCTCGATTTCCCCCGCGACCTTTTGTAATTGAACGCGACTTTTTGGATACGATTTAATCTTTCAGTAACAATATTGGAAACATTTACGAATTTCTTTGATTGGACGCTTGTAGAAAGTCAGGAACTTCTACTAATACGCCGCTTAGAATTTTACAGTGGCTGCCTAGGAGCGTCCCAAAGAGTGGCTCGCACCGCGTCATACTCCCTGACAAGAGAACGTGATTGTAACCTATTCTCTGAATAAAAGTTTTGAATTTGAATATAATTTTGTTAATGATTAAGATCCTGTGATAATATTTTGACATTGGAAATGTCTTTTCGTTCGCTTCAGTATAGGCTTCGATTTCATGAAATGTCTTTTCGTTCGCTTCAGTATAGGCTTCGATTTCACGAAAAAGTGCGATCCCCTTATATCTCGGAGAGTTGTGAAGATATGATATTCATAAAAGGCTCAAAAGACGCGTATTCACGAGAGCTGTAAGGTACAAAAAGAATTATTTGAGAAAGTCAAAAAGGAAAAAAGTTATGGCCGAAATTGTGAAAATAAATATCATTTCTTTCCGAATTTTTGATTTTGGCGCTCGATATTTTGGAAACGAAGAATAATATCAAAAATTTGAGAAAAACTCGTCTGGACAATTTAGTCAGCTATAATTTGAGCCTAAAACAAAGATGATCGGGTTAAGAGTTTGCCCTGTAGCTTAACCTTTTTGAACAAAGTCAAAAACGTTGTTGTTTTATTTTGTTACCTTTTCCTTATCCCGACTTTATCGTCGCTCATCATCATCATCATATCAACTCATAATCATCCCATTGCTGGGATACGGGTCTCCCTTCAGTCGAAGGTGATTAGAGCGTACTCTGCCACGGTGCTCCAATGATGGATTGGCAGAGGTCGGTGTTTTCAAACCGCCCTAAGGCCACCGACTTGGTAGGCCAACGGCGACTGTCATCCATCGATAACAGCCGGGACCGACGGCTTAACCCTTTATAGGACATAAGCATCTAGGGTAGATAAAAAAAACTATGTTTTTAGATTTTGTTTTTTGTTTTATGTAATGTAAACACGGTGGTAAAAATATTCCTTTTCGTTCTGAGGTCTGCTGAGTACCACATATATTGGGTAAAATTTCAAATCTTGCTGCCCGCCTACTATTTGTAAATCTATATACATATAATAAAACAGTAGAGCCCGATATGTCTGAACATATTTGACAAAAATGGAGAAGGAACAGTTAGAGAAAGGTAAGTAAGCAAAAAAAAATCTTTTTGTCTGTCTGTTTGAACGCGCACATCTTCTAAATTACTGAATGGATTTTAATGCTGTTTTAACTTAAGGAAGATAGAGCTCGGCTTGGAGCAGAATATAGGTTTTGTCGCATTTAAATCGGATGTCAGGAAAATATGTTATGGTCATTTAAAGGTCTCTACCCTGACTATGTAAGAAAAAAAATATTTCTCGCACTTACAAACTTGAGACTTGGTACACCATAACTACCGACAACAGACTAAACCGGACCGGACCGAACCGGACCGAACCGAACCGAACCGGACCGAACCGAATCGAACCGTATGTCAGGAATAGAAGTTACCCTCATTTAAATTTTCAACAGCCTAAGAATTTTAAAATTGTCACTCACTGCAGAGTCGGAATCGCCCGATATCTCATAACGACCATTTTTAAATTCAGTAGCACTGTGTATGAAAGTTTTTTTTACTTGAGTTAACCATTTAAAATTTTGTTCCTCTCAAATTCACTAGATGGCACTGTTAGATTCTGAATCGCACTATGAAAGTTTTTTAGTATAACTGAGCTGACGATTTCAATTTTAATATAATTTTAATTTTTCATACTTATTTTACATTAGGTATTTTGATTAGGTACGATAAAATTAAATAAAACACAGCGGCGAGCAAATAGACAATGAGCAATAAAGAACACTGACGTCTCGGGGAAAAACTATAGCAGTAGTAATAGGAGACTGTTAAATCCGTCTATACTATTATAGTCATAAACATTTTCAAAAGCACTAATATTCTCACGGTGGCATCTCAGTGCATTCTTGATTGTTTGTTCGTAAAAACATTCATGACTATAACCAGGTGTGGATATTCATAATTTCAATACGCGTCACAGAAATAAATTAGCTGTTGCTAAATTCAGGCTTAGGAAAGCGGGCAAGTTATTTATGATTCAAAGTTTGCATTATGTATAATAAAATTCCAGAATATATAAAAAAAATTGCCCAATAATCGATTTAAATAAAATGTCAAAAATTCTTAACCAGTAAAGCGTACTATACTATCAACGAGTATCTAAATTAAAGGTCTCCCTGGCCCCCTTGCGAAGGTGAAATGCTAAAACTTGTCGTGAAAAGCCAGTCAATGTTCAATAAATTACCTAAATAAAAAATTGTGTTCAATATTGTAATAATATGTACACGCGTCGTAGTGTTATCCAAATGGGGCTGTTTTTTATATTATTTACATTTTAATATAATTTAGATTAAATAATTGGTGACAAGGATGTTATTGTGTACGGGCACGTCATACTCGCAAATTGTCCAAACTGGCGGTGGCGTTGTGGGTCGGGTTACTGTTGTTTCCTTTAATATTGTTCATAATATTGTTGATGGTGAGCCCAGTAATGGGGGCTGGCAGGCTGACTCTCACGTCAACTCGAAAATACACGAGAACGGTTGCTGCCTTGCGGGCCTGGTCTGCTCCTATCTTTAACACCGATTTAGCATTTTATATTTTAGATTTAATTTTATGTTAAGACAAATTAATGACACTATTTATTGACGTAATGTTGCATGTACCTAGTTTAAAATTTTATGGTAAAAAAATACATGATATATTTATAAATGCCAAAAAAGGCCGTAACAGGTTTTCTTTCGCCATTTATTTTACAAGTGGTCATTTTGCTTTTGTTTCCGAAATAGACGTAGTAGTATATAGAGTAGATTAATCCCACCAAAAACATTTTCATGTAAAATGTTGCCAAGACGAGACCATAATGACTCGCATAGTCAAAAAGTTTTCAGATCCCATGTAGAGCCAAGCTTCTAACTCTACAAGGCCTAACTTCACAAACTCTACACTTGCAAGTGACGAAATCGGGGGTTATAAGACATTAATAAAATCTAAAGTATAATAGCTACGACATTCAAACTTTATGTTTAATGATTGTGCTGGTGTCATTATATCTTGAAATTTTTAACTATTTAGCATCATCCAAAACAAAGTTATGAGAGTTCAAAAAAACGACGAAACGTTTCGAGAAAAGGTGAACGTGTTTGTGAAAGCTTATTCGCTAAATAAAAGTTTTGAATTTGAATTTGGTCACCCCACGGGCAAAGGGAATATTTTTACAACACAAAAAAAGAGTGTAAGAAAGGCCTCGAAAAACTTATTCCAAATGCAATATACATAAGACATTAAGTTTAATAACAACTTATCTTTCGAAAGTCGCAAAATTTGAAGATGCATAAAGATTTAACAGCAGGTGTCGAAATTCAGTTGTTTTTAAACTTGTAACTGTCACAGATAAAAAAAATATTATGACGTCCGTTTTTAACTCCTAGATAAAAAAAATAATATAAAATCCACAATTTGTTGCCATAGGAATAAATTCGATCACTAGTTTCCTTTTCAAAAAAAATCCAAGAAAATATGGTGGGAAATATATTCCCGCTGCCTTATAAAGAAAGGGTCGTGCGTGCCCACGGGTTGTGCCCTCCGAAGCACGGATAAGCTCAAGATAACAAAACCTATCCAGACGCTGGCTAGGGTCGATATTGCTTAACTTGCGTGTTCATATTAGAGTGCGACACACCACACAGCGACGCCATCGAGCTCCTCCGACGCCATCGAGCTCCTCGTCGCTCAGCGACAATATTTTTTCGAATTCCGTAGATTCATTTCCAATGAGCACGATAGTCGTGTGAAGCACGAAATCTGTGAATTTTTTTTTGTAATATTCAGAGCAATCCCATTCTCAGGATGATTTCCAAGATAAAAACTACAAACAAGCCGTTTTTGAGTAAAGCAAACAAATTCTTTTAAATAAACGGTTTGATGTATTTGTTTGAAAATTTACTTACCTAAAGGTTCTTAACCTAGATTAACTCATACCCTAAGATTTTTATCCTAGAAATCATTCAATCATTTAAGCTAGGAAACGAGAAATTCTGAGATTGCATGGGTAAAGCCGTGAGCGTCTGCTAGTATTTTACAAACATGTTATGAACATCAAACAGATTTATTGTACCCTAAAAATCTACAAACATTATTCTCCTATGTTAAGGGGTGACAACATATGACAGCCGCGACTTATCAATATAGGCCTTCGAGAAAATAAATGACAAAACTTTTTTGTCGACAAAGCTAAGATATATGTACAGATTTTATTTTGATTTGTATCATGTATCGCGGCATCTAAATCAATAATAGATAAATTATCTTTGCGTTATTTTTAGATACTTTCTCACTGCCCTTACTTACGGCCGATACGTTTCATTTGTTGAGCGACGGAGAAGATAGTTTGGCTCTATCGGAAATCAGAAGAGTGATGGGAGAGAAGTAGAACTGCCAAAGTGGTGATAAGTAAAAATACTACTTCGTCGTATTTTTTTATTATTAAATTATTCTGGAAGAACGAAAGACCAAACACATTTTGGTAAGTACACGAATTAATGATTTAACGAGTGTCCTGTATAATTTAATTCTAAGGGCAGCAAAGGCTAAAGGACAAGTTTATTGCAAACGATTTGCGTTAATTTTCTTCGTTTTGTCCTAATTGATACCGGCCTTTTTGTAGCACCGCTTTGTAGGCAATTGGTTGAATTTTGTTTTACTTTGCATTATAGAGCTTTTATAAGAACCCTAATAAAAGCCTACAATAATATGTAAAACACACTCTGCCCGCGGCATCAGCGGGTCGGTAGAGGAAGACCGGATCCGCGACTCGTTTAGTGCGATGTTCTTCATACAAATATATGGAATATGCTCCCGCGCCGCTTCCAACCCGCTCCTGCTAGTAGTGTCATATGAGGGTTACGAATAAAACCCTACGCACATCGAGGCGGGCGGACAAGGGATTTAAATTTAGTACACGCCCGGTGCAACGGTCTAATGGGGATAAAAATAATATTAAAATTATAGAAAAGGCTCTACGGGAACCGGTTTAGATTACGTAAAATACATCGGATTTACATTTGCTACTTCAACGTTTTTAATAATCTGCTTTCCAGAGTTCCGAAGTCCAAAAAAGTATCTTATTTCGGCACTAGTATTTTCTAAGTTAAAAGTGAATTATGTACAGTCAACAAAAGAAAGGGTTTACCAGAGCCGTAAATTATAATATTGCGTAAACGGATTTACTAGAAAATTTATTTATCATATTTATTTTCATATTGTATGTAATGTACTATGTAATTACAAATTTTCTAGTAAATCTTTGTGTGTACACCAGATGGCGCTGTGAATTGTGTAAAATTTATTTATTCTATCTAGCGCGAGTCAAGTAGTGGAGTAATAAAAATGGAAATGTCGGTAACACCTTCCACAAACTCATTTGGTAATATTATTAAGGTTTGTCAGTGTTCAGTCCAAAGGTTAACATACCGTATAGAATGGCTTAGAATGACCCATTCGCTCCAGATACAGCTCTTTGATCGACTTACACGTACTTACAGGGGATTAAACATAAAGCAATATTCACAGGATGCTTCATTTATTTGAATAATAAATAAAAAAAAAATAAAAAAAAGCCTTTATTGCTGTAACTTAAAATTAGTGTAACACGTTATAATTTCTTAATTAATTGCCTACTTAATTATACTTGATAATATCTTAATTCTACATTTTTAGTTCATAACACCGGCAACCGGTTTTACTTTTACAGCTTGTCCTTCGACAAAGGCCTCCTCTAAAGCTTTCCATTTTGTTCTGTCTTTTGCAGTGCGTGTCCATGTAGGACCAGCTATCTTTTTCATGTCGTCTTCCCAACGTTTAGTTTGTCTTCCTTTGTTTCTTTTGCTGTCCCGCGGGTACCATTCTGTTACTAATCTCGTCCACTTCTCTTTTCCTTCTCTCAACATGTGCCCTGTCCATTTCCATTTCAGACGTTTGTAGACCGCGAGTATATTTTTAAATTTAGTTTTTCTTTTTATATCTTGTAGTCTCACCTTGTCTCTTCTCTTAACTCCGATTACGCTTCTTTCCATTGCATTTTGGCATACTTGTATTTTTTTGCACTGTTGAATAATAAATAATTGTAAACAATTCAGCGAAAATGGTCCAGAATGAAACACATTTCATTTGTTTGTGTTTTTTTTATGAGAGGAGAATCTGATGGTAAAATATCTCAGCAGATTACAGCAGCCGTAAGCAGCTTCTGGCTTAGGTACTTCTTTGTTCTACGTATAGTCTGCAGATAAACCTGACCCCATAAACTAAGTTTTTTTTAAAGGTAACTAATCAGAATTCAACGAAATTTCATTTAGTGTATGTCCTATCGTTTAAAAATTTAATTTCACAGCAAATAACTTTACACTCATCTGCAAACAGACACTGCACTTGCACGGTTTTTTTTAAACATTTATTTAATAAATTCATGTTCTAATTAATTATATCTCCTATCCTCGTATTTAACTCAAGTGCTTAGTAAGAAAATGTTTCGCGATAAATGTAACAAACAATTTTAATTAATCTTACAATTCTTGTTGTCTTAAAAGCTTTTACTTGAAATTTGTTAAAATTTGTCACATGTGAACGCAGTGTTATACAGGGTGGTGTTTGTAGGTATTTAATTTATCTTAAGGGCCTATCAGGCTCATCGTGTAATGAATTCGAAGGTTACCTTTGGTAGGAATCCCATTTAATTGTATCGTTCATTACTAGTTTAATCTTATGGTTTCGCTCGTGACGTTACTGATAGTATTTCGGAAACTATGCTTGAAATTAGTATATTGCAATACTCGTGTCATTATTACCCCGATATAGCGGTTTCCGTCAAACTTGGCCGAATTTGACTTTTGAAAGAAAGAAAATGATTTAAAACATTGTTTTTCTAAAGGCGCTGTCCCACTGCTGCGCACGCTGCGCACGAACACGTGGGCCACGTGGCACATTACAGCTGCGTGGATGACTACGTGGGTCTACTTTTCCACTGCAGTACAAGCTATACACGAATATAAAACCACGACTACGTACAGCTGTAGCGTGGCCCACCACGGCGCACGGAGAGGCTACGCATTAATTGTCATAGTTTTTGGTTTGTAATGTGCCACGTGGCCCACGTTTTCGTGCACAGCGTGCGCAGCGATGTGCACGCTTTGTGGAACAAGCTGTGTACCGCATTCACTGCGTGCATGGCGTTGACAGCGTTGAGCTATGTTGAGCAAGCCACGCGTGTATCAATGACGTCACTTGATGGTTAACGTGTCCGTTGGTTGCAGTGGACACAATCACGTACATCGTCTTGCAAAGCAAAGCTTAACACACGTGCGTAGCCTCTTCGTGCGCAGCAGTGGGACAGCGCCTTAACTTACACGGAAGAATATAAAAATAACTAACGTATAATAAAAATATAGATATGACAACAACAACTAAGCATCTGCTGAACCGTGGGGGTTTTTTCTATCGCATTTTGCGCTTTCGAGGGTCCTGAAGGTGGTGGTTTTGGCCCAAAGCGAGTCAGGAACACGACAAACATGTCTGGCCCATTTCCACTTGAGTCTGGCAGAGTAGCAGCCTTGCAGAATATAATATTTCGTTAAATTTAAAAGTAATATTTTATGATGGCAACGAATTTTTGCTTCTCCGTCTAGCATTTGAGCAGTTTATAATAAAATTCCTTTCATTGGTAATACACATTTTTATTAAAATTTACTTGAAAATACAACAGTATTATAAACTCTCTCAACCCTAAATTCCAATAAGCGCTGGGTATCAAGCTGGATCATATTCCGATCGTGGCAATCAATATTAATTTCCTGGATTTCCGCTTTATCATCTACCTACCAGACATAATGTTAATTGCTTTATGAAGTTATTAAGTATACGGTATGGGTCATTTCTAGCAGAATCGCCAAGCGATATGGAATTTGAGTATCCGAAATCCGAACACATATATAATGTGATAGTAAAGTTTGATATTCATCGAAGTAGCGAAATGTGTTTGCTGAATAGAATCTGTAACTTAATTTATCTCTCTCGACGGCATCCCAATTGAATAAAACTAGTATACAATATAAAATAAATTTCATGGTTAGGATTTATGTTAGCGGTATTTTTTTTTTAAATTTCATTTTTAAAAGTCATTGACATTTTCGGCTTATACACAGTACATTTGAATCAAAACACAACTTTGAGAGCATACGTAGGAGTATATACAGTAACTATATTTTTTTTTGTTTGTGGTACAAATATCACATCTACACAGTTTAAAGTTGTAAGTCCCATACCAGAATACAATAAATAAGCGTATGCGCTCTTATGCCCTTTTTCACCAACGCCTCCTAGTGTACAGATGGTTCACAGTGATTTTACCTCTGACAGAAGTAACAGCAAGTTTAAAATGCTAAAAAAAAGCAGTCCGTATTTGTTGACGAATAGCTAACTGCTCGAGCAGTCCCTCTATGTCGACTCACACATTAAGAATTATTCCTGCGACACTATAGAGTGTTTTGAACATGTTTTTACATCTGTCAGAGGTAAAATAACAGTCATACAATTTGTTCAACAAAATGTTATACAATTTGTTCCAGTTAGGTTATTTCTACCGCTAGGGGGCGTTGGTGAAAACGGGCATTAGTGATCCTGAGTTTATGGAATAAACAAATGTAAACTACATTTTACATTCTACATTAAGTCCTTTTAAAAGGTATTTTCGTTTGCGATTTCGGGAGCACCCTGTTTATTGGTATTGTTTTCAATCGAAGTTCTGTCTCAGGAGGAATCAGAACTTTGCTAGGTACATTTATTTGAAAGTAATTGTGTAGGACATGTATTATTATATACCTACTTATTTATATGATAATTATACAGGGTGTTTGGTAGAGGATTGAACATGGGAGAATGGCAGAAAGGTGAGATGGTCTGCTACATGCTGAGCGAAAAAAATTTTACCTAGGGCCCATAGTTTTTTTTAAATGATTTTTTATTTTATTTTAACCAAACTTTCTTCCTTCGTGAATTTGAAGTACTATAACTTTTTTTTAATTGGATCAATCGTATAGCTTATTTTTTATTCTTATCTTAACTGAATGTAGCTTACTTTCAAATTAATATTTGTTGGTTAGAGTTACCAGGAAAAAAAATATGAGCCTTCAAACATCAAAAAGGCGAGAAGTCCAGGCCGAGCGTTCAACTTTGGACTGCAGTAAAAAAAAAACTAAAAGTGTTACAGCAGTTCTAATTGTAGGAAAACAGCTCTAGTTCATGCCCTTTCGAATGGGATGTAATTTGTATAGTTTATTTTTTTCTAAGTAGTCTTTCTCGTACTTTCTACATGAAATTGACCATTTCTGACAAAAATACTTTAATGAAAATAAATCAAAAAAATGTTACGAAACATAGAGCGGGATGGTTACGGTTTATCATTATCAGCATCCGTTCTTCCTTTTTCACTCTTCATAGGTGGGCAATGCATCCAAGACCTTGTAGTGGTGAAGAGTGGTAGAGCGTAGCCACTACTATGAATGAACTAGTAGTAGCTCGTAAATGGGCAAGTACCGGGACCGGGGCAGTACCTCGTATGTCCCCCGTGTTTCGTAGGATGAGTGAGAGAGCCGGAAGCCTGATATACCTCCTGTTTCCTACTCCATTATTAACTTTCCTTCCCCGGTCCTTCCTTTTTCATTCCGTCATAGGTGGGCAACGCATCCAAGATTTTGTAGTCGGTGATTGCTTACGATAAGGTGCTTGTTTGTCCTCCTCGTGTCAAAAAAAAAGTTGTGCATGTCTATGGGCAGCGGTGATTGCTTACCATCAGGTGACTTGCTAGCTAGTTTGTCCTCTTCGTGTCATTAAAAAATCGTAGATGTCAATAGGCAGCGGTGATTGCTTACCACTTACCACTCTTCACCACTACAAGGTCTTGGATGCAATGAGGAGTGAAAAAGGAAGAACGGATGCTGATATTGATTAAGAGAAACGTTAACGTTTCTACCTGCCTTGTGTAACCATCCCGCTCTATGTTTCGTAACATTATTTTGATTTATTTTCTTTAAAGGATTTTTGTTAGAAATGGTCAGTTTCATGTAGCATGTACGAAAAAGACTACTTAGAAAAAAAAATACTATGTAAATTGAATACCATTCCAAAGGGCATGAACTAGAGCTGTTTTCCTAGAATTAGAACTGCAGTACCACTTTTAGTTTTTTTTTAACAGCAGTCCAAAGTTGAACGCTCGGCGTGTACTTTTCGTCTTTTTGATGTTTGAGGACCCATATCATTTTTTGTGGTAACTCTAACCGACAAATATCAATTTGAAAGTAAGCTACATACAGTTAATATAAGAATAAAAAAATAAACTGGCCGATTGATCCAATTAAAAAAAAGTTATAGTACTTCAAATTCACGAAGGAAAAAAGATTGGTGAAAATTAAAAAAAAAAACATTTAAAAAAAACTATGGGCCCTAGGTCAATTTTTTTTCGCTCAGCATGTAGCAGACCATCTCACCTTTCTGCCATTATCCCATGTTCAATCCTCTACCAAACACCCTGTATAAACAGGTTTAAATTACTTTGTTTATAGATTCTTCTAATAATCTTCTCTTTAATCAATTCTTTAAAAAAAAATTAATAAAAAAATAAAAAAAACATGTACTAGTCCTGCTACTCTATGCGTATTTTTTTTAGGCCGAAGGTTGCCTTGACGAGATTGTTATCAGCAATAAGGCCGCCTTGTTGGTTATTCATATTGTATCGTTGTGTACTGAAAATAAAGCATATTCTATAGTTTTAAAAGTCGGACTTCATCGACAATTCCAACAGAATTTCGCGAATAAAACTAGTCACTCACCAATGAAGCCCACGATACTTCTATTTGCATGAAAGTTGTAAAAAATGTTTAGGAATTGAATAGGATCATATAGTTTTTTATTTTCCGCATTTTACGTAGTTTCGTCGCATTCAGGATAAATTTTACAAAACCATTTTAAAAAGACACATTTAATAAAATTATGTATACTCCCAAGAAGAAAAAATAGATAACTTGAGACTTAATGTGAAATTTAGATTAAAATTGTGTTTCTGCAACTGACTGTCAGACTAGTCGTGGCGGAATATTTTCATTCAAAATGGCATATTAAAAGCTCTATGTCTTTGTTTTATAATAAGTATATAAGGTCCTACATTTACATTATGATCGTTTAAGCAACGAAAAATGGTAAAAAAATTTATTGTATTGTAAGTACCTAGTTAGAAAAATGTTGTTTACTACTTATAGCCATCCATATTCACTGAATACTAAACCATTATTTCCTTGTTTAAACGATCATATGTAACATACATACATAGTCTGTTGTAGTGTTTTAAAAGAAAGTTCACATTTAAAGTAGGACCTATTTATCGTTATATTTTCAATAAGAGCGAGATCGGTAACATCAAGGGTATAAAATACAAAACCCGATAAGTTCAGGGACATGGAAATTATTAAATTATTCAAAATATCTCATGAACAACAGCCCGAACAGTATTTTTAATCAGTTGAAATTTACTTTTCGTTGGGAAGAATAGGCCACACGCGCTATTCTACTGGTCGGCAAGTTTACGTCGATGCGATAAGTAAAAAAATAATCTACCAGCCCGGTAGTGCGTAGTGATCCTAATTTCCACCATAGTTAGTATCTTAGTTTTATTTCAGATGTAAATGTATATTTAGTATGCATGATGTAAGCAGGTTTGTAAGTAATTAATATTTAAATATAATAATATTTTAAATATAGCCTTAAACACTCCAGATAAAATGTTTTTGTTCACTCACTCCGTCAAAATGGTGACACTGAAATCCAGCGTCACGCACGGAATCATTTTCGTCGTGCGGGACATATGCTGAGTGCCACCATTTTGCTATTTTAGAATAAGATTTTTGTTTCGTTTGTGAATGTTTTTATAGCACCAAATAAAAATATTTTCTTTCTTTCTTTCTTTCTTTCTTTCTTTCTTTCTTTCTTTCTTTCTTTCTTTCTTTCTTTCTTTCTTTCTTTCTTTCTTTCTTTCTTTCATAGGGCGCAGGTTCGATTCCCGCTCAAGCAAGCATTTGTGCGTTGGCATTTGTGTTTTTTGTTTGTACTCGAGTCTGGGTGTTTCTATATATTATAAGTATATATTTAAATATATTCGTCTGGTCATAACACAAGCGGGTTAACCCTAGTTTGCTGTGGGACGTGATGCTGTGTGAATTGTGTAAAATTAAAAAAAACTTCAACGAATTGTTTTCAGATACTCTCTTTTAAAACAAAAGTACGAAAAGCTTATAAAAAAACTTACAAAACAACTACATGAAAATAATAGGTAAAATGTGAAATATTTTTCTTTTTTGTTACTAAAAGGCCGTGATCAAAAGAACAACGGAAAACGGCTATAATGGACCTTTCAATAGTGAATGAGGCCTAATGAGAGAGATTGGAATTCTGCAATCACGACCATTTTAATTTTTAAAGCTTCTTTATGTTATGTTTCTCGTTATTGCTTTTTTAATGTAACACTTACATACTTCGTCGTCCATCAGCTAGTCTCAGGAATTTTGTCTACATGTAAATATAGTCTTATGCTGGGTACAGGAATCAAGATAGGCAGAAATATTTTTTAGAACTCTTCCTCAAACTTACTTTAGAAATCTAGAAAATTACAGATTTTTTAAAATTCTTGAGGGGTTTGTCTTACTGATTAGTTCTTCATGTACGTTACATCAAATAATGTAAAAGAAAAATATTTTTCAAGGACATATTTCACAGTAACGTAAATGTAGACCTTTTGTAAAGCCTGAGCATGCCCTGGAATTAGATGAAGTGCGGAATAAAGAATGAGTACAAACAGACAAAGCCGGCTTATCGAACAGATGTGGACAAATACATGAATAATGTATTTGAAGTGTCGCGCCACCCGAAGCTGCTTCTATTTGTACGTATATCTTGGGCAAAAATCTCAAAATATTTCAAATTTGGGTGTTGCGGCAAGTAGCCCGAGTAAATTTTATACTAAGGTGGCTGATAAGCATACGACCGCCTGACAGCAAGCAGTCATGGCACAAGCCACTTCGATCGAACATCTGAAAATATAAAAATGTGTTCCCCATTAATCGTATGAGGCCAAGCTTCAATTTATTGAATTACGCATTCGATTAGTCGATTGATTTTAAACTCCAGTAACACTCACCGAGTGCTGTTCAAAATAATTAACTAGCTCGCTATCGTGTTCAAATTCATTTATCAACTTATCCGAGATTGAAAGACTGGTGTCCTACTAAGTACTAAGCTTTACTCAACAAACTAGTTCGTGATTTTGGATTTTAAAGTGAACTATCACGAACGGATAAAAAAAATATTACTCACGTTATAAAATGTAATTACAGTCACATAACCTAAACTTACATCTCCATAGGACTTCTAACATTCCATGCGAATGTGGAAGCGTTCGTCAGCACAGCAATGAAAATAAAATTATCATAACAGAAAATATTTAGATATGAAAATAAAGGTAATAATCGCTTGGTACGCAGTCGACTATTTGATTGTGTCAAGGATGCTCTGGATCAAAGACTAGTGCTTAATTCGCTCCGGGCGCCCGCTTCAATGGAAATACAGCTCTTTATTGTGTACTTACTAGTGTTGTGATTACGAACATTATGGCCTTTGACAGAGATTGAGTGATAAATCGCTGTCAATGCTATCATAATAATATTAAGTGGTCGTGTTATAAAAGATATGATTAGGATATAATTAGTCTTTGAATGTGTTTGAAAAAGAATCAAGTGTTACCAAATGTACGTATTTTAAGTATATAAACATCTGTGACGAGTTGATTTTTCAACAAAATGATTTTTTACGAAATAAAATAATGGTATAAATTCTGAATGGAATGGTCAGGGTCTGGCAAACTAATTCTGTCTTTCAAATAACTGTCCATCTCTCGAATGTTACCGATCATTGCTCCTTTCGTGTCTATGTGAGTCTTGGTCTGTTGAACGAAGAATTTAAAATTCATTCATCGTTATTCTAAACGCGTAGTGCGATTTGCACACTCACTGCGAATTCGAACGTCGTAGCGTGTTAAAAGATTATTTGAAACGTTTAGTTGAGTGCAACATCCCTAGGTGAAATACCAGTCGATTTTTTACAGAAACGAATACCCGGATCAACACCAAACGATCCAACGAGATCCAAATGCGCTCGGCAGGATCTCGATCGTATAGAGCGTCTATTGGATCGAGATACTACCTGGATACGGTTAATGAGCAATTTACAATAACTATTCATCATTTAGTTAGTAAGCAATTATTTTACGTAATAACTTTTTTTGGCAGAAACTAGAAGTTATCGGTGGCAGTCAGACCATGGACTTGGATAAGAGACAGATACAAAGTTGCAGGAGTAAACAGTTTCTTATGCTCAACGGTGGACTTATAAAACTAAATCCTCCTGACCAAGAAGTTGCTGTCACATAGCATTTGACAGAAATTAGTTACTGTCACTCTGCATTTTGCAATTTCTACATAATTCCTTTCGAGTGGCTGCTTTCAATGGAATAATGCTCTTTATCGCAATAAACTTCTATTTGTAGAACGAGTAAAAGTGAAAATTGAGTTAACGTGTTTTTCTTTGGTGCAGTTTTATTAGAGTGTTTAATTTTAAAAGATGTTCAGTATTTTGTTGGATAAATAGTATTTGAGAGGGGTTGTTTTTTCAATAGTCCGAGGTCGGTGGAGCACCTGTTATAGAAAGGTATCTTCTGTGTTAGGAGAGGCTTTTTATAATTTCCAGCATCCTGTCCTTCGTATGCAACTCGGGTCGCGCGGGACTGGAGTTCCGCCGTGTGGAAAAATAGGTGAATTTGTATGAAATATACTATTGAACGACTATTATGATATTCGAGTCGAGTTGCTTGTGTGTTGCGTCGTAGGAGAACTGATTTTTAGGAAATATCAGTATTGATGAAATTTCCTACTCTAAAAAGTAGAAGCAAAAGTAGTAAACTTGGTTGAAAACATGAATATATATAATACTAATAGCTTTTTCCTGGATTTTCGTTAAGTCTATGCTTCATCAGGTTTCAATCCTTATGAAAATACCCGCATAAAATTAAAATTCTAATATTCTGGGAAACAGATTTATTGAATTAAAATTTTATATTTCTGGATTATATTCGATGGGGTGGAGCCAGGCTGTTTGGCTTGTTATAACTACAGTTTTGCTTTAACATTTTATATCTATTTGTAGATTCAAATTCAATTATATATTACAATACCTTATGTTTTTTGACCAGAGATGTGCAAGGCGAATGAAGCACAAACATATTTTTAACACAGTGTAATCTATTTTCTTCCTTAATTTGACAATGTCAACGTCATTATTTAATGTGTTATTTTTAAAACTCAAAAAGCAATTTTAGCTCGATGTTATTTTTGTTATCTCAACGTTTCGGCATCTCTCAGGTGTCTGAGCTGACAGCAAATAACCGGGCGATCTTGGTGAGTGCGGCCGCCCGCGGCTCTGCAGACTTCAAAGAACTATACTCAGAGCGTAATAGCTTTCATAACTAGCTGTTTTAAAGTAACAGTTCCATTTTGCAAGTTGGAGGGAAAAATACCATGTTTTATGGACGCTTTTATCCTTTATAAGCTTCAAAGTGGGACGCGATTATACCTTTTGAAGTTTGTGTTGAGTTAAATTAAAGTGTAAATAAAATAAAAGGTCCATTAGTTATTAGACAAAGGAACTGCGAATGTATTTGAATTGTAGTAACGTATTTTAATTTTAAATACGGGATGCGCAGTAGTCGCTATGACAGCTTCACTATCTCGAGTCTCGACCCGGGTAGTGTGATGTCGTTCACACATATATATAAAACTAGCTGACCAGGCGAACTTTGTTCCACCTTAGAGGCACTGGCTTACCCCTACCCTACCCTACCCTACCCCTACCCCTACCCTACCTCTACCCTACACTACCCTACCCATCTTATGTTGTGTATTGCAAATAAAGCATATTCTATCTATATACCTTTATATACAAGTGTAATATTAACTGCATATAAAATGCAGACCTGTTTTCCAGTGATCTCATTTATTCGGCAGATAAACAAGTACTAACGCGTAAACTGGAAATGAAAGTGCACTAACTTAATAACTCTTGTCTGCTGCGAGCCCACTACACGGGCTGGAACACACGGTTAGTTAGTTTGTGAAATATACTTAAGTATTCTATTTTTAGGTAATAATTAAAGGTCTTGATAGGTTGACGAATAGTGTCACAATTTCAGTAAATTGCTTAACAATATGCATTTTTATTCTATATTCATGTAAAGTAATACAGGGTAATTTATTTTATTTTATTATATTTACCTATGTTTATGACTATTAATATTACATAATGTAGTTTGAAATTCATTGTAATTACTGCGCCACCTACCTATTTATTTTTGTCAGTTATTTCTCTTTCAGAGGTTGCTTGGAAGAAATTGCTTGGCAATAAGGCCGCCTATTTTAATTTATTACTCGTAATTCTCTGTAATATTTTTACTGTGTTTGGTGCAATAAAGAGTTTTTGTATTGTATTGTATTGTAATTCAGCGACTGACACCACGAAGGATTGGAACCATGGTGTCAATCGCGGAAGGACTCTTTTTGAATTGACTGACTGACACCATGGTGTTAATCGCGGAAGGACTCTTTTTGAATTGACTGACTGACACCATGGTGTTAATCGAGTAACATATTTAATTGGGACGTGGTCGATTGACACCGTTTTTTGACTTGCTCGATTGGAACCAAGTTCATTTTATTGAAACTAACAGTTATGTAAAAAAGTGCTAACCATCATAATAAATATTAAGACGACGATATTGTAACGCGTTATTAACGCGCACATAAATTTAATATTTTTTGTATACTGTGTATGACTCAAGCAAAAAATATGTATTCATCAATCAGTCTCGGAGTCGCAGATGTTTAAGGGCGGCGGTGATTGCGGTGAGACGTCATCTCGTTTACTATGAATACAATAAAAAAATCTAATTTATTGAACACATAACACGTTTTAGCGCAAAACAAAGTAATAAACAATTTGCTACAACTATTCACCTAACATAACATTTGTATACTTCTTTCTTAATTAGTGGCGCTCTGTCATGTCTTAACGACACATAGACAATTTCACCAATGTCGAGTATTTTAAATGAACACATTTTAACAAAAAAAGTACACTTCTAAAGGGCAACACGGTAAGGATCCGAGGTCGCCATCTTGACGACCTTCGTTGACAAGGCCGCGATCTCGAATCCTATACTTCTTTTGTTTCTCAGACACTATCCGTTTTGAAAGCTGGATTTACTGCCACGTCATGACGTCACCTCTTAAGCTTGCTGCGAAGGTAATCCGATGAACTGGACGTCCGTATGTAAATGTCACCGTAGTTCTTCTTTCCTCAAGAGCACTGTCCGTCCTGAGATCCGGATAAAACTTGAAGCATTCTGGGCATGCATTATGCAACAACAGAGATGGCTTTAGTAGAGCATTTTACTTCTTAATTCCTTACTTGTGATTTACGTTGAAAACTTTGTAGTGTTTTGTTTGAAATAAACAAGTGAGGGCTTTGTGTAATGCGATGTTGACTATTTAAAGTTAATGCAAGGATTATTTTATTATGCTTTTGAAATGAGTTTAGTCATGCTATAAATTACCTATCTGAATTATGAATAATTATTTACATTATCTGACTTGACATTTAGTTTTACAAAATCAAATTTAACGTGTGATTCACATTTAATTTGATTTTGTTTTAATCCTACTATCGATAGTATTATATTTAATGATAACAACTGACTAGCATACAAATGGTTTGGATGCACTGTCTGCAAAAATGTGTTTTTGTAAAATAAATAAATGTGTTCAAAGGCTTATTTATGCATATTTAAGTGCAAGTATTTTTTTTCTGGCAGTCATCATTAATATTAACCTCTTTTATAACACTGATATATGGGGTTATTATAGAGTTTCTTCACATAAAATATATATATACTGGCGTAGGCATAGGCGTAGACATTGGCGTAGACAGTTTCGTAGACATTGACGTAGGCATTGGCGTAGGCATAGGCGTGGCAGCGCGGTACTTGCTTCTCGTTGCATCAAAACAGTGGCTAGGTTAATACTTTTTTTAAATATTCCTTATAAGTCAATAAAATATTTTATTATGAAAAATACCAAAAACAAAATGATCCTGTTCTTATTTACAAAGGAATGAAATATGCAATCCAAGATAAAAGACGAGTTATTTAGTTGTTTCAATACTTAACGCCCTCGAAGAAGTCACTGTGAGTCACGTGCCTTTAATCAGTGATGCGTAAATTTCCATCACTCGCAGCTTGTGCACTGAACGGAAAGATCATAAAGATCTTGAATACTGAATAGTAGAGGAATGCTCTGTCGAGTGTGTTCCATTATACCACAGATATTAGAATGTAGACGATATGACAAGAGTGGTTTCCGTAACATGTCTAGTTTGTTCAGATTAGACAAAAATCAAAGTCAAATATGTTTATTCAAATAGACCAATTACAATCTCTGTCGAGTCTGCTCACTCTTGTCAGTACTGACTTTTTTAAATTATTTTATTGTAGATTTAAGACTTGTGCATTCCACACCATTGTGTATAACATTCCGCGTATTCTTCTTATAAATTTTAATGTACTTATACCTACATTGTAACTAATGAGTGGAAAAAAAAGGAAAAAAAAAGTACAAAATGACAAAAAAGGCCGTAACCGGTTTTCTTTCGCCACTTCTTTTTACCGGTTGCCATTTTGCTTGTGTCCGAAATGGTGGTAGTATATAACGTAGTTTATTTTTTTTATTTAAACAAGTTGTAAATGACAAGAAAAAGTGCCTGTGAAGGTCTAATTTCTGAAATAAACGATTTCATTTCATTTCAGTCGTCACATTTTTTTCTTACCACCAGTTCAGACGGCAGATTTGTACTAAGAAGAACTGTCAAGAACAGACTAAAGGCAGAATTATATAGTTTAAGTGTGGTGTGTGTCATGTAGCGACAGAAGGATACTGGTTTCATACATCATAGAACGGTAGCTTTACGACATTGTTGACACTCTTGTTAAAAAAAACCGGCCAAGTGCAAGGAGGACTCGCGCCCGAAGGGTTCCGTACCATTATTTATAAAAATACCGGCAAATAATTACGTTTGCTGTATGGGAGACCACCTTAATTTTTTTTTTAATGTAAAAATTTCAAAAGTTGTATTGACAAACATTTATATACACAACACAAAACATTGACAACACTGAGTTTGTTGAAAGCCAACAGGACGATGTTGAAAGGCGGAACTTCGCAGTTTTCGAACTAATTTGTAAAAGTTCAGCTTTGTAAGGTACTCAGGGAGAAAGAACTCCCCCTAAGCCTGGTACCTTTGACTCCGTATAATATTCACAAGTTTTTCGTCAAATTGTCTGTTAAATTGACGTGAGGAAAAAACTTTTGCAACTTTCTGGTGAAAATGCCATAAAGATTTCTTATCTTGTCCTTTTGTAGACTTTCTTACACCTTCATGGTAATTGTTACAATTTTTGAAATTTTGTCACACGATTCAATCTATCCTAGAGAGAAAGATGACAGAAAAGCATTTATTCAGTACAGCATATCAGACACAAGACAACGACGATCAATATACAAAAAGACACAAACAATCTATATATATGTATAAAAGGAGAAGATGACTGACTGACTGACTGACTGACATATCAACGCAGGGCCTAAACTATAAGGGTTAGAAACTTGAAATTTTATAACTTAGGGGAGCACTAAGAAAGGATTTTTCAAAATTCCCACGGGAAAGCGAGTTATACGGAAACAAAGTTGCGAGAGATTTACTTGTAATAAATAAAAATAAAAAAAAACAACAGCAAGAAATCTTACTAAGTTAAAAACCTACTAAGTAAGGAATACCTACTAATAACGAATTTTTAAATTTCTCTATATCTACGTTTATTAATTGCTAATTCGTACAAAAAATTCAGTACAATTTTAACTTAAATTTAATTTATTTAAACTTAAATAATGAGATGAAGTAAACAATGATAAAATTTAACCACATTTAGCTTATTGTTAATGTGTTGTAGTTTTCAACGTTGCTTAATTATTGTGCTCTAAAAAGATTTAGTTAAATATTTTCAACGTTATTTCAAACGCTGTTTTACGAATGAAAACCCCTCTGTCGGATCATAGGTTAATAACCTTAATATCTTTTTAGGGTTCCGTAGTAAACTACAAGGAACCCTTATAGTTTCGCCATGTCCGTCCGTCTGTCCGTCCGCGGTCTACTGCCTAGACGCTTGATGCTAGAAAGCTGTAATTTGGTATGTATACTCATATTAACAATGCTACCAAAGGAGTTGGGAGGGTTGACACCCTTGGTTAAATATGGCATTGTACTCATCTGCAAGCAAGAAACGCGTAGCCAATACGGAACCCTACATTGTGCGTGGCCCGACACGTACTTGCCCGGTTTTTATGTCAGTAAAAACACTTTTAATCTAATTACATAGCCATTTTTAAAGTAAAAACGCAAGTCGTATTTAAATGTCTTGTAGTAATAAATAATAACACCTTTATAAAACTTCTATGGCACTTAAATGGCCACCCTTGGAACATGATAACTCCATTCGCTATAAATTGTTTAAGGAAGTCGTAAATTAGCCGAAGAGTTCACGCTTTTCTTGCTTGTAAAATATACTTCCCTGAAATACTGACTTTTGGTATAAGTTTGTTTTCGAGATAGGACAGTTTTCACGGCGAGTAATTGAGTAGATTTCAGGTTATTCAAGTTGGTTGGTTGGTTTTTTTTTACTGTCGGCATCGCGCGAGTGATACCCCCGATGTTGTAAGCGTCCATAGGCTACGGTGATTGCTTACCATCAGGCGGGCCGTATGCTTGTTTGCCACCTTAGTGGTATATAAAAAAAACGCGCTAATGAAGCGACTCGACTGCGACGCAACTCTCATTTGCCTGTGTATCCACACGGCGCTATTTACATACGACCCAAATTCGTTTATTTTTTCTTTGAACTGTCACACAATACTGTCGATATTATGTTGACCGCCATCTTGATACGATTCGTATGCAACTCGGGTCGCCCGCGAGCTGTATCCAACGGGTAGCAGACGCCTTGCGTTGTGTGCGTGGACGAATTTGTATGAAAGCTACGGTCGAGCGACTAGTATGATACGCGTATGCAACTCGACTCGCTTGTGAATTGCGTCGTGGGCGAACGGGCTTTATGTACGTATTTCCTCTCAGTACAGTACCTCTTAACAAATATTCCCATACCAAGAGCACCTTTCACAAACTTGTAATACATCAATATGATTTACATCATTCCAATTCCAAGACTTCACTGTCAAACTATCACAAGTACGTAACATGTACATCTGCATTTTGTGGTAGTTTTCGTTACTTGGCATCCAAGTGTTGGAACAATATTCCTCCACCAATCAGAAATTCCAGCTCTGTTTTTTCTTTTAAAAATAACTTTAAAAAATACTTATTGAACTTGCAGAAAGCCGCATAGAAATAATTATTAGTATATTTATCCAAATATTTTTTTTTTGTATTTATTTATTCACATTATTATTTTATTACATTTATTATATAATTAACCTTTTAATTTACTTTTTTTAATTATTTAAATTAATTATAAGAAAATGTTATGTTTAAATATTTTAGTTTGCACGGCGTCAGTCAGACGCCTCTGTCCACACACATTACAAGGTATCCACAGAATACCAGCGTCGCGGTACTCGTGCCGCGACTTATGCTGAGTGGAGGCCTGTTTGGGCGCGCAATATTTATAGTCTATAAGTAATTTAAAAAAAATATTGTATTAGATAAGTACTACAAATAATTGTAAGTTTTAAGTGCCCAATAAACGTATTTTCTTTCTTTCTTTCTTTCTTTCTTACATGCAATAAGTCTCGGGCTTTGAAACTCAATTTATATAGGATCGATCTGATATTTGCACCTGTACTTCGAATAATATACCAAAGTACTCTTTCCTATCAACCCCTTTATTCATAAAAAACGATAAACCAAGGATGAACTGAAACCTCTTTTATTACTGTCATTATTGAATTAAATAAAGTTCCAAAATGACATAACAAGATTTAGTTAAACCTTGTCGGATCTATGTTTAGAGAGATGTTTATTATAAGTTTTATTGGATAAATTGTTCTGACTATACTCGGAAACTGTTGTGTCCGAATGTGCGAATTGGTTTTAATTTTTAAATGGCTGGTTTTACTAGAGAAACTCTTCTTTATTATTTAGTATTAACAACAAGTTTCTCAAACCTGGTAAACAAAATATGAATTCAAATGGAAATCACTTCGAAATTCGCTTTCAGAGACAAAGAAATACGTTCAAAGTCTGAACACAATATTATGTAGATGTAAAAGTGTATTGTGAAGATACAAGTCACAAGTCTCAAAGAAACAAAGATGCCTATTGATTTTCCATTAGGCGAGATAAATATAAGAGGCATATATTTCCCTTTTATTTTTACTGCAAAAAGCGTTTCGCGCTGTCACACAAAATCGTTCATAAACAGTCAGGCGAAACCGCTGATATTGCCACAATGTGCCCTTACTATCTGCTAAACGAAACATTACTTCAAATATTTTATTATATTTAACTTTATCGTTATCGTCATTTCAGCGTAGTCAAAGTCAAAAATATTTTATTCTGTTAACCCTCGCGGACACTTGGACACGTCGGTAACAATGAGAGAGTAGGCTTTCACAGGCCATTCGTCATGTAGTACATTTTATTACTTTATTTTGTATTAACTCTTATAGCATTTCGAGCGAATATAAAAGCATTTTCAGGGAGACCAGCAGTTCTGTAGGAAACCAGCAACCCTTATAGTTTCGTATGTAAAAATAAATGAAAATAGTGTTCCAAATAAACATTTATTACTTTTTTCTATGTTCCTCTGTCCGCGGTCAAGCTCACTGTTAGAAATTTGTAATTTGGCATACACTAACAAAGAAATACATAAACAAATCTTATGGAAAAGATTTGTTTGGATGTTTCCCATACACGTTAAGAGAGGACTTGTATTTATAACCTAAGTAGGCTTTACTGGTTCCCGAATCCTAATCCTTATCTTAACTTCCTAACTATGTATATAAATGAGAAAGTGAGTTTGTTTGTTGTTCCTATTATGAAAATTTGTATATACTTAGTCTGGCCATAAATACTGTTACAACTAAAAATAAACAAAATATTACATTTGAATTTGGAATCTGTCATTTTTATATGATTTTTCATTGTCTTTTCTTATTTTGGCGCCAATACATTGTACAATATTTTGCGATATTAAAATGGAGTGGGGTGATAAAGAGAACCGAATCGCTGTGATTGCATTTCACAAAGTAGGTATGGAGCCAAGTGCAATTTTTAAAACTCTCCATACGCTTGGCATTAGTAAAATGTTTGTGTACCAGGCTATTAATAGGTACAATGAGAGCTACTCTGTTTGTGGCAGAAAAAGATCTGGCCGTCCACGTAGTGTTCGTACGAAAAAGGTGGTCAAAGCAGTAAGGGAAAGAATTCGAAGAAATTCTGTCCGAAGGCAAAAGATTTTATCTCGGGAGATGAAGATAGCACCTAGAACCATGTCGTGTAATTTAAAAGATGACTTAGGACTTGCAGCCTATAAGAGACGTACTGGTCATTTCTTAACTGATAATTTAAAAAGGAATAGGGTGGTAAAATCGAAAAAACTACTGAAGCGGTACGCAAAGGGAAGTCACAGAAAATTTTTGTTTACGGTTGAGATTTTTTTTACAATTGAGCTACATTATAACAAACAAAATGACTGTATTTATGCTTAAAGCTCTAAGGAAGCTTCCCAATTAGTCGACAGAGTGCAACGTGGGCATTACCCGACTTCAGTGATGGTTTGGTGGGGTGTTAGCTATGAAGGAGTGACTGAGTCATACTTTTGTGAAAAAGGTATCAAAACATCGGCACAAGTGTATCAAGATACCATTCTTGAGAAGGTAGTTAATCCCCTTAACAACACCATGTTCAATAACCAAGAATGGTCCTTCCAGCAAGACTCGGCGCCGAAGCACAAAGCTCGGTCCACGCAGTCTTGGTTGGAATCGAACGTTTCCGACTTCATCAGAGCTGAAGACTGGCCGTCGTCTAGTCCCGATCTTAATCCGATGGATTATGATTTATGGTGCGTTTTAGAGAGTACGGCTTGCTCTAAACGCCATGATAATTTGGAGTCCCTAAAACAATCCATACGATTGGCAGTGAAGAATTTTCCCATGGAAAGAGTGCGTGTTTCTATTGATAACTGGCCTCAACGTTTAAAGGACTGTATTGCAGCCAATGGAGACCACTTCGAATAAACCTTTTATATTTTAAATTGTTTTATATTTATGTATTAAACTAACACATTGTAAAAGTAATAAATATTATTTGCAATTGAAAAATTAAAAAAAACTCTTTTACGATATTTATGGCAAGACTAGGTATATTGTCAGGGGTACAGAGCCCAATATAGGCTACTTTTTATTCCGTGAAAGTATGTCATTCCAATAGAAAAAAAATTTTTCTACTACAGAGGGCGCTGTATCGGCCAACAGATGGCGCCACAAGTCGCGCCGTGGGTTTTGTTGTCAAACGAGATCTATGTCATAAATTTAACCGCGGAAATGCTTATAAAACGTGTTCTATAAGGACACGTACAAATCTCATAGTATGACGTTGCAATAGGTTTTGCATTCATAATATTTCATGTTGCATTCATAAGCTTTCATATGACATTGCATTGATTTTTTGAAGTCAAAGTTAAACTTTCTTGCACCAAATAAAAATATTTTCTTTTTTTCAATCATCATCAAGCATGCAAAGCTTAGAAAATACGGAACCCAATACTGCGCATGTACTTGGCCGGTTTTTTGGTGCTGCAATCTTTTTTAAAATTGTCGAGTTGTTGTTACAATCCTAACTAATATTATAAATGAGAAAGTGAGTTTGTTTGTTTGTTATTTCTTCAGGGCTTAACTAATCAGCCGATCATTATGAACATTTGTATTATATATTGTCACGGGTAAAGAGCCCAACATAGGCTACTTTTTATTCCGTGAAAGTATGTCAATTGTCATTCCAATGGGAAAATATTTTTATATTTTTTCTACTATAGAGGACGCTGTATCGGCCAACAGATGGCGCCACAAGTCGCGCTATTGGTTGTTTTTTGTCAAACGAGATCCATGAAAATTTAAGAGAGGTAGGGCATAGCGGATAATCCGCTCAAATCGGAGCAGCCCGTCTGGGGAAGGACCTCCACCTTATAGAAGATCGTAGCCAAATAGCATTGGTCCATGTTGTGTTCCTACGGTGAGTGAGGTCTCCAGAGCTCCACTTAGGGGGGTTGGGAGGGTTGGCAGCGCGTGAGTGATACCCCCGGTATTGCAAGCGTCAATAGGCTACGGTGACGGCTTACCATCAGGCCGACCGTATGCTTGTCTGCCACCTGTGTGGTATTAAAAAAAAAATGTCATAATATTTTCGCCAGCGAAGCGGTGGGGAAAAGCTAGTCTGTAAATATTTGTTGATATTTTGGTCGCGACGTTTTGTGTGGTTTTGTTTAGGGCCTGTCAAAGGCCCTTCAAATATACCTATTCATGAACTGGTAAACAAATTTTAAATTATAAAACAATACCTACCTCAAATTTGCAATTTTGTAGAGCAATATTTAGATTTGACATTTATTTTATGTAGAATTTAAACTCTTCCTTTCGTAGTATAAAAAACCGGCCTAGTGCGAGTCGGACTCGAGTACCAAGGGTTCCGTACAAACATGTAGGCATATAAGTTATTAAATTTTTTGTCATATTTTTATTATATGATGTATCCAAAAATGTATGCTTTTCGTATTTTTTTATAAATTTGATCTTCCGAAATACGGAGGTATCATTTCTGGACGCAAAATTTTTATGCGTCGTGTGTATTGCTGCATATAATTGCATAGGTTCTATTTTCACAGACAAAATGTGCGTCATTTATACCCGCTATATAAAGTTAAAATTGCTATTGCAAGGCTTTACCTTTCATTGCTTGGAGGTTTAATAGTTTCGTTTTAATAACGCATATCGTGTACGGGTATAAGTCGATATGCTTCCACGCTGTTCGCTAAGATATTCTTGACCCGAAGCACTTTAATAGCATACCAGTCTCTCACAGATATCTTGGCATCAACTCAACCGCATATTTGATGAAATCTCGTTTAAAAATGAGATATTTGTCTGTAGTTTTATTAGCCATCATTTTATTTTTGTAGTGGTAGAACATTTTTATGAAAGAGATGGCACAAGACAGGGGAAAATGGAGACAGCTACACCGACAAGAGTGTGGCTCTGAAAAGAAGAAGAAGAACATCTAAGAAATGGATATGAGCTCTCCCCGCCTCGATACCCGCCTGGGGTGGTAACGTGATTCGGTGTGGGGCGGAGAGTGGCCATTCTACCTCGGGTTTTTACATATTCTATGACTATGGCTTCATACTACGCATCATCATCGCGCGACACAGTCGCACAGCTCATAATTAAACCGTAATATCAAATCTGTGTTTAATCAGTAAGGCGTACGCGAGGTGAAATATCGGAGGCAAAAACGACAATTTTTTTTAGGTTTTGTTATAACAATTTGACATGGCCCCAAATTAAATAACTTTGAGATAATTTTTAATTGTGAATTTGCCAGTTCCTTAAAACGCATCTTTAAAGCTAATGACACTTTTAATTATAGCTGTCACTGTCAAACTAAAGAAGAAAAAAAAAAGAGTTTGAGACTGATTCGAGATCGCCGCCTGTCAACGAAGGTCGTCAAGATGGCGACCTCGGAACCTCACCGAACCACGTTGCTTTTTTAAAGTGTACTTTTTTGTTAAAAAGTGTTCATTTAAATACTCGACATTGGCAAAATTGTCAATGTGTCGTTAAGACACGACAGAAACGCCATTAATTAAGAAAAGAAGAAGAGTTTGAGACTTTGTGCAATTAAAATTAAAATACGTTTGAGAATAAACCTGAATATGTTTGATTTAATTAATATTTTATACTTTTTAAGTAGAGATGAAGGTAGCTATGGTATTTGAAGACCAATGTACTATATAACATTTTTCAAAGTCATTAAATTCTGTAGGTTTAAGTTTTTACAACATGTAACGCTATTGGCATACTATTATATTATTTTTTGTCATATACTCGAAACCAAAATGAAAGTTTACAAATTGCTTTTTAGTTTTATTATCGAGTACGGGAATCGTAGTTGGGGTATTTTGGGCGTCGATTAAATAGCAAGAATAGATACATAATATTATTTTGACACGTCAAAGAGACTGAAGAGCTTCAGGCAACCGTCTTATGACAAATGTTACCTTCCTTCGAAGTAAGTGATTTGTATGTATGAGGAATTGAAGAATGATTGCGTATATGCGACTAGACGTAGACAAAAATAAATCTAAATAGATGACGCTTTTTAAGCATTTTTTAAAACATACAATATTTTCAAGCCATACGGCTACGGCAGACCACCGAACATGCGCGCTTGAAGGAAAGTGGTCACATGACAGCGTATAAACCTCGGCACAAACTCATATTTTCCTTGCGGTTTCCGCTACAAGAAAGGTAGAAAGGTAGACAAAGAAAGGTAGTACGGAGAAAAATTGTAGAAAAGAAAGTTTCCGGACTTCATTCATCGAACGAAATTAATTACTGCCTCATACCGATATTCTGCGACAGGATTACACTGCTCAGGTCGACCTATTCATATATGCTATAGGTACAGTGGTACCTATAGCATATATGAATATTTGTAGTGACAAATATTAGAAGACTTTGTAAAAAAAAAAAAACAATTTCGATAACTTTTGAAAACGAGCATTTTTACACTGTAAACAAAAGTCTCATGATTAAAGAGTAACTAGAAAAAAATGTTACGTTTAAGATTTGCGGCATCTACTCGGATTTATGTCTGGCCACTTCGTCTCTGGGGGCTTAGTGTTGCTGATCGATTTGACAAGAACACATTATAATATGTATTTGTATGGTAACCAGCCATGAGGGTTGTATTTGGTAGAATGACATGTTTAATTTGCAATAGGTACACAGATGGTACACAGCAAAAATACAACCGACATGGATGGCGTTCACAATAGTGTGACAATATTTATTTAAGAAAATAATAATTTTATTTTCGAATTAATTATATATTTTTTATAGTGGTGTTAAGGGGCTTCTAGACGGGCTATACTTTCACAAAAATAGCCCGTCTAGAAGCCCCTTTATACGTATTGCATTTAATTTCATTCTTATAACTTTATTAATAGTAAAATGTAATAATATTTCGTTTTAATTTTATTCTTATAACTTTATTTGTAGTAAAATGTAAATAATATTTCGTTTGCCATACTTTAACAATGAAAGTTCGATATTGTCTACCGACAATTAAATAGCTTTAATGATACAATATTTATTTATGAAACATTACAACTACAACATTAAATATACAATAGACTATTATTTTATTGTTAAGCGAAAGGCCGAAAGCGAACGAAAAATTCATTATTACTTGTCCATACAAAATTTGCGGAACAGAAATAACAACGTTAACACAATTTCATTAAAACCTCTCATCTTCAAAGGATGGCATTATGCAACAATAGCAGCATTCAAAGTCGAGTGTTCTGAACGCATGCCAACTATGCCAAAGTAAAATACTAACCATTACTTATTGTTTAAGAGTTTCCGAAAGCCGTATTTAAGTTTTCCGTTTAAAATTCAACAGTGCTCGCAGGTCTGGGCTTGATAAAACAACCGGGAACTGTACTTATGAAAATACAAGATACTACGACAATTTCCTTTACCCTGTTTCTAAACGAAATTTTATTCGTTTTTTTTACTAACAAACATGGAACAAACAGGAAATATGGCTCCTGCCCTCCTATATTTGTCGACCTCCGTGGCGTAATGGTTACTATGCCAGACCGCCACCCAGGAGGTTCCGGGTTCGAATCCCATAACACAAGTTTCGAACTTACTTTGGGGCTAGCTGAATCTGTGTGATTTGTCCATATAAGTACATTTATTTCTTATTTATTCTTCTAATAAAAACAGTTTCAATCTCATCTCAAACTCACACTCTTGTTCGCTCAATTTCTATTTTGTATGAGTGAGACAGGACTTGAGATTAATGTCAAGCAGTCAGTTTCATCACTTACTAATTGTTGTCAGACGTAAAATTTTGGGAGATAGGGAAAAATCATAAAATGTTGAATTGAACGTATGTTTGATGGAATCTATAGAAAAAGAGTCATTTGTCGATGACAAATAATAGGGTACAGTGAAAGAATTACCTATATGCTGTACCAATGAAGGAATAAATTCGATTTACACAGCGCCACCTTAACCCAAAGTAGCTAGGCTTAATCAGCTTGTGTAATACCAGACAAAGAATATATAATTCATCATATCATCATCGTATCAACCCATAATCATCCCACAGCTGGGATACGGGTCTCCCTTCAATCGAAGGTGAGTAGAGCGTACTCTGCCACGCTGCTCCAATGCGGATTGGCAGAGGCCGGTGTTTTCAAACCGCCCTAAGGCCACCGACTTGGCTTAACGACTGTCATTCATCGACAACAGCCGGGACCAACGGCTTAACGTGCCCTCCGAAGCACGGAGAAGCTCGAGATAACGAAACCCATCCAAACGCTGGCCAGGGTCGACGTCGCTTAACTTGCGTGTTCATATTAGAGTGCGACATACAGCGACGCCATCGAGCTGCTCCCATCGAGCTCCTCTAATATATAATTATGTACTTAGAATAACTAGAAAACAAGCAGACTCGAGTTCAATACGAATGCCATCACTTATAAAGGTTTACTTAGTACGGGATTCGAACTCGTTCGCTAGGGTTTCAAAGGTCGCCCACCGGTATCAAACAATGAATCCCACGTAACAAAGATGAATAATAAATTAAAATAATACCCCACAAATGTTACAAAAGGGATTCTATTTATATCCTCCGAGATTTCCTCACGATACGTCTAATGTAATAAAATCTGACATAACTCCATTTACCTGGTTAAAGACGGCGACATATGAATTATATTTTTATGTTTGGCTCACCACGTTTACACTGTTGCTTTCAATTTCATATTTGCGAAAATCTTATAGAATACACGATTATTTACTAGATAGATAAATAAAAATATTCAATTTTTCAATTGAGCCCGCGGACCCCATTTTAGCGGGCTCAATCGACAAAAGAGCCATCCTTGATTTATAATCCATATTATTAGTTTATTATTTTTCTTTTCTATCGTCTTTTGTTTCTGGTGCGTCTTATTTTTCATTCTGTCTCTCACTCATTTACACGTTTCTTTTCTCTCATTGTATTATGGCATCGAGTACATAGTGTTATGGAGTGGATACCAGAGAACGGGTATAATTATTGTAAATAAATACTTATGAATACATGGAAAACAGACTCGCGACAAACACCATAACATAAATTCCTGTGCTAGGATTGAATCGACGCCATCTGGTATCGGAGGCAGAGTCATTGTCAACTGCACCACTGGGCTGTCGGAGCTAGCCCTTTTCATAAATGTCTAAAATCTACTATTCCAAACAAGTATTTAATTAGTGAAGTGGAGCTAAATGTAAGCCTAACATACCCAAATCAAGCAAGATTTTAGTTTATTTGACAACTGTATAGCAGAAAGTCATGAGAGCATTATGTTAGTCTTGGTACACACGGCTAACTTCCGTGCCTAACAAACAACCATGTTAACTCATGTAGCTGTAAGGCCCGTGGTACAGTCAGCCAGTAAATTGGGCGCACTGAACAGACTGATTTACAGGGTAAATTTTGCACAAAGTTTTGCCTTCTGTTTCAACTATTATTCTGTTGATTTACGGATGAAGATATTCTGGGAGTTATTCTGGTTTTCTAGGTTTGACATCCCGCATAATACTTAATTTCTGTATGTACCTGTATTTTATTTAAAAAATAATTTATTTAAATATATGAAATGTATTGTTATAAATATGAAAAAAAGGCCGTAACTGGTTTTCTTTCACCATTTTCTTTTAACAGTGGTCATCACAGAACACAGAAAGAAGGAGAAATGTAATAAGACGGTTTTTGTACCGGAACCGATGTCGCCACTTACACACACAGTTACATTTTAACACATTCCTAGAATAATCTCCGACAGTCACACTCACACAAATCGTAAGCTCGTGATTTGTAGTTCGATTACGAACACAGAAGTAAGAAGTGTATTATAGTGACGGGCACCTAACGAAAAAGGGCGACAAGCATTATCGATAACTTTACCTCTCGATATTTTACAATAACAATTTATTACGGACTACAACTAAGAACTATAATACCTATTTAATTTTAAATAATTAAAAAAAAAATTACCAAAGTTTTTATTTATTTTATTTTTGGAAAATAGTAATTTTTAGTTTCAAACCAATTAAAAGAAAGAACTAAAAAAAATAGTACATAGTAACAAGCAATTTTTTTAAAACTAATCAAATGAATTTTTAGGTGAGCTACTTTCCCCTTGAGTTTGATCCAATACTTATGGGACTGGGACACCCTGTACAAGGAATGCACTGTAGTAAAAGTTTCAAATTATTATACTTTAAAAAAATAGAAATACAAAATTATCGATACTAAAATATTCAACTTTTGGCAGCACTACATGGCTTGTGCGACGGCCATTATTACTTTGACAGATCGCGGAAGCTACAAGCGGCGGTACCACGATATTTTCACAACATTGTAATTATCGTTACGTTTGCATTCCATTGTACTTGCATACCGCAAAACATTGAAAAACGCGTTTCCAAAACAAGCAATGGACAATATTTTTAACGGAAGTATCGTCTATGCCGTATATTGTTTAATGATTTCCATGCCTCAAAAATATTTCGTTAATTTGTCATTTCTATAGAAAAATATTAAATAATTATACTTACCTATGATAAGTAAAACCACTATTACTTGAATTTACCGTATCACTGCGATTTTTGCACGTAATTAAAGCACAAGCCGGCATTTTTGTTGACATTGTCGTTGCAAGCGTTGTTTTGTGAATGACTTAAAACAATCAAGTTCCTGCACATTTGTGCAGAAAATGGCGACATGCGCCCCGCCCACAAACCATATCTCTTGTATTCTGATATCTGTGGTGGTCATATTGCTTCTTCGAAATGGTAGTAGTTTATAGAGTAGATAAATTACATAAATAATTTATTACCGTATAAGTAATGTAATCTGTTTCTGAATAAATATTTTGGATTTGAATTTGGAATATACTTACTCAAAGAACAACTCAAAGTAAACACTTAAATACAAGACAAAAACGCAAATGTTCATTAGGTACATCAAGTGTTTGTAGGACTTTTTACATAGAACACATCTATACTCTTAAGACTTATATGTATGTCTGTCCTACACTCTTAAGAGAAACTTACATGTCTGTCGTTTGAGATTGAATGAATCCACGCCAACGCCTTCTCGCGTCGATGGTGTAATTTCTAATATTACTAGAATTATTTAAAGTGTTCTTTTAGCTGAGTAACCATTTCTCCATGTCCTATTACAGTGCAAAGGCCTTTCAATCCTCTTCATATACGTTCAAGTTTGATCAAACAGGCTTGATAAAAAAAAAAGAGAAAATTCATATTTCATCAAACCACAGACGTTAATTCATTCATGACTGTTATTATTCTGAACTTCGACAAAAAAAAAATCCGACAGAGTTTCAATTTGAAATAGATTAGTAGGTAGTAGTAATGTGTAATATGCAGTTAGGGATTAAAAAAATAAAGTGTAGTAAACAGGAAAGATTTCATTGTTTGTTTGTTTGCATTGAATAGGCTCCGAAACTACTGGACCGATTTTAAAAATTCTTTCACCAGTAGAAAGCTACATTATCAGGGAGTGACATAGTCTATAGCTTTTCCCGAAATTCAATGTGGTTCCCATGGGAACGGGTCTGGAACTTCACGCGGACGAAGTCGCGGGCAAAAATGCTAGTGTATAACATATTGACCGTTGTGTACCAACCCTAAATTGATAAATGTGTGTCGCAGTAGCGCTCTCACCACTGGGAAAGCACGTTCCCAGTACGATATCTCATCCATATCCGTAAATCATGCTGCATTGACCAACGGACAAGTGAAGCTTACCTGAAAAGATAATAAAAGCAATTAGTATTTACATACGAAAGCAAATTTAAAAACAAATGGTAATTTATTTTAAAGTAAATTAAATTTTAGGAATCTATACATTGACAGGCCTGGTGGTTAGCAATGGCAAATACTATAGAAGACTAATTACGCACAGCTCTTGACGTTTCTCATACAATGACTTGGCAACCTCCTTTCACCTCATGCCGCTAGGGGCGCTATAACATTTTGCATACAAAACGCACAGTTCACCTCATGCCGCTAGGGGCGCTATAACATTTTGCATACAAAAGTTTTGAAATCGTTCACCTCATGCCGCCCTCATGCCGTAGGGGCGCTAGTGTCGCGTCTTGCCCCTAATTCTTCCGAAGCTGTGGGTATTACTCGTCTATAGTATTTGGTAATACCCACAGCTCTTGACGTTTCTCATACAATGACTTGGCAACCTCCGTTCACCTCATGCCGCTAGGGGCGCTATAACATTTTGCATACAAAAGTTTTGAAATCGTTCACCTCATGCCGCCCTCATGCCGTAGGGGCGCTAGTGTCGCGTCTTGCCCGAATTCTTCCGAAGCTGTGCGTATTAACCCGGTAGAGTTTCTATAGTATTTGGCAATGGTCACTTTATACCGCGGGCTGCGGATTCAAATGCGCAAGGTAAACAATAAAGGTGCGCAAATATTTTGTGTGTTTTCTATGTATAATAAGTATTTATATTTTATATATTTCTATGTATATATATTTATCAGAATCTAGCATGTACAAGCTTTGTTTAGTGTCGAATAGAAGAATATTTTATTATTTATATTAAAGTCTATCTGAAATCTGATTTTATACACCTGCTTTTCCGTTTATTTTCACATAACAATAGAAATATATTAATAATCTGTGGTGAAAGCATTTGCGGTAGTTCATTTACCCGATACAATGATAGACAATGAACAAGGAAAAACTGTATGTGTTAATAAAATTTACTATTGATTCGACCCGGGATTTCGCGATGCGTACGTACACAAAACACACCGATTAACCCAATTCTTATTACGAGACCACCATGTGCAACCCATCTCCTAGATTGACCTAATAATCTCTCCCTTTTTAACTCCCATTATCACTATATGAGCGAAAGAGAGGAGTTGTGAGGACAATTGTTTCGCTTTATGATTATGCAAATGATAAGTCGTTTTTTTTTACTGGAACTTATTTCCTCGAACTTACGTCCAAAAAGGACGTGGTCGATTTTATTCTGATGCATTGAGAATTTAATTTTGATGAAATGAAGTCCAAGTCAACAGCCGTGGGCTTGTGATGGCTTAACGTGCACTCCAAAGCACGAGATAATGAAATCCACCCAAACACTATCTAGGGCATGGACCTAGAAAAAAAGGCGGAGACCATCACTGAAACTAAAAAATGAAGCACCCATAGTAAGCCATCTCGTGTATACGTACGAACCGGCCGGCTTACTATGGTGTGAATGTGTGCGTGCCAGTCAGCCATTTCACACTCACACATAGTTACGCCGCCGCCATTAGGGTGCTTCAATTCTTTCTTAGCAAGATTCCGTCCGCCTTTTTTTCTAGGTCCATGATCTAGGGTCTGTAATGGAACGGAACGTCCCATCTAGAAATGTGAAATGTCAAAGTGACAGACGTCAGTGACGTCTTCGGTTTTGGCTCTGTGTACGCGCAGGACGACGTACGAGCAACTAAGTTATTAATATTAAATAATAAGAAAAGACTTATATTGTAATTAAAATAAATACTCTGAAGACCTCAACGGATATTTTATTTAACAATAATACATGGCGCAGCTGAAGAGGCAACGAACTCACGAAGATTTGTAAGGATTTTACTCGACGACGCCACGCCGCCGGTAAGAAACCACGCCGTGAACATTGGTAAAGTTGCACAATTAATTACTAATTATGGAAGAAACTACACATGAGATGGATAATATAGGTGCTTTCGAATATAGACTGCCACAATGCTTGAATTTGGATAATATTGAAAATTGTTGGCCTCAATGGCAACGTTTCAAGCAAAGTTTTAAAGTATTTTTAATGGCTGCTGGCTACGAAAGACTCGCAGAAACGAGGAAAGCCGCGATTTTGTTAAATTGCATTGGACAGCAAGCCCAAGAGTTATATTTCAATGTATTGAAGTTAGATGAAAAAGCGAAATTGGACGAAATTTTGCAAATTTTTGATGATTACTTTAAGCCGAAGCAAAATGAGGTAATTAATAGTTTCAATTTGAATAAAAGAAACCAAGAAGAAGGTGAATCCTTTGATGCATTTTACACACACATAAGAAAACTGGCAGAAAATTGTAACTTCGGAGACCAGACAGAAAGAATGCTGAGGGATAGGATCGTCATTGGTGTACGTGACCAGAGGATACAGCAGAAGCTTCTAGAAGTCAAGGACTTAAGTCTAGGAAGGGCCGTGGACATCTGTCGATCTGCGGCGATGACCAGAGAACACATCAAAGTGCTGACCAACTCAGAGGTGCATGAGGTGCAGGTGAAGAAGTCATCGCAGCAACAGAACACCACTGCGGAATGTAGAGCTAAGTATTTTAATAATAATAAAACGAATAATAGGTCATTTGGTAAGAATAATAGTCAATTTGTTAAGAATAATAGTCAGAAAAATAATTTTAATAAATCTTTTTACAATTGTAAGAAATGTGGTAAGGAGCATGGCCCGAGGCAGTGCCCAGCCTATGGGAAACATTGCAGTAATTGTAATAAACTGAACCATTTTGCGCAAGGGTGCAAATTTACTAATAATAAAGTAAATAATATTAATTATGAGGAGTCTAATAATAATGTACATGATTTATGACTAGTCTGCTCTATAAATTTGAAAAATAATGAGTGGATTGAGTCTCTCCAAGTTGAGAATAAAAAAGTATTTTTCAAGTGTGATACCGGAGCTCAAATTAATGTACTAAGTATTCATGATTTAAGAAAAATTGTCGATGATGAAAGGAAAATAAGATTATCTGAGACAAAAATAATAATTGAGGTCTTCGGAGGGGGTAAAATAACCCCTAAGGGTAAAGTCACGTTAAAACTTTTTAAAACAGATTGTGATGAAAGTATAAGTACAGAATTTTTAATAGTAAAAGAAAAAGTAAAACCGATTTTAGGATTAGCATCATTATGTCAACTTAATTTGATAAAAAGTAATAATATTAATACTGTGAAAACTTATAATCAAAAAGATTGTGTCATTAAAAGAAACACTGAACTGTTTCAGGGAGTTGGAGAGTTTAGGAGTCCTCTGCAACTGCGTGTCCAACCAGGGGTGGAGCCAGTTGTGAGACCACCGCGCAGGGTGCCTAACGCACTGACATCGCGCTTAGAGGAGAAGTTGGTAACTCTGGTGAGGCACAAAGTCATTGAAAAGGTTGAACATCCAAAAAATTTTGTAAGCAATTTAGTAATAATTGAAAAAAAGGATGGTTCATTAAGAATTTGTTTAGATCCTAAAGATCTTAATAAAGTATTAATAAGAGAACATCACTTGATACCTACCATTGATGAAATTGTGTCAAAATTAAGTAATAAAAGGTATTTCTCAGTGCTAGATTTGTCAGATGGCTTTTATAATATTAAATTAACGGAAGATTCTAATGATTTATGTACATTTAACAGTCCGTTTGGCTGTTATAAATTTCTAAGAATGCCATTTGGTTTATCAGTAGCACCTGAAATATTTCAAAGATACAGTGAATTGGCCTTTGGTGACATACCAGGTGTAATAGTGTATTGTGACGATTTATTAATTTGCGGGGACACTGAACAAGAACATGATGTAATATTAAATAAAGTGTTTCAACGGGCTAAGGAACATAATGTTCGCTTTAATAAGAATAAATTTCAATATAAATTAAAAGAAGTTAAATATTTTGGCCATATTTTTTCTGAACAGGGCATGAAGATAGACCCGGAAAGGGTGAATGCCATTAATAATATGAGAAGTCCTAATAATAAAAAAGAATTGCAGATATTTTTAGGTATGGTCAATTACTTAAGAAAGTTTGTACCTAATATGGCTAATATTGCATCATCGCTTCAGTTATTATTAAAAAAAGATGTGGAATGGTTATGGACGGATATTCATGAAAATGTGTTTAATAATATTAAGAAAAGTATTACTGAAGCCCCAGTTTTACAAAATTTTAATACTAAGTTATCAATTGTATTGCAATGTGATGCGTCTAAGGATGGCTTAGGTTGCTGTTTGTTACAGAACTCTAAACCAGTATGCTTCGCTTCTCGAAGTTTAACACCTGCGGAAAGAAATTTCTCGCAAATTGAAAAAGAATTATTGAGTATTGTATGGGCAACAAAAAAATTTCATTATTTTATTTATGGCCGGAAGGTCACGGTAGTTAATGATCACAAACCGCTAGAGAGTTTGTTAAAGAAACATTTACATGAAATCCCGTCACCCCGATTACAAAGATTGACACTTAAGTTATTAAAATATAATATAGAATTTAAATATTTGCAAGGAAAACTGATGTTTATAGCAGATTTGTTATCTAGATCATATCAGCAAGTCAGTGATGTTGATGAATCATATATGTATGAAGTCATTCATTGTCTAGGCTTATCACATAATTTGGAATGTACTGAAGAACAAAAAATGCAATTAATTGCAGAAAGTTCACAAGATAAAGAATTGTTAACATTAATTGAATATATTAAAGATGGCTGGCCTAGTAATACTAATAATATTCCAAATGATTTACATAATTATTATAAATTAAGAGGAGAACTCTGTGTAGATGAGAATTTAGTATTTTTTAATAACAGATTAATAGTACCTAAAAATCTCAGAATATCGTTTTTAAAAAATTTACATGAAGGTCATATTGGCATGACAAAAATGAAACAACTAGCCAGACAGTTGTATTATTGGCCTTACATGGATAGTCATATTGAAGAACATGTTAAGAAATGTTATCCCTGTCAAATGTATCAAAATAATAATATAAAGGAACCATTATTGCCGCATAGGGTACCTAGTTTGCCATTTTCAAAGATAGGAATTGATATAATGGATTTTAAAAATAAAGGCTATTTAGTTATTTATGATTACTACTCAAAATGGTTAGATATAAAATTGTTAAGTAATAAAAGTGCAAACTCAGTAATTAATAGTTTAAAAGATATTTTTTGTGTATTTGGAATACCAAGTGAAATAATAGCAGACCATGTACCATGTGATTCGAGGGAATGTAAACAATTTGCACAAGAGTGGGGATTTAAATTCACTTTCTCTAGCCCTAGATATGCTCAGTCGAATGGCATGGCAGAACGTGGTGTACAGATTGCTAAAAAAATATTACTAAAATGTCAAGAAGATAAAACTGATTATAGAGTAGCTTTATTAAAGTATAGATCTACACCTGTGTCGGGCACAACTTTAACACCAAGTGAATTGTTAATGAATAGAAATTTAAAAACAAAGTTAATTGTAAGTTCACAATATTTAGAGCCAAAAGTAAATAAACATATTTAAAAACAATTTGATAAGATTATAAATAGAAATATAAAAAATTATAATAAGTCTAGTAGAATTAAAAAAGAATTTTATGTTGGTCAAAATGTATGGTTTAAAAAAGATATTAACAGAAATGTATGGTTACGTGGTATGATTCAGAGTTGTAATGCTTTTAGATCATATAATATATTAGATATGAATAATGTAAATTACACTAGAACTTCTTTACACATAAGACCAGCGGCGGTGTAGACTTTGTGGCTCACTTGAGTGCACTCTCACTGGTTGGATACCAGGGGTAGAGGTATTAATAAAACGTGTAATAATAATGTTAATAATAATAAGTTTAATTAGTGTTTTATAATATTAATATTAAAAGGATAATATTAAGGATAATATTAAGAAGATGTGTATTAGTTTTTTTTTTTAAAAAAAAGGGGGATGATGTAATGGAACGGAACGTCCCATCTAGAAATGTGAAATGTCAAAGTGACAGACGTCAGTGACGTCTTCGGTTTTGGCTCTGTGTACGCGCAGGACGACGTACGAGCAACTAAGTTATTAATATTAAATAATAAGAAAAGACTTATATTGTAATTAAAATAAATACTCTGAAGACCTCAACGGATATTTTATTTAACAATAATACAGGGTCGACGTTGATTAACTTTCGCGTTCATTTTTGATTGCAACACACAGCCAAGTCATCGAATTTCTCATATCCTCCTATTTCTATGTATAATAAGTTTTTATTTCCAAAAACAAAGTATCTACCATCTAGTGTAGGTACATAGGACAAGCTTTGCTGAGTTTGGAACTAGATGACGTTGTGTGAATCGTCCAAAGTATTCCTTTATTAAATACACATAATAAAATTAAACTATTTAGTCCTTTATACACGTTCCTTTGACGCAATCCTGGACGGGATTACATAAAATATAATGAAAAGCTCATTACGAAGAAGTTCCTTTGAAGTTCTTTACAATAGTGGACATTTCATACATTCCAATTTCTGTACAAAGGATTATTTCTCACACATTTTTTTTGTATTTTACGTACACTTGTATTTCATAAGGTACACAATCTCCCAATAACAGTCGACCAATGAAAGAGATGAACAGGGTAAGGAACGTAAGATTATTGGTTGACTAGCGGCAATGCGTCGTTATATCAGTCAGTAAGGACATTGAATTTTATATATTGTTAGACAACAAAAAAAGACAAATGCGTGGCCACAAGGAACTCTTATCTAAAACTAACAAGAACCAAACACCAGCGTGAAGTAGCACTAAGTTGCAATTAGTAAGAAATAAGAAACTTTTTATTTCTTTTCTAGCCAATTTCACTAGCTTGCCAAGTGCTTCTTCACGATATCCATGAAGGATTTGATGTTATACAATAAATAAATATATAGGGACAAATCACACAGATTGAGCTAGCCCCAAAGTAAGTTCGAGGCTTGTGTTATGGGATACTAACTTAACGATACTATTTTTATAACAAATAAATACGTACATATATATACATAAACGTAAACATCCAGGCCAATCAGAAAAGTTCGTTTTTCGTTATGACTCGACCGGGATACGAACCCGGGACCCCCTGGGTGGCGGACCGTCGCGCGTCGTAGTAACCATAACGCCACGGAGGTCGTCATATCATCAGTGGCCAATGCGTTTCATTCCTACTCTTCCAATATTAGATATAATATTTTTTTATGACAGATAGGACAAACGAACCAGCGAATAACTTGATGGTTGACCCGCGATCCGGGTCAAGGATGCAATTGCCAACGCATGTAACTTTTTATTTATCCATACTAATATTATAAAGATCTCGATGGAAGAAGGAGCTCGATGGCGTCGCTGTGTGTCCCACTCTAATACGAACACGCAAGTTAAGCGACGTCGACCCTAGCGTTTGGATGGGTTTCGTTATCTCGAGCTTCTCCGTGCTTCCCGTCGGTCCCGGATGTTATCGGTAGATGACAGTCGTTAAGCCAAGTCGGTGGCCTTCAGGCGGCTTGAAAACACCGGCCTCTGCCAATCCGCATTGGAGCAGCGTGGCAGAGTACGCTCTAATCACCTTCGATTGAAGGGAGACCCGTATCCCAGCAGTGGGATGATTATGGGTTGATATGACATGCCTTTTTATTCGTATTTTTTGTAACGAAAACACTGATAAAGTACTGGGACGATTTCAAAAATTCTTTCACCATTGGGAAGGTATGTACATTACTAATAACTTTGGGTTTTTATTTATTTATTATTACTTTTACCAATGTGTGTAGTGAATTATTAATAATTACTACCAAAAGTAATTAATTTCCATTGTTTATTAATATTTACCAAAACACGTGGTTATTATTAATAATGTTGTAGAAATATTAATAATTTTCAATTAATCACTCTTACCGTAACATATATACAAATTTTCATAATGGTCGGCTGATTAGTTAGGCCGTGAAGGAATAACAAACAAACAAACTCACTTTCTCATGTATTATATTAGTAAGGATAGCACATCCAGATCAAAACAACAGTTCATGGATACATAATGTCTTGCGCAGGATTCGAACCCGGCTCTCAGGATAAAAGTAGTCATTGCTAGCCACTCGACCACCGAACCCGTCAATTGTCACCGTAAGAAGAAACGACGCTATCAAAGTTATCGCCTTAACAAAGTACCCCTTTAAAATAATGGCCGACTTTATAAAGTTGCTCTGAGACTATTTTAAGGATGTGTTTTTCAATACAATGTAGTTTTATAGTCGTTAGTGGTTTTACGAGATAACAGTTCCATAAATCAGTTGTAAAGAGACGGGTTATGAGGTGTTAACCCTGTTAACTTTGTGGTACGGTCAGTAAAAGTAGATGTAGATGATAAATTTAATTTTTCAAGTGGTGAAGATATTATTATATTTGCTGGTTTGCAGTTTTATATTATTACTAGCTATTTTGCCCGCGACTTCGTCCGCGTGAAGTTCCGGACCCGTTCCCGTGGGAACCACATTGAATTTCGGGAAAAGCTTTAGCCTATGTCACTCCCTGATAATGTAGCTTTCTACTGGTGAAAGAATTTTTGAAATCGGTCCAGTAGTTTCGGAGCCTATTTAATTCAAACAAACAAACAATCAAATCTTAACCTCTTTATATTATTTATTATTATAGATAAATTAACTAATTTGTACAGCAAAAAATGCATAGGACGCTAATGACCACAGCGTAAAAATATCTATGAAAAATTCATAGCGTCTTTAACGGTCACTTCAAGAACTAAATTTTTTCATAGAATTTTATTTTTGAATATTGTTTTTAAAATAGATACATAGATGGATTATTACCAGCGTTACAAATTAAATCTATCATTTCTATGTAACTATTATCCTCAGGTTCGCCCACGTTAAGGGGAAGTGCCAATATGTTGTATATCTATCTCGTGGGAAACCTTTTATCCCTAGGGATAAGAAGTATATTATAATAGTATGAATATTTCTTTGCGAACCTTACCTATTCACATTAACTTCGATTGGGTATGAATAGCACGTTCATTTAAGTTCAAACTTAACTTTGAACAATGACAAAGTTTAGTTGTAGTAACTAACTAACAGTATGTCATTTTAAAATGAGATTAATAGTATAATTATAGTGTTGTATACTTAACAACTTCGGAGGTTGTAGATTTCGAAACATGTTTAGTGAGAAAGTCTTAGTTATAGATAGACAGACAGATAGAATAATTATAAATCTATACTAATATTATAAAGAGGTAAAGTTTGTGTATTTGTTAAATTGTAACGGGTAATCTCGGGATCTACTGAACCGATTTTAAAAATTCTTTCACCAATAGAAAGCCACATTATTGCTGAGTGTCATAGGTTATATAAAAAAACCAAAAAATAAAAAGGCTTTTAACATTATGCCCAACGAAGTGGGCACGGGTCAGCTATTAATAATATAACGGGAATTAACGCGAACATACCTTGATATTGCCCGAGTTCGCCTGTGACCACGGCCGGTGCAACCTGCCAGTCTAACATGCTTACACTCGAGATAGCTTCTCACACGCGACAAAGCTTCTTCGCCAATAGCAATGCCTGTTTGGTCTACTGTAGACAAACCGAGATACGCTATTGGCAGACCGGAGCGAGAAAATTTTGTCGCGTTTGTCATGCTAGCCCGGCTGGTCGAAACGTCAGGAAATATCAAGGTATGATCGCGTTAATACCCGGTATATTATTAATTTATAATAATGCAACGCGAAAGTTTAAAAGATAGAATAATGTTTTATTTGCAATACACAAAAAAGTAATACATTTAATACGACCTTTATTGCTTTTTTTAAAGCAAAAGTAACGAATAACGTTACCCTAAAGTAACAATTTGCTCTTTATGAAAAATACGTGGCCGACGACACGTTATTATTACATATATTATGACACGAATAACTAGAGTGATGTTGTAGAGTTATTCTGAGTTATGTATGACGTCATCAGAAAGATTTATATTATTATGAAACCGATCGCGACACACCCTTTAAGGATTACACTGAAAAACAAGTTTTAGTAAGGTACTTTGACCGATTCTTGTTTATTAACAAGTATGAGACTAATGAGGGCCTTACTCATAAGATTGGCTCTGTTCTCGTTAGTACACCTAATACATTTAGAAAATAATATTCCATCTGCAGAGTAAAGGCCTTTAGAGTGATGGCCACACTTCGCTCTTACGACACCTTTCTAACAAATGGGTTCGTTTTGATCGATGGTTGGCAATATTGCCTCGCAGCGCTCTTTATCCCTTGGCTTTTTGTGAGTAAATTGATATTTATACTGTACTACATTTTTTAAAACAAGCAGGTAACTGCTCATAGCTTTAACACGTTCAATGCGATACCAGGAGGGCTACTACGAAACGTAAATCCGATACTTCGGCCGAAGTATCGGAAGAATTTTAACTATGAATTACAAGGTTTTTTCATGGTTATTTTATTAATTCCTTGAATTGTATGCATGAAATACCTTGTAATTTATGATTATTTTAGTAGTTTGTTGAATTATAACCATGAAATACCTTGTATTCGACGTTTAAAATTCTTCCGATACTTCGGCCGAAGTATCGGATTTACGTTTCGTGGTAGCCCTCCAGAGCGCCAGGGGCCCAAGTCTGTTATTTTAAATTACGCGACCAACTATTGCCATACCATCACTACACTATTGTCATTTGACGACCTCCGTGGCGTAATGGTTACCATGCCAGAACGCCGCCCAGGAGGTCCCGGGTTCGATCCCCGGTCGGGCCATGATGAAAAACTTTTTTTTTCTGATTGGCCTCGGGTCTTGGATGTTTATCTATATATGTATTTGTTATCTATATATATAAAATTCAAAGTCCTGACTGACTGACTTAACTATATATCAACGCACAGCCCAAACCGGTGGGTCTAGAGACTCCAAATTTGGACAGTAGGTTCCTTACGACGTCTAGGGGTGTACTAAGAAAGGATTTTTCAAAATTCCTACGGGAAACCGAGATATACGCAAACGAAGTTGCGAGGGTGTATCAACGCACAGCCAAAACCGCTGCGTCTAGAGATTCCAAATTTGTCATGTAGGTTCCTTACGACGTCTAGGGATGTACTAAGAAAGGATTTTCCAAAATTCCCACGGGAAAGCGAGATATACGCATACGAAATTGCGAGGAGACGCACAGCCCAAACCGCTGGGTCTAGAGATGCCAAATTTGACATGTAGGGTCCTTATAAGGTCCAGACCGACCGGACCGGACCGGACCGGAACGGACCGGACCGGATCGGAACGTATCAGACCTGATCGGTCAGGAAGGAACCGCACCGTACCGGGTCGTGCCGGACCGGATCGAACCGGACCGGACCGGTTTTTTTTTCATCTATATATAAAAATTCAAAGTCCTGACTGACTGACTGACTGACTTAACTATATATCAACGCACAGCCCAAACCGGTGGGTCTAGAGATTCCAAATTTGGACCGTAGGTTCCTTACGACGTCTAGGGGTGTACTAAGAAAGGATTTTTCAAAATTCCTACGGGAAACCGAGATATACGCAAACGAAGTTGCGAGGGTATATCCACCCACAGCCCAAACCGCTGTGTCTAGAGATTCCAAATTTAGCATGTAGGGTTCTTACGACGTCTAGGAATGTACTAAGAAAGGATTTTTCAAAATTCCCACGGGAAAGCGAGATATACGCATACGAAGTTGCGAGGGGACGCACAGCCCAAACAGCTGGGTCTAGAGATGCCAAATTTGACATGTAGGGTCCTTATAAGGTCCAGACCGACCGGACCGGACCGGACCGAACCGGAACGGACCGGACCGGACCGGAACGGATCAGACCTGTTCGGTCTGGAGGGAACCGCACCGTACCGGGCCGTGCCGGACCGGATTTTTTTTCATAGATAAAATTCGAAGTCTTGACTGACTGACTGACTGACTGACTGACTGACTTAACTATATATCAACGCACAGCCCAAACCAATGAGTCTAGAGATTTAAAATTTGAACTGTAGGTTCCTTACGACATCTAGGGGTGTACTAAGAAACGATTTTTCAAAATTCCCACGGAAAACCTAGATATACGCAAACGAAGTTGCGAGGGTATATCAACGCACAGCCCAAACCGCTGGGTCTAGAGATTCCAAATTTGGCACGTAGGTTCCTTACGACGTCTAGGGATGTACTAAGAAAGGATTTTTTAAAATTCCCACGGGAAAGCGAGATATACGCATTCGAAATTGCGAGGGGACGCACAGCCCAAACCGCTGGGTCTAGAGATGCCAAATTTGACATGTAGGGTCCTTATAAGGTCCAGACCGACCGGACCGGACCGGAACGTATCAGACCTGATCGATCTGGAAGGAACCGCACCGTACCGGGCCGTGCCGGACCGGATCGAACCGGACCGGATCGAACCGGACCGGACCGTTTTTATTTCATCTATATATATAAAATTCAAAGTCCTGACTGACTGACTGACTTAATTATATATCAACGCACAGCCCAAACAGGTGGGTCTAGAGATTCCAAATTTGGACTGTAGGTTCCTTACGATGTCTAGGGGTGTACTAAGAAAGGATTTTTCAAAATTCCTACGGGAAACCGAGATATACGCAAACGAAGTTGCAAGGGTATATCCACACACAGCCCAAACCGCTGGGTCTAGAGATTCCAAATTTAGCATGTAGGTTCCTTACGACGTCTAGGAATGTACTAAGAAAGGATTTTTCAAAATTCCCACGGGAAAGCGAGATATACGCATACGAAGTTGCGAGGGGACGCACAGCCCAAACCGCTGGGTCTAGAGATGCCAAATTTGACATGTAGGGTCCTTTTAAGGTCCAGATTGACCGGACCGGACCAGAACGGATCAGATCTGATCGGTCTGGAAGGAACCGCACCGTACCGGGCCGTGCCGGACCGGATCGAACCGGACCGGACCGGATTTTTTTTCATAGATAAAATTCAAAGTCCTGACTGACTGACTGACTTAACTATATATCAACGCACAGCCCAAACCGGTGGGTCTAGAGATTCCAAATTTGGACTGTAGGTTCCTTACGACGGCAACGTCTAGGGGTGTACTAAGAAAGGATATTTCAAAATTCCCACGGGAAACCGAGATATACGCAAACGAAGTTGCGAGGGTATATCAAATTTGGCATGTAGATTCCTTACGACATCTAGCTATGTACTAAGAAACGATTTTTCAAAATTCCCACGGGAAAGCGAGATATACGCAAACGAAGTTGAGAAGGGACGCACAGCCTAAACCGCTGGGTCTAGAGATGCCAAATTTGTCATGTAGGGTCCTTATAAGGACCGGACCGACCGGACCGGACCGGACCGGACCGGATCGACCGGACCGGATGGAACCGTACCGTACCGGGCCGTGCCGGACCGGAATTTGTTTCTGAAGAAAGATATGCTAATTGTTACTAGGCCACGCGGGCGAAGCCGCGGGCGGAAGCTAGTAAAATATAATATCGTTGAGTTAGTATCCCATAACACAAGTTTCGAACTTACTTTGGGGCTAGCTTAATCTGTATGAATTGTCCCTAAATATTTATTTATTATATTTCCGTAGTGCCAAATTTGGTATTCTGCAAAAAGTTAACTACATAGTATCTCAATAGTATTGACTATGGAGTGTTAGTGGAATATGAACGTAATGGTCTACAGTTAAAATCTACCATAAACTACTATTTCAGTTAAATCGCTTTTATGTGAAAAATAATACCGTTAAAAGGATAATTATGCTTCTAAAAATGTTTAAAACTGATATGGAAATTTCTGGTGCCTTTTTAGCGTGGGAATAGATTGATTCGTAAATGAAGCCGAGAATCCTGGGAAGTTATTAATGAAAAAAAAAAATGTAAGGTATGCTTTTGACATGTCTATGGACTATTGTACTGCTAGTTTATTAAGCAATTTTCTGCACAATAACCCAAATTTTTCACAAACAAGAATTATAATGTAACGTGAAGCGTTAAGGTTGCTATTAGCTTGCAGGGTTTCAATAGTAGTACGTGTCAACTCGATGATTCTTTATTTGCGACTAAATTAATGCTAGTGGAATGTATCCAAGCCTTAAACTATGTGTGTGTGTGCCTAATATCAAAGTCTGTCGAGTTGTTTTACACTAGCAAGCGTCGTGTCTGCAACCTCAATGGTAGGAAACGACTGTAGGTTAACAGGATTTGTGGAAGGCCACGGATAATAAATAAATAAATATATGGGGACAATTCATACAGATTGAGCTAGCCCCAAAGTAAGTTCGAAACTTGTGTTATGGGATACTAACTCAACGATGTTATATTTTATAACAAATACATAATAAATAGATAAACATCCAAAACCCGAGGCCAATCAGAAAAAGTTCGTTTTTCATCATGACCCGACCGGGGGTCGAACCCGGGACCTCCTGGGTGGCGGTCTGGCGTGGTAACCATTACGCCACGGAGGTCGTCAAATAATGCCATCTTATTGGCTAAATATCTTGCCAGTAAGATGTGAGAATTTGATTTGAATCATTGACATGAAAAATAAAAACCGGGCAAGTACGTATCGGGCCACGCACAATGTAGGGTTCCGTATTGGCTACGCATTTCTTGCTTACAGATGAGTACAATGCCACATTCTATGACATTTGTACGTATTCGTCAAAGAAAGTTGACTTCATAAGATCGTCGGCTATTACTAGGTAACTAGTAGTGCCTACTCAACCATTATAGTTTTCCTTGAAGGTTCACTATATGGACTACAACAAGACTTTCGGAGATAGAGAGGGGGGGGGACCACCGTACAAAACGAAATTTGACACGTTAAATGTAAATAATTCGCAAACGGACCATTGTATCTTCCCACACCCTCAATGTTTTTAAGAGACCTATCTAACGATACCCCACAACATGGGGTCGGTGCGAAAAGAAAATTTCATTTCCTCTTTACATGTAGGGGAGGCACCAAAAAAATATTTTTCAAATTTTGTTCTACCACTTGTTAGCATTGTTAATATGAGTATACATACCAAATTACAGCTTTCTAGCATCAAGCGTCTAGGCGCTAGACCGCGGACGGACAGACGGACAGACGGACAGACGGACATGGCGAAACTATAAGGGTTCCTTGTAGTTTACTACGGAACCCTAAAAAGATAGGTAGATATGTTTCTATCCAAAACGATACGTAAGCCATTTTTGGGTATATAACATTGACATCATTAAATAGGTATTATATGTATAAATTACGTATTTTATTATTTTAGTACCTTTAGGCAAAGTAATAATTTGTTATTACTTGTTAATCAAATAAAAGAAACAATCTGTACCTTAATCACCTCACTTGATCGACAATCACATGTAAAATTGAGTATATTCCTTCGTTCCGGGATAGTGAATACAACTCTTATCCGGGACATTACGGACGGTTTATGTTAATTCCGGGATCGAATCCCGGGTCCCGGGATCGTAATACATAATGTCGAAAGGATGTGTGCTCAAACGGCTAGACTGAATATCTGCTGGGCAAATATTATTCTTCGTTTTGATTCGTGATTTTGTGTGCTCTCTTCGTATAAGTTCGGGAATGTTCGCATTTAAATAATATCGTTGTCAGTTTATTTAAGAGCGATAGCACACGGCGTATTAAACGCGCAGACAAGCAAGATACGCTGCGCTGCGTAGATGACACGCTTCGAACAAGGTTGGAACGGATCCTTGTAACCTAAGCACACATGGCGATCGTGAAACGCGCATCTAGCGTTTACGCGCGGATACAGAGATCAGAACCATTGTAGTAGCTCGTAGCTATCGCGTTTTGACGAGTGACTACTCGTGAGTTGTACAGCTGTAACTTGTACCCCTTCCCCGCCCCTCCTCCGCCTCTTTGTACGTGCATCAAACGTCATACAACCGCGCATCACACTTGCGTTTGTATCGCTTATTATCTACGCGTATATTTCGATACAAACTCAAAAATCGGCATTTACGCGCGTCTAAAATACGCCGTGTGATATCGCTCTAAAGGAGAGTATAAATTAAACAATTGTATTACAAATTGTAACAATACATCGAGCTTCGCTGTAATGTATCTTCCAACCAACGGCGGTGTATTGTGTCTTATTTTCTTAATCTTCAATTACATTTTTCAAGTACATTGGCGATTTGAAACAATCTGTGATATTTTTATTGTTTTAATGTTGTTTTCGGTTCCTTTACCATCCTTATTTTGAAAGAAAGGTTTCACCGCCTTTACCTCAGTTCGAAGAGCAGTCGGCCGTATTTCGAGAATAGTCAATCCAGATTTGAAAATCTGTTAATACATAGTAAATGCTATGCACAACTGTATTTACTGAATATCTAACCTTTGCCCTACCAAAACCCTTGGCTCCGGTCAAAATATTTCTAACGGAAAAATCCAATATGTATCCACAAGATTTGATTACATAAAATATTTTAAATTATTATATTACAAAGTTGACCAAACACATAAAAAGGGGTAGGAAAAACTTAAATAAATTCTGGAAACATACCGTTTCCAATATTCAATTTTCATACAAGCCTACGCAAACATATACGTTGCGACACAAAATTTTATTTGTTACATTTTCGCCTACAATCCCGGGAAATGTACCATTTCGCAATATACGTCCACAGTGTAATAAAGTGCAGTAGGGTCACACCGTTATTTTTTGCACCATCGATATTTTTGTTTTTGGGTTTAGCAGATATATTAAAAACGGAATGTAGATGGCCAATAAAATTTTATTGTACTTTGGTATGTACGCTTCCGTTATGGAATGCGACGGACTATGTACGCATAGCGTGCAATGGTATTTCTATCTCCTCTCATAAAAGCCTCAAATACTGCAAAATATACCTACTTAAATTGATGGAAATGTACTTATTTGTTCATCATGTTTTTTTGTTAAGCCGATATTTGGATGTGTTTGAAAATGTTGATCTCTCGGGCTTGGGCTTGTTTCGGCTTGGGCACCATGGCTTGAAATCAATATACATAACATATTAAACAAGCATGGAGGAGATGGAAAACATAGTCTTAAACCCTTCCGAATGAAAGGAGTGTACATAACACCAGAAGTGGGATAACAAGGAAATGGTTTAATAGATTTATCATCTCACGAGTTTGTACCATAATTTGAAGAACTAACGTTAGTTTATCTACTGTAAATCTTACACTGTGTCATATTACAATCGAATAGGCACAATAGCTTTTCTCCTAAAATGCAAGATCGGGGTATCCGTCTTCGGATTTAGCGTTTTTGAAAACTTGAGAGCCTTACAATTCGATACAAAACGTGAGAGGATTGACCGGAATACTCGCTGATGTATTTTAAAATGTTTTTATCTTTTCAGCGAGACACACACAAGGATGGAATGCGGGTCGAACGCGGGGCGAATGTCTCTTTATACATCGATGCTCTTTATACCTTAATTTATTAGTAATCTGTGCCTACACAAACAAATTTGCATGACGCTGACGCTTGATCAAGTAAACTTGTCATGCATACTAACAAACAACACTGTCAAGTTACTGTTTGCCACTTTAAGTGAAACGTTGACAGTAAACTGATAGTTAATGAATAATATTATGATGCTTGATCAAGTCGCTTCAAGTAGTTATGCAAACTAACAGCTATACACCTTACTGTTAGCTGCTAAAAAGCCTAAAAAGTTGACGGTAACCTGATAGTTTACGGATAACATTACAAACGTCAATACAGGGACCGAGCAAGCGAATGAAACGAAAAAACTAAAAAGTTATTTTAACATTACAAAGAGTTGCTTAAAATTAATTTATTCTGTCTTTTATTAGGCTACAGTGACTGTTAAAGTAAATGACTACATTTCATTGGCTACAAACTACAAGACGGTAGCCGCAGAGCACTGGTGCGGGGCATTACGTTCCTATATTTTATTCAGTAGTCGTCCACTACCTCAATCGGCATACATACGAGGTAATTTAAGCATTCAAAAAGGAAACTTTTCTAAAACTGCCAATAAATTTGTAATAGTAGCTTTTATTCGTGGGTTTACTTGCATGTTTTGTTTATGATGTGGTTGTTTATAGAGTAGTTACTTATATTATTTTTGACAAAAGGCCAGAACTGATTCATCGTCATCTCAGCTGCAAGAAGTCCACTGATGGACTCAGATCTCATCCAAATGCCTACCAGTATGACCGCTTGCCCGCATCTACCGGTGTCCTGTGACTTTCCTTATGTCGTCCGACCACTTTGCGGGAGGGCGTCCTATACTGCGCTTTCCGGTACGCGGTCGCCATTTCTCCATCCGCCACTATTAAGGCGGAGAAGGTAAAATTTAGTCAATATGTCTATAAATGGGCCACAATTTTCCTGATTATAAACACGACGACGACGGAGCCCCGTGGCTTCTTCACGCGTGATATTTTCTTAAAAAAAGTCATGCACTAAAAATAAATGCAATTTCTAATAATTGATTCGATGTAAGTAATCCCAATGACATCGACAAAGGGTACTGAAATGAAGCCGTAAAAGGTCGGAATGACTACATATCTAGTTATTGGCAATTTGCCATTCGACCATCATTATTTGGTATCCTAATACTCAGTCTAAATGGACCCTTTAGGAGATTAATGATCTAATTTTAGATGTCTATTGCTTTTTTATCGATTATTTTAGACTTATGAAGGTTAGTTTAGTTGTTTCACACCACTGAATTAGGGGTTCAATTCTTGCAGCGGTATACCTTCTTATTCTTCATTTAGTGTCAATGACACGTATAAAAATTGTCACACATTACTGACAAGATGTTCAGCCAGTAAGATCTCATGTGGTCTTTCACAAATCTGTGTACCTAAGTTTATATTATCTGTAGACGACGTAGCGGCCTCTTTAGTAATATTTGGTTTTAATTGTCTTTGGGCTGCTACGTCGCCGCATATGTCTTTTATCTTTGATTTTGTTTCGTTGTCATGTTATTGATTTCTTAGTTTTATTTTGATATTTTTTGTGTAATATGTAATAAACAGTTATACCAAGTAAGAGACCTTGTTTGGACTGACCCCATCGCCTACATTTGTGGTCCTTCGTCCAATTGAATTCGCTTGTGCGCGAACCAGTTTGTGGGGTACCTACCTAAAGGGCTACTGTTATTGATACAGAATGTTCGTGACGCCGCCGCCAGTTAAGGTGCAAACGCGCAGCATGACTCGCGAACTAACTGCCAAGGTAGCTGAAGAGTCCAAACGAGCGGTCTCAGAAAAACTGGAACTTAAATCCGCCAGCGCTAAGTCTGCGCAAACTTCAATGTCCAAAAGGTCTAGCTTATCATTAAAAGCTCGTAAAAAGCAGCTAGAGCTTGAAGCAGCAGAAGCTAGAGCCGCAATAGAGCGGCAGGAATTGAAAATACAAAAAGATTTGTTAGATAAACGATTGGCTGCCAACATCGCCGCCCTTGAAGGGGAGAGCTCAAAAGTCTCATCGGTGTGTAGCTCCCACATCAAGGTGGAGCAATGGTTAGAAAGCAGCGCCCTGGATGCTCCTGAGCTGTCTCGCCCCAGCGGGCAGTTACCGGCGCCGGCGGCAACGGCCGCGGCGACCGACATTCAGCTGTTGGCCTGCGCACTTAAGGAGTCTCTAACCACCGCGACTAAGGACGTATGCGACCGAGGACTTCTATCTCGAATGAGCACCTCTAAAGACCTGCCACTGTTCTTCGGCGATCCATTGGAATGGCTACAATTTTATAAATCTTACCATGAATCTACAGATATGTGTAATTTTTCAGATACTGAAAACTTGTGGCGCTTGAGAAAGTGTCTGCGTGGTGAGGCCCGAGAGGCGGTGTCGTCATTGCTTATCGGTAACACATCCCCTGTCGATATTATTGAAGCCCTACAGCTACGATTTGGGCGCCCTGAGGTCGTCATGCTGAAACTGGTGAGTCAATTGAAAAAGATTTCTAATTTACCAATGGCTTATCACACGGAAATAGTTAACTTTGCCGTGAAGATTAAGAACTATGTGGCCGCAGTAAAAGCTATTAATCAACCCGATTATCTGCGTAGCCCGGATTTATTAACATCCGTAATCTCAAAATGTCCTAGCACGCTGGTCTCTAAGTGGGCAGACTACTTGTACAATAATCCCGATATGTATAAAGCCAAATTAGAATTGTTTGCCGAGTTTTTACATTCCGAAGCAACTAAAACAGCGGATGCGGGGATTAGTCATATATTTTGTCATACCGATTTTAAGAACAAGCATGATGACAGAAAATTTGTACATATGACAATTGAGGAGACGGCCTCCACAGAGACACCTGTTACCTGTTGTCACACTGTGACAGAAGGACGATGTAATTTTTGTCGAAAAAGTCCGCATTCATTACCGGATTGCACTATTTTTAAGAAGGCATTGCGCCGTGACCGCTGGCACTTTGTACGAGTTAAAAAGTTGTGCTTTAAGTGTCTAGGCTCGCGACACTACAGTTCGAAATGCCAAGCGGAAAATTGTGACGTTGATGAATGTCAGCTTCCCCATCATCCTTTGCTGCATTATAAAATTCGAACAAAATCGAAGCAGGAGAGTGAGTCATCTTCGAATAGCGTTGGTACAGTCGCGCACACAACCACGTCTGCGGGTTCGAGAGTTTTATTGAAAATTGTACCGCTGACTGTACACGGTCCAAACGGTAGCGTTCAGATACATGCACTTCTCGATGATGGCGCTACGGTGACGTTGATATCAGCTGATGTTGCTGAACAAGCTGGCCTACAGGGTGAAACGTCAACTATACATGTAAATAGTGCGTGGGTCTCCGCGCAATTAAAGTGTTCCGTGCAGAGTGTAAATTGTACCATTTCTAACAATGATGGTGAGCGTTTTAGTTTACAAGCGCATAAGATGAGCGAATTTGATTTACCTGCGCAGCGTATGTTCGCCAGTTGTAAATATAAAGATGTTCTCGACAATGACTTTGTATATAACTTTAGTTCTATTGTTAAACCTAAATTGTTGATAGGTCAGGATAACTATAAGTTAATTGCTCCGATTCGCTGCATTCAACAGAGTAAGAGCAAACTCTTTGTCACTGATACAACGCTAGGTTCGTGTGTGCATGGAACTGTTTGTGTTGTGAATGAGGTGGGTAACTCATCGACTGTAACGCAATGTGAATCTGCGTCTTTAGGTACCAGTACGCAACATCTGTGCCCGGTCTCGGTTCGTTTTGAGACAGATGACGCGCGTTTGTCATCCGCGTTGATGCCGAATTCGTACGCCTCCTTGCAGTCCGTGCCTTGCGAGTTGCAATTGCATTCCAAACCCACCGAGTTACCTTTGCAGTCTTCCTCTTCTGGGTCTCCGTTGCGGTCCTTGCCCTTGGAGTCGCCATTGCAGAGTTCGCCTGTGGAGTTGCAGTGCGAGCCATCTAACAGTACTTTGCAGATTGAGATGCCTCGCCTGTCTTCGCTGTCCGCTTCTGAGCAACAGTTGCAGCCTTTAACATGTAAATTGTCCGTATCGCCCGCGTTGTATACGCCACCAATTCTGCCACATCGTCGCACTACTGTTGAAACTGTAAATAATGTACATTTAACTTACTCTGATAGACTGTTTAGAAATCGGTTAAAACGTTTTTATGCTAGCGACGTCGCGTCTGACAATACAGACCAGCCTCGAAGTTTGAATAAAGTCGCGAAGCGTATTCACCATCAGAAATCAGTTGTAGACTTACCTTGTATGTCCAGAATACCTCTTTGGTTCTCGAATGTTGACCGTCCACCGCCTAATTATATAGGTTGTTGTTGAGTGTCGGCGATCCGACACTGGGGCGGGGAATTTTTGACATTTTGGCGTCTTCTAAAGTAAAACTTATACCTACTCTACGCTGTAAGGTACGTTTAAACAATTTGTCAATTTGTTTGGCATGTATTTTATATAGTAGTTACTACACAAGACAAGTAAGTATTCTTAAGTTGTGTGCTAGTTGTTGCGCGTTGATTTGTGATATCAGCTTACTGCGTGATGAGACCGCATAGGAGCTGCAAGTGTAATATTACTTAGTTACTAGTTGATAGTTTTGGTTAGTGTTTCGATTCCTGGTCGTCGGACGTCTGTTTGATCGCTGTGTGAACCTTTCTCGTGTGTCTCGACTTGTTGAGTTAATTGAGTTAGATTATCTTATTGGGAGTCTTACAGCTTTGTCCGGCTGCGGTGCCTTTCGTGGTACTACTGTTGAAAGACTCACCTACGTAGAAATTGTCGAGACAACTTTTATAGGATGCAGAATGTTGAGTGTCGGCGTTCCGACACTGGGGTGGAGAATGTAGACGACGTAGCGGCCTCTTTAGTAATATTTGGTTTTAATTGTCTTTGGGCTGCTACGTCGCCGCATATGTCTTTTATGTTTGATTTTGTTTCGTTGTCATGTTATTGATTTCTTAGTTTTATTTTGATATTTTTTGTGTAATATGTAATAAACAGTTATACCAAGTAAAAGACCTTGTTTGGACTGACCCCATCGCCTACATTATCATAAACTAACAATCTCGCGTAATTTCTTTTGCGTGTATCCCGTATACGTATGTATTACCACACACCTTCCTCTTGCAATCACTATATCTATTACTCAAAACTGCATGAAAATCCGTTGAGTAGTTTTAAAGATCTTAGCGAACAAACTTCGCTTTTAAATTATGTAAAGATGTGAAAGTTTGGATCTGTGTTTTTCAAAGAAATATAATGTAGGTATACTCTAAGTAATTTTTTCATATATATTACTGGTAATTAATACTCGCAACTTCGTTTGTGTATATCTCGCTTTCCCGTGGGAATTGTGAGAAATCCTTTCTTCACCCCTAGACGTCGTAAGGAACGTAGAATCCAAATTTGGAATCTCTAGACCAAGCGGTTTGGGCTGTGCGTTGATATAGGTATAGTTAAATCAGTCAGAACTTAAAATTTTATATATATGTAGATTATTATGTACTTTGGAATCAGTGCAGTAAGGTGTAAATTTATTAGAAAGTTTTAAAAAGATCTCTAGTCTAAAAATAAATAAACGACTTTGTATAATATTTCTTTGTTTTTTTTTTGTGTTTGTATTCAAATTAGGAATCTGTGAAAGCCCCCATTAAGGCTTAGACTTTAGGTTAAAGACGTAAGAATAACACTAAAAATGTTTTTACTTCTTCTATGCTGTTAGCAATAACAATAAACGACCAGGGTTGTCACTACGATATGAATAAAAATGATAAACTTTTTTTAATTTAGTAAAAGTTTAAGATCTCTATGTACATTATAGTTGCAATCAAGAATATGTTTTTTTTTGCGTAATAGGTAAACCCGCTAAGTACATTATTTATGGAAGAGGTTGTCAAACGAGTATGAGACTCAACTGATGGTAAACTTAGCGTAATTGGCGTCTGCTACGCGGATGATATGTACTTAAACAGCAAAGACATTTAGACGTTAGCGATGACCGTTTTCAGCCTATCAGAAAAAAAAATTGCTTAAATATGGTAAGTTGTAAGGTGTTCATTTAAAATGCTATGTGCATGCAGTGTGCCATATCTTGGCCTGCGAATTAAAAATAAACAATGCGTTAAAAGAATTCTAATGTTGTTAGCTCGAAACTCTCGCGAAGTAGAGCGAAAACGAAATTGTGGACGAGCACTCCGCCCTACTTCGGTTTCACTTTTTCTTTTAATTCCGTGCCTAACTTCACTTCACTTCCATCAACTTTAGATAGATAGAAGATAGAATATACTTTATTTGCAATACACATCCAACAGCACAAAGAAATATTACATTAAAATCTTACATACTAGTGTATTAGCAACAAGGCGGCCTTATTGCTAAAAGCAATCTTTTCAAGGCAACCTTAGGGTAACGAATTAAAGAAAGAAACGGGCAGGGCAAGCAAAACAAGAATCTGATTAACAAAATTTGCAACGTAATAAGTACATAAATCAATAAAACTGAACTAATTTTGAATAATAATACTTACATAAGAATACACGAATCATACATATTTAAACGAGAACTTTGCGATTAGATACAAATAGAGACAACCCTGATAGAGACTGGCAATGTTGGACAGGGAACTAACATAAAGAGCCTTGTGGGACCAAACGAAATATTCCTATAAGCCACATTTTAGCTTTAAGGTTTCCGTGACAAAATGAAAAAGGTTTGAATTCCAAGAGTGGGAGACCGTCTTAGTACCCTTTACTGATTAAATTCAAGACCGACAGACTTATTCTTGAATACTATACAATCCCAATTCCAATGTTTGACCTTCAAATAACTGGGTGTAATCCGTATTGTGTTCTTGACCCGCACTCTCTTAATTTTGAGGTCTTGTTCTTTATGTCAACTTTGTGTACGACAATGAATTTAGATTCTTGCTTCTTTCTTTCAGAAGGCGGGGAACCTTGCACCAAACATTTTATATGATGAAATTTGTGTTTGTCTCAAATCCGGGTGTTTTTATGTATTATATAAGATATTATCTGGTACCCATAACACTGCAAGTTTAAACCTATACTTTGAGACCAGACAGTCTAACATGCTTACACTCGAGATAGTTTCTCGCCCGCGACAAAGTTTCTTCGCCAACAGCAATGCCTGTTTTGTCTACTGTAAACATAACCGAGATACGCTATTGGCAGAGCGGAGCAAGAAAATGTTGTCGCGTTTGTCATGTTAGCCCGGTAGGTGGCGCTGTGTGATTTGTGTAAAAATACAAAACAAACATTATGATTATTATATAAATGTATGTTCGTTTAAAACAGAACTAGCGTCCTTTAGGGCCAACAATAGCCTTTCTCAAATATGTAACCGAGATTTATAATACCATTATTTACATAAAAGCATTATTTGAGCTTATAACTCATGTGTAAATAAAAGCTTGTTTATCAAACTTTTAGTTGAATCAGTCGTACCCAAACATGTATTAAGTCTTGGGGAATTGGATACGATTTTGTACGTGTAGACAAGGCGGACCGCAGAGCCCCGTAATACGGCATGTTGTAATTAAAGTTGGTGTGGTGTGGTCCGTTAGTTTGAATACGGGTTACACCTAAAGTTTGTTTTGCTAATTAACTATTGACAAATATAACGGGAAAACTTCTCCAAAAAGGGACGAAAGGAGATTACGTACAGGTACAATAATAATTATAAATGCGGTTGGGGACTTTGTTGCTTTTTATTTCGAAACTTTTTGTCGAGGCGATTAATTTTATTATTAAGTATACATTTATTGGGTAAAATTACAATTATTAAAACAAAGGGTACATACTATATTAGTATAAAAATTTTGTTATTCGTTATTTTAGGATTTTTCTACACGAACGAAACACATTGACGCTTAACACCGATATTCTGTAACAGATTGATATTTCCCAATCGAGCTAGCTTATTTCCTAAATGCTCTACTGCTTCAAAATTAGATTAAAATATACAGTAGTTTCGAGGAGCTCGATGGCGTCGCTGTGTGTCGCACTGTAATATTAACACGCAAGTTAAGCGACGTCGACACTAGCCAGCGTTTGGATGGGTTTCGTTATCTCGAGCTTCTCCGTGCCTCGGAGGGCACATTAAGCCATCGTTTTAACTGGCTGGTGACTGTCGGTTTGAAAACACCGGCCTCTGCCAATCCGCATTGGAGCAGCGTGGCAGAGTACGCTCTAATCACCTTCGATTAAAGGGAGACCCGTATCCGTACCCAGGAGTGGGATGATTATGGGTTGATATGATGATGATGATGAAACACTAGTTTAGCAGAGGATTTCATGTGTATGAGAAGACGATAGACTTATCGCTAATATTTAATAATAAATAAATAAATAAATAAATAAATAAATATATAGGGACAATTCATACAGATTGAGCTAGCCGCAAAGTAAGTTCGAAACTTGTGTTATAGGATACTAACTCAACGATAATATAATTTAAAACAAATACATATATAGATAAACATCCAAGACCCGAGGCCAATCAGAAAAAGTTCGTTTTTCATCATGACCCGACCAGGGATCGAACCCGGGACCTCCTGGGTGGCAGTCTGGCGTGGTAACCATTACACCACGGAGGTCGTTTAATAATTATTTACTTTTAAAATTAACTATAGATATTCTATTTCAGGAGCATTTAGCTATGAATGCTGATTCCCGCAGTTTTACCAGCGAAATCATCAAATTCAATATCAATAGGATTAAGGACCTCAATTACGACGTATTTGTTGAATGGCTACTTACTCGATGGTTGAATCAAAAACAAGATTTATTCTAAATATAGACAAAAATGAAATTGAGAATCTACATTCTACATACAGAATAACCAGTGTAAATAACACCCAGTAATAAGGTTTGTGATCATTCGACGGAATGAGACGAAACGCGTGGGACGAGTCTCCTGGCAGAAATAACCCACTCGTTCGCTATCTTAACCACAATTCCACAAATCTGATTATTCCACAAAGTGTTGAACGAAATTATGTTTTGCAATCAGTGTTAGTGTCTTTTAATCTACTAATATTTTGTAAATGTAAAAGTATATTGTATTATTTGTTATTTTTTTCAGTAAAATAAGCAAATGGCCTCCACCTTAGAGAAGATCGTAGCCAAATAGCATTGGTCTCGGCCATGTTGTGTTCCTACGGTGAGTAAGGTCTCCAGAGCTCCACTTGTGGGGGTTGGGAGGGTTGGCAACGCGTGAGTGATACCCCCGGTATTGCAAGCGTCTATAGGCTACGGTGATGCTTACCATCAGGTGGACCGTATGCTTGTTTGCCACTTTTAGTGGTACAAAAAAAATATATGTTTTTTTTTTCTGGGATAATTTAAGGTTGGCATAGGTTACACCCGTTAGATTTTTCTCTCCCAGTGTCACTCTAGGTCGAGGTGCGAGCTAGGTAGACGAGAATGTAAATTCTTTAGCGGTGAAAGATTTCCGCTCCCGCAAGTGTCCGTATACATAAAAATGTTTGCCTCGAGCGGGAATCGACACCGCACCCTCAGGTACCAAAGTTAGGGCCACCACTGGGCTGTCACTCTTCAAGTAGAAGTTGGGTATTTGTATTTTAGCTAGTGAGGTATAAAATACTATACTAAAATACTGTACAAAGTAAAAGCCCGGTCTCTCAGCAAATGGCATTAGTATGCCCATAGCTGATAGCATCATTAAAAAAAAAAGTTTCTCTCCTATCCGTTCGGCTTCCCCCAGTGTCGCCATAGTTAGTACACCCGAAACTGATTAGTCCAATTTAAAAAAAAACTGTACAAAGAACGTTACCGAAGTTTTAAATGGTATCTATTACACGTCTAAAGGATTAAAAATTCCATTTGACTTCCCAAAGAATAAAAATTGGCACGCTGCCGGCTTTGGCACTCGCTGTCTCCCACTATGTTGACAGCACCCACCCATAAAGACGCCCAGTTATTTTTATAGAAGGTTCCTATGATATTTTATGATGAAAGATACGTTAGGTTTAAATTTTACAGTGTAAAAGTTGAAATTATGGTTGTATTTGGAAGTTTACAAATAAATTGTAAGTTTTAAGGTGATAATTCTTTTTTATTATGACAAATCTTTTATATGAATGGTCAAACTAGTATATGAAAATAAATAATCAGAGATTCCCACGCCATACTCCAACAACCAAGATAATGTATCATGGAGAAGCGAGATGTACACGTTGATGTATGTCATGCCGGTTCAAAATTCTCGCGTCGTTTACTGAAGCAAAGATAACATGAAGTTAGAAAACAAAATAAAAGTAAAAACGAAGTAGAACGAAGAGCTACACTCTCGTTTTCTCAATTTCGCAAGAGTGTGGAAGTCAGTAATAATAGTAGCCTATGAGCCAGTTAAAGAGACTAGTGGGAGCAAACGCCATACAACAACAATTGTCCCGACTACTGGATGTTGCAACACTCGTAACACGAGTTGTACCGCAATTATTGTAGAACAGCCTAACATTTTTTTTATTGCACAAAGTTGGCAAACAAGCATACAGCCCGCGTGATGGTTAGCATCACCTATAGACGCTTGCAATACCGGGGGTATCACTCACGCCTTGGGAAGTGGAGCTCTGGAGACCTTACTCACCGTAGGAACACAACATGGACGAGACCCGGTCTTCTGTAAGGTGGAGGTCCTTCCCCAGACGGGCTGCTCCGATTTGAGCGGATTATCCGCTGTGCCCTACCTCTCTTAAATTACATTATTAAGCGTTAATATACTAAGGTCGATACAATTGGAATGCTACCTTAAATCTTAGAATCGTTTTACAAAAAATAACTGGAATGTTACCCATTAAGAATACCGATTAACTTTTATGAAATTCCTTTCACTAGCGTATAAAATAAAGAGTGTAACGTTGATAGCTCACCCTCATCTTTTTTCATGTCTCCCAAGCGCTACTACATTATCTTCATGCATTGTATATTTTTTTTCTGGTTCAAATTAATTGCTCAACCCGAAGCAAACTTGTTTCCCTCTCGGGAGAGACGGGCGCGTTTTTGTTCGTATTTTGTAGTGAGTTTTAACCGAAGTTCAAACTTATTGTTTTGGGATGCTGTTACTGGTTGGCAACGTCATGGGCAAGTCGCTTTATTTTAGTTTGCGGAATCTTTACATAGCATAAATAAAACAAAGGTTTCAGCGCTGTGGCAGGTTTGACGTAAAGTTTTTGAGCAGTAGACCCTAGCTATGAACAGGTAGTGGCTGGTGTATGGGCTGGCTCGACCTGAGTAGTGCCTTCACCCTCTCACAGATTATAGACGTACGAATCAGTGATATACCGCTGCGTTTCCTACGATGAATAAAGAGCCAAAAGTCTAATCGTTATCTTGCCTCTCTATTTTAGCGACGTCCGTGGCGTGATGGTTACCACGCCAGACCGCCACCCAGGAGGTCCCGGGTTCAAGTCCCGGTCGGGTCATGATGAAAAACTTTTTCTGATTGGCTTCAGGTCTTGGATGTTTATCTATATATGTATTTGTTATAAAATATAGTATCGTTGAGTTAGTGTCCCATAACACAAGTTACGAACTTACTTTGGGGCTAGCTCAATCTGTGTTATTTGTCCCTATCCCTATATATTTATTTATTATTATTTATTTATCCCTGTTTCCTTACCCCTTTAATTCCACATAAAAAAAGTACCTAAACTATGAATGAATTGTCGTAGTTAGTCGTTTCGTTGTAGTTGTATGTACCTATTTGTAGTTAATATGGTATTCTACTATATTGTACGGAGTAGGTAAGAAAAACAATAAATGAAAACAAATTTCGAATTTTAATAAAGACCTCAAGCGAGGACCCTCAAAAACAAAAACACCGTATAAATCTCAGTATTTACAATGGGAGACGCAAAAGCAATTGACAATAAACAATGTCTATTGCAGGCGAGTCGACGGCAGCAACTTAATTAATATAAACGATTGAGTTTATAATCTCGCTGGCTCGGAACTTCTACTACTTCACTGAAGAATTAAATCTTAGAGATAAGTGGCTGTTAAGTTGAATGACTAATGCCCGTTATCACCAATGCTTCCTAGCGGAATAACCTTATGTCATCAAAATAATGTAATAGAAATTTGTAGGATATTTGTTATTGAAAGTCCTTATATTGCTTAAGACTGTATTATTGCATTTTTTTTAATGGAGTTATCAGTTTCATTTTTATATCATTGTACACAAATCGTGCCGTACGCGGCAGAGGCCAAGACGCAAGAGACATAGCAGAGCAGAGGTCGCGCGAGAGCAACCACAGATAATCAAACATATTTCAACTGTCTTATTTTTACTATGCCAATACTAAACAAAATTGTTCCATTCTCTAAAGCATTTTTATTTTATATCCACATTAAGTCTCAAGCTATCTCTTTCGTCATCTTTAGTTGACAGCCACCTTAATGTGTAGTTAAATTTAAACACGATTTTGAACTATTCGTTTGTTTTTTTAAAGTTCAGTTTGAAGCATGGTTTGAAGTATAATACTTCAAACGTATAATACTTCTTTATGACGTAGGAACCAGTCGGTGAATATACTGGTCCTTGTCCACTCCGCGAATCTTTATTGCTAAGGCAACATGATAACGCTAGGAAGAACGTAGAAACTATTTATAATAGACCAAAGGCATCATTGACCTTTGCTAAAAAAGAAGTAACAGTTCATCAAACGACACAAAAGTTTTGTCACAACCCTATTTTTCACAAAAAAAATAAATTAAACTGCCGCTCGTCCATAGGACTTTTTGTTGAGTTCCGTTTAACCGCGAGAGCGTATGAGCAGGACAAAAAGCCAACCCACCATTCGTGCCATGCGGAAAATTGAGCCCCCGTTTGCCGCTTCAACTCAATCGGATAAAACGACTCGCTAAAATATACGATTAAATGTTTTTTTATTTATTCGAGTCAAAATAAGTTAGATATCTTGATCAAAAGTCATCATCAATCAGCATCACATCGTTGAATTGCAAAATCAATTTCAGGTTATATTTGAAATAGGTACTTGTCTCGTATTGCAAGACCTAGGACACGAAGTAAGCGGCGCGGCTGCGCGGATACGCGGTGACGGCGGCGACGGCCGGCGGCCTTTCGAGCCAGTCCCATATAAACTTACACATTGGATCATGCCGCTAAGCTAACTTCGTGTTCAAGGCTTTACTAAATACACGTAATTTACACCAAAAATGTCTATTTCAGAAGACCGGCAGCGTCAGTGAATCCCTGACGTTTCTGTCATCCATAGGCGATGGTAATCTCTTCAAATGACCCGCTATATCGCTTGCCAACTTGTTCCATTTAAAAATGTTGTAACATCTAGTTAAAATGTATCTCTGATACAAGAATTCCTAAACAAAATTGTCGTATGCAAAACAACTTCGTTCAGGCAATTACCTGCTCAATTAGCAAGAAATTCAGGTGTTTCACTCGCTTCAATTAGTTTTACACAGTCGTGTGTACCCTTTGGTAGGTTGCTCGAAGCAAATTCAACAAACTGTACTGAAACTTTCAACGTAAAAGATAGTTTAAACGTAAACTGTATTATTTTATACTAGTTTAAAACAAGTAAAATATGCAACTTCGCTGTTGTGAAATTGTAGCGACGTTGTTATAAGAAATACACTGTTATTTAAAGCACGCATGCTTGGGGACAGATTATGCTTACTTTCTGAAAGAAAGAAATAAAAATGGTATTCATAAAAGTAAAGACAAGTGTCACATGCACATCACCACCCTTCAGTCAGTTGCGAGCGAGCGACCAAAGTGGTGGTGTCCAATTGTCAATTTTTTGTTGTTTTTTTATGTCATTTAGTAGACAAACAAGCAAGCGGGCCACCTGATGGAAAGCGGTCACCGCCGCCTATGCACATCAGTAACACCAGGGGCGCTACCAATGCGTTGTCCACCAAGGAGGTTGGAGGAAAGAAAGGAGATTGGGAAGGAAAAGGAGAGGGAAAGAGGGGATGGGGAAGGAGTTGGGCTTCCGGATCACTCACTCACCGAACGAAACGCATTGCTGCTTCACGTCGATATTCTGTGAGAGGGTGGTACTTCCCCGGTCGAGCTAGCCCATTTCGTAATAATTGCTCTACCACTCCAAGACAATTTTTGTTTAACAGATCGTTTTTTGTCGTTTTTTTCACAGATAGTTTTTTGTCAATTGGACACCACTGCTTCTGTCGCTCGCAACTGACTGAAGGTGGTGTGCATGTGCACTATCGCAATGCCGCAAAATCTCAGTACCGGACAGCTTGTCTTTACTTTAATGTCGATGGTATAGGCACAAAAAATCAAATAAAAAAACATCTAAATTACATAAACCCTATAATTTTGTATTAGGTGCGAGTCGCACCTGCTGCGCTGCGGGACCATTCACGTAATAAAAATAGTTAAAATCTAGCCTCAATCTGAAGCGTTGTCTTACTCGATTTATATTTTGTTCTAGTGTAACCCGCACAACTTCGTTTGCGTGTCATATATTTATGCACAGTAGCGCCGCCATCTATATCAGACTTTTGATAAAATCCTACGAGAATCGCGCACTTTTCGGGATAAAAAGTACTCTATGTAATACAAGCTGAATGAATAATAATAATTTTGACGACCTCCGTGGCGTTATGGTTACTACGCCAGACCGCCACCCAGGAGGTCCCGGGTTCGATCCCCGGTCGGGTCATGATGAAAAACGAACCTTTTTCTGATTGGCCTCGGGTCTTGGATGTTTATCTATATAATATGTATTTGTTATAAAAATAAAATATCGTTGAGTTAGTATCCCATAACACAGGTTTCGAACTTACTTTGGGGCTAGCTCAATCTGTATGAATTGTCCCTATATATTTATTTATATTATTTATTTATTTATATTTTAAACCCCTATTTTATGATCAGCAACTTTTGTCTAAAACTCACTAGACAAATTCTGTCATATATGTATTTTTATTTTCCAAAACGAAAATATTGTTAGAAAAATACCCCCGCAATATAAATCAAAGTAAAAGTAAATAGAGGAAACCTGTGACTGCAAGATATAGTTCAAAGCCTTATTTATACCGTCTTTATTCCATCGGAAGTTACTGCAATTCTCTCAGGGTCTTACTTTGAATTATTGCTAGAATCTCTGTTGAGAGTATTGTTTTATTAAGTTAACTAAATGCCCGCGGCGTTGCCCGAGATCCTGTTCTCACAGGAATTTAAGAAAACCCTTTGTATAAATGAAATTTTAAAGCTGTTATGGTTAGCAGTGTAGGTTTTACATTAAATTTACTTTTATTTCGTAGAATACAAAGTGGCAATAGTTATTTGTTATGCAAGGCTGCAAAGTTGTTTTTTGGCGCGAGTACCTACTTATATTGAAACCTGAGTTAGCGAAGGATTCCAGAATTGAACCACTCGCGAATCCTGAGCGTAGCGAGGGTTTCAAAGGTACGAGACGCAGAATAACTTTGCTGCCGAGCGAAACACACAACTTTTCACCTCACTAAATAAGTGTTTATTTTTTTCATGCGGTGTCATGCTGGCCCGTTCGATTATTCTAAAAATAAGGTTGGCGCACTGGCATGAAATAAGTAATAATGCATTTTCAGAGGACTGGCAGTATAAAAAATTATAGAATAGACAGGTTCGAATTTTAAAAATTATTTCCACGCTAGGGCACAAAATGCACTTTTGCGCTCAGATTTCGAATGACAAACAGATTCTTTCCGAGCTTGTGAGGTGAAATAGTTATTTGTTATGCAAGGCTGCAAAGTTGTTTTTTGGCGCGAGTACTTAAATTGAAACCTGAGCTAGCGAAGGATTCTAGGATTGAACCACGAGCGAAGCGAGTGGTTCAAATATAGAATCCTGAGCGTAGCGAGGGTTTCAAAGGTACGAGACGCAGAATAACTTTGCTGCCGAGCGAAACACAAAATTTTTCACCTCACTACAGCGAGGAAAATCCTAGGTGCAAGAAAAACGCAAATAACATATTAAATAAGTGTTTTTTTTTTTTCATGCGGTGTCGTGCTGGCCAGTTCGATTATTTTAAAAATAAGGTTGGCGCACTGGCATGAAAGAAGTATTAATGCATTTTCAGAGGACTAGCGGTATAAAAAATTAAAGAATAGAAAGGTTCGAATTTTAAAAATACTTTCCACGCTAGGGCACAAAATGCACTTTTGCGCTCAGATTTCGAATGACAAACAGACTCTTTCCGAGCTTGTGAGGTGAAAAATTTATTGTTGATAAACTATTTTTTTTAAAGAAGGTAAATGATTAACTTATAATTACAATGTGGAACAGTCAGTTTCATGAAAATATTGCAAAAACTAAATGACACTTTAAATCTCTTTTCTATACTAATATTATAAAGAGGAAAGATTTGATTGTTTGTTTGAATTGAATAGGCTCCGAAACTACTGGACCGATTTCAAAAATTCTTTCGCCAGTAGAAAGCCACATTATCAGGGAGTGACATAGGCTTATAGCTTTTCCCGAAATTCATTGTGATTTCCACGGGAACGGGTCCGGAACTTCACGCGGACGAAGTCGCAGGCAAAAAAGCTAGTCTCTTATAATTTTAGTATGTAATTGAAGAACATTTATTTAATTATGACAGTATGCTATTTCAATTAAATAACTTCAAGGTGTTTTGTACAAAAGTCACTAAAAAAGGGTATAAAACAAAAAGTTGTTTCATATGATACTAAATTACTAGTGAAACCCGCGCAACTTCGTTTGCGTGTATTTATTTATGAACAGTAGCGCCATCTATAACAGACCTTTGATTAAATCCTACGCAACTCGCGTACTTTTCAGGATAAAAAGTACTCTGTGTAAATCGGAGGTATTTAGACATTAATAAAATCTAAAGTATAATAGCTACGACATTCAAACTTTGTGTGTTTAATGATTGTACTGGTGTCATTATATCTTTAATTTTTTAACTATTTTGCATCATCCAAACCAAAGTTACGAGAGTTCAAAAAAACGACGAAACATAGGTATATTACAAGGTATCAGCTACCTACATACGAAATATCATGAAAATTGGACTAGCTATTTGAACGTGAAAAAGTAACAAACATACAAACTTTCACCTTTATAATATTAGTGGGATTTCATAAATGACTGAAAACAGAGCAGGATCTATTATCAAAATCAGGTTTGATCTGTTCTATGTATATGTTATTGGATAAATAAACCACTAAAAACAGAGCAGGTTCGATTACCAACCTGATATTGTGAATATTGTTTGCAAATATGTTTAGCATAAATGCTCTTATTGTGTTTGATCACAATACATTTTGGACTAATTACCAAATTATTATACACCGGTGTTTTTTTTTGTTTCGTTTTTGTTTAAAGTCAGGAAAATGCATTACTGCATGTCCCGCCACTTGGGGGAAGCGACGGGGGTCTGTCGGGCTCGCCTCTCTAACCAATGAGGGATACCGACTAAAAACCTGACTGTCTGCCACCTTCTCCGCCTTCACGTGGCGGGGTCGCGGGCACTGGTGATACTTCCGCACTTCCGCAACCATCGGTGGACACCTACACTTGGCAAACAAGCATACGGCCCGCCTGATCGTAAGCATCACCGTAGCCTATAGACGCTTGCAATACCGGGGGTATCACTCCAGCGTTGTCAACCCTCCCAACCCCTCCAAGTGGAGCTCTAGAGACCTTACTCACCGTAGGAACACAACATGGACGAGACCAGTGCTATTTGGCTACGATCTTCTGTAAGGTCCTTCCACAGACGGGCTGCTCCGATTTACCGGATTATTCGCTATGCCCTACCTCTCTTAAAAAATTAAGGGGTTAAAAGTAGATAGATATATAGAATATGCTTTATTTGCAACACACATACAACAAAAGAAATAATAAATGACATTGATACCTTACAGTTGTTTCAGCAACATGGCGGCCTTATAGCTAAAAGCATTCTTTTCAAGGCAACCTTAGAAAATATTCCATACTAGCTTTTCCCCGAGCCTTCGCTCGCGATTTAGTTTGACAACAAAACAACTCATAGCGCGACTTGTGGCGCCATCTGTTGTCCGATTGCATCCCATACAGCGCCCTCTATAGTAGATAGAAAAAATATTTTCCCATTGGAATGACATACTTTCACGGGATAAAAAGTAGCCTATGTTGGGCTACCCCTGACAATATGTATACAAATTTTCATAATGATCGGCTGCTTAGTCAAGCCGTGAAGGAATAACAGACAAACAAACAAACAAACTCACTTTCTCATTTATAATATTAGTATGATTTCTGTCCCATCTTAACTATCCCAATATCAAAAGCAAGAACAAACCAAACGACTTTACGAATTCACGAGCATTTCTATTCCAGTAAAAGTTAAATTTAAATTAGCAAAATAATTTAATATTCATAGTAAAATAAAAGGATTTCACTAATGGAAGATACAAACCGATATTTGAATAATGAATAAAGCAATTAGGCACGCTTGGTTCCTACGGAGCACACAAAAAGGAACTAAATAACTACGTATTATTTGAATTAGTGGTTATTCATGGTTTCATTTTCTATTGCTCAATTAGTAGTTACCATGATTCAATTATCCTGCTTCCATCATTTGGATTCATAAAAAACCTTCTTCCAAAAATTTTTGACGGCAGAAACATGCCTTATTCCTGCCCCACCGCGAGAAGTATGTGCGGTGTGGGACCAAATACTATAGACGAGTAATACGCACAGCTCTTGACGTTTCTCATACAATGACTTGGCAACCTCCGTTCACCTCATGGCGCTAGGGGCGCTATAACATTTTGCATACAAAACGCACAGTTCACCTCATGCCGCTAGGGGCGTTTGCATACAAAAGTTTTGAAATCGTTCACCTCATGCCGCCCTCATGCCGTAGGGGCGCTAGTGTCGCGTCTTGCCCGAATTCTTCCGAAGCTGTGCGTATTACTCGTCTATAGTATTTGGTGGGACTGTGGGGCTCCCCGCGAGTGATTTAACCCAATAAACAATTGACGGTATGCCAAGATGCTAGCTCGCCTATGTGACGTGGCCACGGGAATTATATTCGCCAAGGTTACCAGCAGTTAGTGCGATAACAATTAAAGTTTAGAAAAACGAAACTCACCTTGTTAACTCGTGGAAACAGCTTGTTTTCTAAAACAATTGAGATTCTATTTTGTGAAATAATTTAACTGTCATTTTGGTTTCTGTTCCGTATAATTTGAATATCTCCATTCTTCTGCATTATTTATCCGCATCTGCAAAATCCCTGGTATGACTTGTGTAAAGCATAAACATGTTATGTATAAATCTATCGTCGGATTTTATTCTCTGTCCATCCTAAAAACTTAATACTTGTGTCGATACTTTTATTAGTTCGGAAAGTGACAATATTATTGATAGTGACACAAAATAATTTTATGTCAAACACCACATTATATTTTAACGACCGACCAATTTTAGATGGCCGTAGTTTGTTCCAAAGTCGTAAAATGTGTGCGATCTCACACAATAACAATAAAATACAAAAGCTAGCGTTTTTTATATATTAAACATTGAAGATTTTAAAAATAAATTTAAATAAGAAATTCACCCCTTCATTTAAAGGTGATGGTCAAAAAATAAGTTAATGAAAAATCTCTTAATTTTTCTTTCGGAAGATTACTTTTCGGAAGTTTTAAATGGGTGCTGTTTGAATTTTATTGGTTGGTTGGGTGGTTCGCCCATTAACAATTACAAGATGTCTGTACGTGGAGGTATCTTAACAATTACGTTACGATGTCTGTACATCAAGCAATGGAGCCAATTGGAATGATGGCATGGAAGTTTTTTTCCTGGAAAATCGAAAATAAGTATCTACCTAACGTGATTTCCAATATGTTATACTTTTGTACCCGTAAATAGGTCTGTATGTGCTAATTAATGTGGAACCATTATGTGAACTGAGGTATTTTAAAGAAAGATAACAATTTTATTAAAAGAACTTTTGATTCATGCTCACAAAAAGGCGACAACATCAAGAATGCTCACTAGATAATCGGTAACATATATTGTCTTCAGAATACTACCAGCATTTTCTTTCCGTGGTTTGGCTTGTGGCCAAAAACATCTACCTAGGTGAAATTCTCATATCAACACGATAAAAAGAATTTCGGCACATTAAGGCTAATGCTACATTCGTGGAAATCATAATATCTATACGCATGCCTATATTCTCTTAGAGGATAGTCAGATCAGGTGAGGTAATAAGTTCAAAATGCAGGAAACTAGCTGCACAATGGGTTAATAAAAATGGGTGAATGACACTCTCAATTCAACAGATTAGAGACCTTTTTCACCACTTGCTGATCTGAATTTAGGTAGAAACAATTAATTAATAAACGACGAAACGAGATTTGCTTAGATTTGTAAAAGAAAAAATACTTTTTAAACAAAGAGGCTTCGAGAAAGATAATCCAATTGTTTAAGCCAATTACGCGGCCACATTTCGTACAATACAACTCTTAACAATTTTAATATAAATAAATCAGAATCAAAAAACAAATAAGTAAATGAATTTTAATTTGAAAACGTTCGCATAAGATATTCATATTTTGCTCGCGATTTATACAGTTAGCAAAGAACGGACGTGGGATGAATAAACGGTGAATTTCTGAAAGGGAAAGGAACAAAGTTCCGCAATTTATTTCGCGGTAGTCGCGGTTCGAGGGCCGGTATAGAAGTTGGATTACTTAGAACCACACACGATGGAATTGGGAACATACCAGTAGGCTCCGATAGAGTTTGTGCAGCAAATTAGAACGATAAAAGGATATTTAGAAGTAATAATAATGTCGGTAACAAGGCTTGAAGTGCTACTGTGTATATTTATTTATTTATTCTTTATTGCACGATTGAGAGTACAATTGGTGGACATTCTCTACCAATCAACCATCGGGTAATGCAGAAATATTGTTGGCGGGACAATAAATTTAAGGGAAATATATGTTACTGAAAATCCTAAAATTAACACACCAGGCCCAGTGCGCAGCCCTTTGGACAAACATTGTGCGCATAACGATACCCCCTAAGTCATGATAGATAGATAGAATAGATAGAATATACTTTATTTGCAATACACATCCAACAGCACAAAGAAATATTACATTAAAATCTTACATACTAGTGAATACACGTTCACAAAATGTGCAATAAGGCCGCCTTGTTGCTAATAAGCAACAAGGCGGCCTTATTGCTAAAAGCAATCATGCAATAATAAAATAAATTTTAATTAACAATCAAAAAAGATTTTGCAAGATTGTGTAAAACAAACGAACAAAACTAGATAATAATGCGGTTAACTCAGATTTAACTGAACAAAGTGTATCAGTAGACCATTGTCCTTTATAATACACCGCACATTATGCGCCATCACCGCCCTCAATTTTCGTTCCGTTGAAATGTGAAATGTATGTATGTATGTATGAATGTGAAAACTTTTAGTCGTATCTCAGTATTTATTGTTTTGTGAACGTCAGTTTTCATGAGGCTATACTTAGTAGATGTTCTTTGTAATACAAAGTACCTACGTGTAATTAGAAACAGATTATGTATGTTATCTTTAAATAATAATGATATTAAATTAAAAATCTGGTCTGAATTTCTTACGTTTTTTTTTCGGAGGCCATGCATTTTTACGTTTCGTTTTTGCCATATTTGTATTAGGATGGCCATGGAGTAACACACTGCTGCGATAATAACGCCGCAATGGATGTAGGACGTTGCGTTGCTCCGTCCTGCGATATTCGGATATGAGTTCCAGAACGTTTTGTGTCAGGACTCAGGACGCAAACGACCGTACGACCACGTACGCAAACGTACGTTATAATCGCATTATATTAATCGCATAATTATAACTACAACATTACATTACATTATACACTATATTAGTGCCTGTATGGTAGAGGCTTTAAAGAATTCGAAATTTTTAAAATCGGACTTTTGAACTTCGGAATATCCAAATTCGTGGCAAAATATTTCGGAGTCTTGTAGTGTACCCCTTAGAAAACGTATTGTTACTACAATATTATTATTATGTTATTATTCATCAGTGAGTGAATAAGTGCATGAAATGCTAACATTTTGTAGACGCGTTTTCTTGAGAATTCACATTGAAATATTTTCATAACAAACAAGACTTTCAGAAATATAACAACGTTTATTTTACTGACAATTTGTGTTTCGACATCAATGCACAGTTTCATATCGAAGTTGATATTCAATTATACGTTTACAAAGTCGTGAAAGCACCAAATGCCAGAAATGTTCCAACACTTCCAACTTATCAGCTGAGTGATGTTTTTTTTTTTAAATTTAAGTTTTTTTCGCTATTTTAATATTTTCGAGTGAATATGTATGCCTCTGCCAATCCGCATTGGAGTAGCGTGGCAGAGTACGATCTAATTCCCTTCGATTGAAGGGAGATCCGTATCCCTGCAGTGGGATGGTTAAGGGTTGATATGATGATGTATGTATGTACCTAGAAATGTTTAATATAATTATCCTTTTTTTTATAAATAAGCATAATTCGTAATTAAAAAGCGTGAAGCACAGCGACTCAGGAGCGACTCGGGAGCATCTGTATTCCATATATTAGTATGAACGACATCACGTTGGCATCGCGACCGCTGTCGCTACTAGTGTGTTTTACGCATTTGTATAATTAAATAAACAAAGAGTATGTGCAATGCAATTGACTTTTAGAAAACAAAATATCTGGTTTCCATCAATTTATAACTTAGATCTATCCTGACAAAGGGATAGGAAACTGAAACTATGGCGGTCTTACCCCAGAGAATACCTTGCAGCATCTAACAAATTCCACACCGTACCCGATAAATTAACTTCGAACGGAAGTTTACGCTTGATAATGCTGTAGTTAGTTTAATCAGCAATAGTTTTCAGTAAGTTTAGAGTGGTTTTTAAACTAGTAAACAACATTTAAAGTTTCTTTTTGCAACAAACAACATGATTGTATTCTTTATACAATATTATTTTTATCTACATAGAATGTTAGGGTTTGTCAACATAAGCGCATCACTATGCGACGTTACATAAAATTATAGTTACTTTATCACTATCAAACTAATGAAAAAAAAAAGAAATAGCTTAAGACTTAATGTGGTATTAAAATTGAAATGGGTTTCAGATACTGGCAGTTAGTGAATTTGAAATGAGGCGGTGTTGACATTACAATGTTGTAAAAATTCACGTCACGACCCCGGAACGTTACACGTTTACCGTACCATGTTTATTTACTTAATTCCATACCAAGTCACCTCATAATCATCCCACTGCAGAGACATTGGCATGACACGGGTCTTCAATAGGACTCTAGCACGTTCCTCCAATGCTGATTGGCGGAGGACAGTGTTTTTAAGTCACTTGAAGGCCATCGCCTTAGTTGTCTTTCATCAATTGCTAACAGCCGGGACCGGCGGCTTAACATGTCCTCCGAAGCACGGAGAAGCATCTAATAGCTTTGGGTCGACGTTAACTAACTTGCGTATTCGGTAAAGGACTTGAGCATTCACTTGTAACAGAACATCGAGCATTCGCCGTTTTTATATTTGTCGTACTGAACAACGAGCCGAGCCGAGCATAGAGCCAAATATTGCTACAAACATATCATGAGCATTCTAGCGAACGTTCTATTCTAGTCGATGCTCGTCAAAGACACTGGAGTGCAACAGGGGTGCGGTGAGGGAAGTCGCAGAGCATCGGGGCGGAACGATGACAGAAGCTTGGCTCGGCAAAAAGCTCGAAGCAAATCTGTCCTTTCCTAGAATGCTTGCCAGAACGCTCGATAGAATGGTCGCTAAAATGTTCTCGTAATTTTTCTGTAATGTAACATTCGCAAGAATGCTCATTACAAGTGAATGCTCAAGTTTAATTAGAGTGCGACTGACAGTGACGTCATCGAGCTCCTAATTAAGACAATAAAACTTATTAAGAGATTATTTTTGCTAAATTCTCATGGAAATGTGATTGCTGGGATTGCCTGAGCTGCAGTCATTCGGCAGCAAATTGGATCGTTCGTTGTAATATCGAATGGACATAATCTAATATTCTGTTGAATAGCAGATCAAATTCTGTTTCAGGTCAGTTGCTGGGCCGGGAGTACGGAGAATCACTGAAGGAATGCCGATGTCGAAGTTCATTGTTGAAATTGGTCATATAAAATACCGGCTAGTCACCGGATTCGGAGCTCGTATTCGGTTGATTCATTGAATTGACAATGTTAACAGCACATTAAGCAGGTCGAATACCAACGGCGAATTCGGTGATCTTTTCAAAAAGTCAGTCGTAATCAGTCGTCGAAACCGGTCTACAGCCGAATACCACTAAATCAAAATCTATTTATACTACTACTAGCTTTTCACCGCGGCTTCGCTCGCGCTAAATTTTATGATATAGATCTTGTTTGATAACAAAACAACCAATAGCGTGACTTGTGGCGCCATCTGTTGGCCGATACAGCGCCCTCTATAATAGAAAAATTATTTTCCCATTTGAACGACATACTTTCACGGGATAAAAAGTAGCCTATGTTGGGCTCTGTACCCCTGATAATATGTATATAAATTTATATAATGATTGGCTGCTAAGTCAAGCCGTGAAGGAATAACAAACAAACTCACTTTCTCATTTATAATATTAGTAAGGATAGTTATAAGTCAGCCAATGAAAGCGGTGAGGCTGTAAATGTGATTCAAGGATTTAACTATTGCGTGAAGGGATTTACTCGAATTTCCATTTATCTCATCATCATCATCATCAGCCTACATTTGTCCACTGCTGGACATAGGCCTCCCCAACTGCACGCCACCGCGCACGATCCTTGGCCACTCTCATCCAGCTCTTGCCAGCCACCTTGCAAAGATCATCGCTCCACCTAGTCTGAGGGCGTCCTACGCTACGCTTACCGATCCGCGGTCTCCACTCAAGAACTCGTTTAGCCCAGCGGTTGCCGGTTCTTCGGCTGATATGGCCGGCCCACTGCCACTTCAGTTTGCTTATCCGGTGAGCTATGTCGATGACTTTGGTTCTCTGTCGGATCACTTCGTTCCGAATTCGATCCTTCAGAGAAACTCCGAGCATAGCCCTTTCCATAGCTCGCTGAGCGACTTTAAATTTGTGGACCAGACCAACCGTGAGTGTCCACGTCTCGGCACCGTATGTCATAACAGGTAGGACGCACTGATTGAAGACTTTCGTCTTTAGACTTTGTGGAATTGGCGATGTGAAGACCCGACGAAGTTTCCCATATGCTTCCATTTATCAATAGTACCTATTCATATTGTTCTATGTAATTACAAAGTTTCACAACGATGCTTACATTATTAGCATAAAAATCTTAGTTCTTAGTTCTCTAGCACCTCTTTCATTAGTTGACTGTAATTATCATACTTCATACTATCATACTTCATACTATAATATTATAAATCATACTAATATTATAAATGAGAAAGTTAGTTTGTTTGTTTGTAATTCCTACACGGCTTGGGTAATAAGCCGATCATTATGAAAATTTGTAAATATATATATTGTCAGGGGTACAGAGCCCAACATAGGCTACTTTTTATCCCGCGAAAGTATGTCATTCCAATGAGAAAATATGTTTTCTACTATAGAGGGCGCTGTATGGGATGCTATCGGCCAACAGATGGCGCCATAAGTCATGCTATGGGTTGTTTTGTTGTCAAACGAGATCTATGTCCTAAAATTAACGCGAGCGAAGCCGCGGGGAAAGCTAGTGAAGAATAATTCAAAATTGACTACTGTAAATGATCCAAATTTTTGTTTGCACACCACTTACGGGTAACCTTGGATAGGTTCAAAGACTTTGTTGGATAGGTTATTCATAAGTGTTGAGGTGACACAGTTACTGTGCACGGATAAACAGTTTAACATTATAAATAAATCTAGTGCATGTTATGACACGGCCCGATGCTGACATCTAACAAATTTACGACATCATAACTTACCTTCTACCCGACAGTCGGTCATAGTTGTTATTTGTATCATATTTCCGTGCTCATTTTAAAGTCTTGTTTCAGAGAAATATTTAATATAATAAACAAATCTTTTTATTATAAGAAAATTTGAATTTTCGTTCAGAAATTTCGTATTTTTCAGTTATGACCTCATTATATGAAATCAGTTAAATTAATGGCCACTGTAAACAATTAAAAATATTATACAGTTCACACAACAATATTTTGATCCCAAGTAAACCGAGGCTTGAACCTAACACATTTTAGCACCTTAAAATCACTTGAAATCCTTGATTGAATCCGATGTTGAAATCCTTCGAAATGTCTGATAGAGCTCTTTGCTTGCTACTTCATCAAAATAGTATGCAGTCTCGGACATTACATGTAGAAATTCCAACACAATATGCATGCAGATTTGCACGCATGCCTTATGGTAAGGATATGGTATTCCACTATTTGTAGACAGTCAGAGGGAGCCGTGCACCAGAATCACTTCCCTCAGTCATTTAAGCACACCATCACATTTGCCTGCAATAGGCATGCGAGTTTTAAGCAAATCAAAGCACGCTCCTTTCCACCCGCGCTCAGGTAGCATGCTCGATAATCAAACGTCGTATGATTTTTGAGAACGCTAAATAAGCATGCTCATTACTAGCAATGCTGTTATACACGTGCTACTAATGAAGACTTCCTCAATAAGAGCATGCTGCTAGTAATGAGCACATATGTCCGTAGTTCGTACCTTAAGGGCCGAAAACACACACCAGTACCGGCACAGTGCCGACACGTGCCGTTCAGTGACGTATCCACCAGTGTCAGTGAAAAATGATATTGTAGCATACGTTTTGTACAATGCCACAAACTAATCTGTGCCAATGGCGAGGGCGCTGCTAGGATCAAAGTTTTTGAAGGCAATTGTCAAGGTATTCAAGGTGTATTAATTAGTTCTAGTTTTGGCCACCGGCACAGATATCTTTGTGGTACAACGCTATTCATACTCGTCAGTGACAGTAAACGTTCAGTGTTGTCAGTGCTGCGCTGAAGAGTTATGGGTAGTGGTCAATGCTCTCATTAGTTAACAGACCACTGCACTACACTGATAAAAATATAACTTTAGTATTTCAATTTCTGTTGTACAATACAGTAAATTAAATACATTTTTTGTGGTAGAGAATAAAATTAAGTGCACATTACACGACCAAAATCCACGTGTAAGTTAACTACCGCTAGTCGACCGTTTAACATTTTGTGTGAAAATTTATTGGTGCAATTCCGGCTAAACTTGGTTCTCACAGTGTGTTATGACGTTTCTCATACTCATTTATACATATTACACAGTAAATACACAGTAAATACACAGTAAAGTTTACCTGTAAATATACAATCGCCATTACTGAAAAAAAGGACGTGCCGGCAGAAGTGAAAACTTAAACATCAACGTTGTGCATTTTTCAATATTTTGGAACGGTTACGCTTTTTCGATCAGGCTACGGATCTGATGCGAGTTTAACATTTTTTACTCATCCAAAAAAGGTGCCAAGCGCCACTTAAAGTCTAATTTCTCATTTTATTATTTTACTTACGGCAATTTAAATCTTTACTAAAATCTGTTACGTAAATGCTAATTGATCTTTCTTCATGGAAAATAACTTTTTCTTGTTACTTATAAGTGTACCAAAGATTCTGAAAAGAGAGATTACATACTTAGGGCCCATTTCACGTAATCGCGAAGTATCAGATAGCTTGTATGCCAGTTTAATTGTTAGTTCTTGTGTAATTTTCGACGATTTATTGTGACAGTAAGTAGAGAAAAGATAAAAACAGCGACTTCATGGCGACGTATTCTGAAATAGTAGTAGTATTTAAGGTCCTAATTTATTATTGAACTTTCTTTTAACACATGACTATATAGGTTACATATGATCGTTTAAGCAAGGAAATAATGGTCTAGTATTCAGTAAAAAAAAATAGATTGTATTGTAAGTAGTTAGAAAATTTTGCTAACTACATAAATTCATCCATATTCAACCATTTTGATATGTGAGACGCGTTGACGCGCCCTTCGCACCGCACCCCTAAAGGTAGCCTTTCGAAGCGAGCGTCTATAGTATCAGCAGTCTTAAACCAAGGGGAGCTTTAAGACTGCTTTATAGATCAATCCGATCGGGGCGGCGCGGCGGCGAGCGGCGAAAGTATGAGGCGACCACGATGCGACTGTGCGTCTGTCGTGCGTGGGTATCCAAAGTCACCAAAGCGTCACTGTCGCGGCGTTGGTGACGCTATAGACGCTGCGTATGTGACGCTTAGTTCGAAAGACTACCTTTAACCTTTTTTTTCTGCTGACGGATGGCTGCTACAAGAGAGGCGCATTTTACCGAGTATTTCTAAATTTACTGCCTTTTTTTTTTACTGAATACTAGACCATTATTTCCTTGCTTAAACGATCTTATATAACCTATATAATCATGTGTTAAAAGGAAGTTCATTAATAAACTAGCTGACCCGTGCCCACTTCGTTGGGCATAATGTTAATAATCCTTTTTTAGTACAGGCGTTCGTAAGAAACGCTTTCATTTGATCGCTTTTTCTCCGATTTACTTTGCAAAACCGACTACCACGTAAAAGCCTTTTTATTTTTTCGGTATCGGTTTTTTATATAACCTATGACACTCAGCAATAATGGTGCTTTCTATTGGTGAAAGAATTTTTAAAATCGGTTCAGTAAATCCCGAGATTACCCTTTACAATTTAACAAATATACAAACACACAAACTTTACTTCTTTATAATATTAGTATAGATTAGGACCTTAAATAGAGTAGATTAATTACATAAATAATTTAATACTGTAATGTAATCATTGACGAGAGAGTGTCTGTGAGGACCTACTCGCTGAAAAAATATTTTGAACGAGCTGTTACCTGCGACTTCATCCTCGTGAAATGTTAAAATAAGGATAACTCCTTTTCCTGACATGCGATTTGAATAAAAGGAAGTTCATTAAAGCCTATATTCTGCTCCATCCCGAGCTCTATCTTCCTGTGAAAACTGCATTAAAATCCGTTCAGTAACTTAGAAGATGTGCGCGTTCAAACAGACAGACAGAAAGACATACAAAAAAATAAAAAAATAAATTTTTTGCTTTTATTACCTTACTTTAACTGTTCACTCTCCATTTTTGCCAAATATGTCCAATGTACAGACATAGCGAGGTCTACTGTTTTATTATATGTATGGTTATAGGATAGGATGGTGTCCGACCGGTCGTACTGGAAACGTTTGGAGGAGGCTAATGTCCAACAGTGTACTTCTTGAGGTTGAGATGACTACAATGATAGTATAGAATATGCCTTATTTGCTGTAATACAGTAAACAGTAAAAATTACAGACAAGTGTATTTGCCACAAGGCGGCCTTATTACTGAAAGGAATCCCTTCATGGCAATAAAGAGTGGTTATTGGTGTTCAACCAAAAGTATTTTTTTGTTGCATAATCTGTTTCTTGATATTTTAATACTAGTATTATGTTTTTATCGTAGGAAAGTCAAACAAGAAAAACATTTCATATTCCTCACATACAAAATTATTATGTTAAAACTATAATAATCACATTACATTTATGATAATGCTCTATTTGGTACACAATAAAGAATAGAATCGTTTGCACGTTGAGGGTAGATCAATTTTGACCTGTAAATATTACTTTGTCGGTTTATCACTTCCCTACTGAGACATAAACCGGCTTTTACTGCTGGATCGTCCCTAGCTCCCACTAAATGGTTGTCAAACGCTAATAAACAGAATGGTAAATAAATAAAAGGAAACATATAAATACTGGTCGGCGGGCATTTTGATTTCTCGTGAACCTTAGCCAATTTGGCACTATATTTTTTCACTTAAAGATATTAGCGTATACAGCTAGTTTTTGATATTTTAAAATTAACTAGCGAAACCCGCGCAACTTCGTTTGCGTGTATTCCGCTTTCCCGTGGGAATTTTTAAATACCGCACTTCAAGGAATATTTAAAAAAATTGCTTACCTTGCAAATACAGTCTAGGCTCCGAATATGATTTTGTCCCATTCGGTGTCGAGTGGGGTCCTTGTGCTATAAGACTTTTTAAGGAAATTGCAAAAAGGTTAGTCCACATCACAGGAGACCGAAGAGCTGGCAGCTACCTCGGACAAAGAATTAGTCTAGCTATTCAAAGGGGGAACGCAGCTATTATCTTCGGAACCTTGCCTAAAGGGACTCCTTTTAATAATATATTTTAGTTATTTTATTATATTTTTTAAGATTTTTAGTTTTAGGTTCATTATAATTTGTTTATAATAATATGTTTAGTTTAGTTTTAATAATGTTTAAGGTCACTTATTAATAAATTATTTTTCTAAAAAAAGAATCAGCGAAATCGGTTTAGCTGTTCTCGAGATTTGAGCTTAGCAACACATTTAGCGATTAATTTTTACATTATAGAAGATGACATATTAGATTATAGCTCTCACTGCCAAACTAAAGAATAGATGGCATGTGATGATGTGACTTAACGTGGAATTAAAATCTGTTACAGAAACACCTCTCTCTCTGCTCTACCGCTAATAAAATGGTTTAAAACTGATATAAATTCAGTATGAATAATCTATTCTTAGAATTAATTTATCTTTCACAAAATGGTACAACAAAACAGTCGGATCCTTTTCAAACTTTCACAATAGGCGTAAATTATTTGCCCATCACAACTTTTCAAACTACGTTAGCTGATCTAAGCCGTGGGGCGACTTTGTACAGGATTTGATCAATAATACTTGAGTTTTATTTTAGGTAGTCAATATTGATTTGAAGTTAATCTGCCGAGAAGCTAATATTGATTACTAGCGTCGTTCACGGCCAGTCGGCATTTTGCCAATAAGCATTTCAACATGGTCGTTACCCCTTTTCGTCCTGTCAAAACGCCTTAACCAATTGCTTACGTCTTTTTGATTATAATTAAAGTTCTAATTATTACGTTTATTTAGCCAAGGTTTAACTTAAAGCTGTTTTGTCACTGTCATTCCTAAGGAAAATTAAATGTAGGTGGAAAGTGACAAAACAAGTTTTAGTTAAACTTTGGCCAATCTTTGTTTATTAATAAGAGAGTTAGTTTTTATTTTTAGTTTAAAGATTGAAGTTAACACAATGGTCGAATGATTACTACTAGGTACTGGGATTCCCTCAACCGCAATTGGTGTCAATGAAGAGTCAACTTTTGTCAGGCCACCTCATGGATTGGACTGAACTTGGGTAATCGACTGTCATCTTAAAAATTGCTTAGTAATTTCAAAATTTTCTGTTTAAATCTTTTCAATATAGGTAGACATAATGACAACAGGGATCTATGTAAAATGATGTATTGATCTATTTTACGGCCAACCTCTGCGACCCACGCCTCAGAATTCATGATTTATGGTCCCATTACTCTAGATCGATACAGAGATACATCGAATATGATCGACATTTATTGTCTCTGGTTTATTTTGTAGTGCTCGAGATTGAATGACCCTTTTTGTATGCAGTAAATCAAATTTTGGATCTATTGATGATATAATTAATGTTAATAATCTTGTGAAACCTATTGGTTTACCATTTCTATTTACCAATACCTATTTTCTTCCTTCTAGTGACATCCCAATTCCTAATTCATTAGGATTGGAAAGTTACTTTACCTAAGCCTAAGATATTGCAGAAGATAAAGAATTTTACGTAGAGCAACTGTTTTCCCCTTTTCCCCTTTACATCATCAGACCTGTGGAGGTCTCCACAACGGTCTGATGATGCAAAAGGGAAATCAAACCTATCTTATGTTTGGTCATGTTGCCTTTCGAAATATCTTTTTTTTGAACACTTGCCACAGGAGAAAATGATACACAACTTTCCCTTGGCCAAGCAGGAGAATACCTACAAGCAACAAAAAAATTAGGTATAGTAAATAATCGTCGTCAAACATGCAGATCATAATTTTTTCTCGAATCACATAGATATTTAATTTTTAACCAAAAACATACTCATATAAGTATTAAAGTATTCATTAACTATAATATAAAAAAATAAATTGGAAATATAGCAGAATAAAGATCACAAACAAGAGAAATATAAAATGCCAATCCAGCAGTCAAGGACAGAGACGTGCAGATATATATGTAGTTTTTAGATTCCTTTTAAACTTTAACAAAAATATTATGTCATATATCCAGGCTTTCTTATAAACCCTATTTTGATTATAACATCACGGCTAAGGGTCTACACACGATGTAGTTCTCAGAGGTCGTAAAAATAATGGGCATGAACTTCACCGAGTTTCACTTTCATTGCTTGAAAACTGTCGAGGGACGGCACGCGAACCGAATAAATGAGAAATTTATTCAGGAGGCCAAGTGTTGCAACAAAAGTTCAACAATTTATCGTCTTACTACGTGAGCATAGAGGGATAACAATATTATGTACTATTTGTAGTAGAAATATTTGGACAGATATTCCATATAAGGTTGCCAGATGGTCGGGAATCGTCGTGATCTCCAGACTCCAGACAAATCTCAAAATCTCCAGAAAAAATTATATTTCTAAAATTCCCTGCGAATAATAATTTGCTTGCGGTGTGGTGTGCGGCCGCAGTTTGCCCCATGTACTTGGTTGGTGTATTGTCGAAAATTTTAAAAATAAATGTAAATTTTTCCCAAATCCCGGCTATTTGATTTTTTTTCCAGATATTTTGAAATTCTGATCTGGCAACCCTAATTCCATATCACGAAGAGCTGTCGGCTATGTATGTCGTAACGTTCACATACACATCGTTTATGTGTGCGTGGTCGATTTTACGAACGTTTCCGAGGTTACTCGCACTAAAGCAATATGTATGTGAACGTTACAATATTCATAGGCAAATGCTCTTCGTGACATAGAATTATCTGTAGCTTGAGACAATTGCGGCTTATCTGTCACAGTAAACCAGATTTACGATGGGTAACTTATTTGTTGTAAGTAAAAACAAAGTACTCGTCTTGTTTATTTGTACTTCAACGACACTCACTTGTTTTTACATAATGTGGATTTATAGACTTGGTCGCCCTAGACCGTGTACTAAGTGTGCGGAGCTAGATGGCGTTGCTGTGTGGTCGCACTCTAAAGGCGTGTACGCACGACCGAACACGAACATGGTGAATATCGAACACGAACACGGAACATGTGGTTCGCACGTGTGGACGCAAATTAGCAAAGCGAACATGAACACCTACAAACATAGTTCTTTTTTTTTTTTTTTTTTTTTTTTTTCATTTATTTTGGCACAAACAGTCATAAAAATAACATCCATAGTTACATATAGTTTTACAAAAATAGACATAATAGTGCCGAAAATTATTAAAAAAAAATTATATATTTATAAATACGCTGTAAGTGTTGACTAAACGAAAGAAATCGTACACTTAATAGTCTAATGACACAGAATAACTACTAGTAGGTACCAAGTACTGATGACAAAAGTGACAAAAAATAAAAAATTGCTAGAGCTAAGCTATATTAAGACACAAATTAAAAAGTATTGACTGCCATACAATGAGGATTGACTGCCATACAATGAGAGTTCTACTTGTGTTCGCGCGCAACCACTCACGACCGAACAAGAACATGGTGTCGAACAAAAGAGGCTACCAAACCTTACTCTTTTGGTTCGATGTTCATGTTAACAATGTTCTTGTTCGGTCGTGCTGAGAACATCGTCCACACAGAACAACCAAATTGGATCGACACGGACACTTTTGACGAACAAATTGTTTGATGTTCGTTAGTGGTACGCACGTGCGAACAAAGTGTTCGTGTTCGATGTTCACCATGTTCGTTTTCGGTTGTGCGTACACGCCTTAAAATATTAATAAAAACGCACTACTCGGTTGGTTAACACGCATGTTAAGCGAGGTCGAACCTACCCAGTGTTTGGATGGGTTTCGTTATTTCGAGCTTCTCCATGCTTCTTCTCCACGTTAAGCAGCACGTCCCGGATTTTATCGATGGATGACAGTCGATAAGCCAAGTCGGTGGCCTTTGGGCGGCTTGAAAAATATTTTAAAGAAAACAATTATGAAGTATCATGTCGGTGTTAATAGATAAGGATAAATAATCAAATCAACATAGACAAATCACATTGAGCTAGCCCCAAAGTAAGTTCGAGACTTGTGTTAATGGGATACTAACTCAACGATACTATATTTTATGACAAAGACACAATTAAAGAAACATCCAAACCTCAGGCAAATCGGAAAAATTACGTTTTCCATCATGATCAGACCGGGATTCGAACCCGGGACCTCCTGGGAGGCGGACCGGCGGCATGGTTACCATCACGCCACGGAGGTTGTCAACGACATAGGTGTAGGATAACGCTGTAATGAAGATTAATCTATGTATTAATCTAGATTCATCTCGTTAAACTTCTAAAGTTGCCGAAACCCTTGTACCGTAAGATTATTCTAAACTTTGAATAGTCTCAGGTACACAAATCTTATCTCTATTTATATAGACATCCTGCTATCTGTGATGGAACTTTCGTGGATGATTGAATGCAAAGTAAACGTCCGTAGGGCCATCCTGATATCAAATTCAATGCCCAAAAGTAATTAATTATATGAGGAAACATAATCTTAAGATGTTATATTATTTATTAGTTTTACGTATTTAAGTATATGTTACCGGGAATTTATGTAATCCGGAAATGTGTTATTATAAAGGAGGCTAGCACCTTATCCGGACGGCCCTGGCGGGGTCGCGGATGTATCAGAGTTCCCGTGGCCATATAAATAAATAAAAAACATATAAATTTTCCTTTTGAATCTATTATGCATAAAAATCAACGGAGTATTCATAAACTTTAAACTGATTTTCACTGAAAACTATTACGATTATTACGCTTTATGGCTATAATTTACAGTACAAATCAACGCACTTGTAACACTGAAAGCATATGCCAATTACATTATACGCCCTCAATGCTAGGTTGCGACTGAGCTATTTTAACATAAGCCGAATTCACGATGAGTGGCATTAATGCGTTATAACCACAGAAATATGTTTGGATGGAAGCCGCAAGTTAATTCACCTATTGAATTTGTCAATGGCAATGTTTCTTCTTTAAAAAGATCCTATCGGTTTTAAAAGGATCCTAAAGCTCTTGTCGGTGTAGCAGTCTCCAATTTCTTCTTTCCTGTGCCAGCTCCTTCACCTCTTTATAAGACACGAAAAGGCAGGCGTAGTCTGTCAATGATATAGAAGAAAAGAATCTGACGAAGTGACAAAACAACTAGTTTATAGTTTTATACCGGCGCACCATTGCCCTACTCAGTTTCAGTCCTAGAAAAGAGTTGATTAGTCGCAATTGGTTAATATCTGCCTATCAAAAATCAATTTCTCACTGACATGACAACCAGTTGCTTTAAAACTACAATGGGGGGGACACGTATTGACTATTTGTAGGTACTATGCATCCAAACTTTTAAATAATCACACAGTATGAATGAACAATACTGATTTACATTGCAAAAAAAAAAAATTTTTGATTGGGAGTTCTAAAGTACTATGATATTATTTATACATCTGAAGAAATAGGCAAATAGGCAAAATAACGTCACAGTGATACAGATGGTTCTCGCGTATTCTATTGAATCTATTTCTGCTGTCACTACTTATATTTTGACATTAAACTGATATTTGAATGTAAATTCTATTAACATTACAACTTCCGGTTCCGATTTCTAATGTAAATTAATGCATTGTACAGATTAAAGACGATGTTATGAGACAAATTGAATATGAACCCAGTGAAATTCAAAACTAGTATGTAATGTAATATAGACAGATACTCACTATGACATGCTACACTACGCTACACGCAACTTTTGTAGTTTATTCATGTACTTACCTACAGCATGTCATTCTCCATTGTATGTGAGATTGTTTTATGCACTTTTAAATATTGCAGAAACCCGCGTAACTTCGTTTGCGTATCTAACTAAAATCCTTTCATATAGAGATCCAAGTTTCAGGTCGCTACGATCAGCGATAGGTTGTACAGCACATATAAAATAAATAATCCAAGTGTTTGATATATTATGTATAGATATTGAGTCCTGTCCAGGTAGAATCAGCCTATTTACAAACCACTACCAGTTATAATAGTAACTCTTTTTTAATACTACAAGTTGGCAATCAAGCATACGATGATGGTAGGCATCATCGTACTCTATAGACGCTTGCAATACCGGGGGTATCACTCACGCGTTGCCAACCCTACCAACCCCAAGTGGAGCTCTGGAGACCTTACTCACCGTAACACAAGATGGCCGGGACCAATGCTATTTGACTACGATCTTCTGTAAGGTGGAGGTCCTTCTCCAGACGAGCTGCTCCGATTTGTGCGGATTATCCGTTGTGCCCTACCTCTCTTTCAAACACCACTCATGAATATATTAAACAAAAAACATTTAGCAGGTTGGCCATATCGAAGTTACATCGAAGCGAAAACTTTTCCAATTATGTATTTTAAAATAACACTTATTCAGTAGTACCGTGGCATACGTCCATCAAGAGTGCACTGCATCTAACCGACCATTGCACTTGTTAACTGCATGTACGTTTGATGCAGCGGGAATCCATCTTGTTGAGCATTCCAGTTTATATTGAGTGCAATTTACTTTATTTGATTGAGCGAAATGTACGAAAAACAAAGAGGTGAAAATTGAGTTTTTATTGAGTTAACAGTCAGCCATAATAAAATACTAAAATGATTTTATTTCGCAAGTAAATTTACAGGCAATATTTTTACGCGTCTATTTTTTTAATCCTACTACGAAAGACGGAGAAGCTCGAGACAACGAAACCCATCCAAACACTGGCTAGGGTTGATGTTGCTTAACATGCGTGTTCGCTTCAGAGTGCGACACACAGCGACGAGCTCCTCGTTTAACATTTCAGTTAAATTCTGTACGTAAACCATTTAATAAGTAGATATTAATGTGGTCAAATGGATTTTCAATTGAGTCTATTCCGCTGAGTAGTTTCGATTATGGAGCTTGCGTGGACACGAAAGCTCATAAATTGTAGTTGCCAATTTACGAATATAATTTCGAATAATGTTGTGCATACTTTCAATTAATACTTACGTCATTTTAAATTAAACTTTCAATGTGGTGCAATAAAATCGTAATCAAAAATGAAGTACAAAATATTTTAAAAGTAGGAAGTAAGTAAGTAGTGAAGAAAATGGGTTCTTTCTGAATCGTAATTTTTGGTACACACTATAAGTCTTTCTTATCTAGGCAATTGACAAATTGTATTGTAGATCCGAGGTGTGAATCCTTTACATAGTATAAAATGAACTCGTTTTCCTGTCTGTCTGTCCCTAAGTATGCTAAGATATTTAAAACTACGCAATGGATTTTAATGCGTTTTTTTAAATATATGTCGTCGACAGCTGATTACCGAACGACAGTGTTGCCCTGTGTTGCCCCACTAACTAATTTCCGAACGAAGAAACTGTGGACGGCGTGTGGTGGCGCTAGTATCGTCATGTTTTTCCCGCCAACGCGGACAGAGTCGATGTTTTTTTTGTCTAACCAGAGTTGAGTGTGCTCCCCATCGAAACTGTCAAGTTCACCGTTAATTATTGTGCAATAAGATTATGTAAAGTGTTGAGAGTTTAATCAATAAACTAAGTTGATTGTACCAACGCTTCGTATTTTACTGGATTGCCTAAATTTCCACACCCATGGAAAAGAATACCCAAGATGATGGCGATGGGCCTCCCATCGCTGATCCACCGCGCGCGCCGTCATATATATTATATACAGTGGTTCAAGAGGAAGATTTTTGTGTATAGTATTTCCCGATATTCCCACTATTCACTACACGAACCCGGACCCGACTCGCAACCCGGACTCGAACGCGGACCAATCCGGCGTTGCCCATACACTGCACGAACCCTCCACGAACCCTCCACTCGAAGTATGGCATGTGGGGTTCGACAGGCGCTCGCGGCTCGCAACCGCGGACCTGCGAGCCCGACACCAACCCATTTGACAGTCTGGCGTACCGGTTCGTCGCTTCCATACACAGGCGGATTAGTCCGATGGCCGACCAATCCGCCGGACCAATCTGCGTGTGAAGCTGGTGTCTGCTCCATGGTCAGTGATAGTGATAACTTACCAATTGGTGACCCAAATGCTTGTTTGCCAACATTTCCCATAAAAAAATGTCTGATATACGAGTAACAATGTGTTTACTGCATAATTTCAGTTTGTTCTGTGATTACAGTTTCGTACGAAATAGGCCGTGATTACGCACATCGCATTATGGAAAACCGCTTAAACTCATTCGCCCGAATATAGGACGAACGGACTAATATTTGTTCGTGTGAACACGTATGTGAAAACTGTGAGAATAGTAAAACTTAACTTGCAATGTTATTTCATATTTTTAAAAACATTATGACAAATAAAAAAATAAAGATTCAGAACGTTTATTCTGTGTGGTCTTTCCGGCACTTTCTTTAGTTTTATTTTTTTATTATTTTTTATACCACAAAGGTGGCAAACAAGCTTACGGTCCGCCTGATGGTGAGCGGTCACCGTAGCCTATGGACGCTTGCAACACCGGGAGTATCACTCGCGCGTTGCCGACCTTGTAAAAATCTTTTAATGCCCCTTTTGAAGAACCCCATGTTATAATCTAAAGAAAAGTTACAGAGTACATAGTAATAAATGATTTATGTAATTAATTTACTCTATAAGCTACTACCATTTAGGAAACAAAAGAAAAATGACTAGGTATTGGTAAAAGTAAATGGCTATTTTGTCATTTAAGATTACAGATCATTAAAAAAACAAATCCAGGTACATACATGAATTCAGTACTGAACGCGGAATATCAATCCAAATAGCGCTGGTACCACATTACAATCCTAACTAATATTATAAATGAGATAGTGAGTTTGTTTGTTTGTTTGTTATTCCTTCACAGCTTAACTAATCATCCGATCATTATGAAAATTTGTATATGTATTGTCAGGGGTACAGAGCCCAACATTTTTATCCCGTGAAAGTATGTCATTCCAATGGGAAAATATTTATTCTACTATAGAGGGCGCTGTATCGGCCAACAGATGGCGCCACAAGTCGCGCCGTGGGTTTTGTTGGCAAACGAGATCTATGTCATAAAATTAACCGCGAGCGATGCCGCGCGGAAAAGCTAGTCAAATATAACTGACTCGTTTCATCAACACCTACCTAGCCTGCCAGCCTCCATCAATGAGATCACCATCAATAATAATACTATAAGAGAGTATTTTTTTTAACGCAGAAATCATTTTATCAGTAAGTTAAAAGCGTATAGTAATAATAAACATTTAAATAAAACGTTTGACAAATTAGTTTGTAGATAAAATTAGTTTGCAACGAAAGCACTTTCAAGGGTTGGTTTTATCACAGGGACCAATTAAAATGCCGCTGAAGCATAATTGTAGACGCTGCAGTTGCTTGCAGTTGGACTGCTTAATTCTCTCAAAATTAAACTAACTGCTAGTGCAGTGTGCTGAGTAATTAATAAATTATTTAGTAGAATCTGTAGAAACAAAACGACCGAATCAGGAGGAAATCGAAAGTTTTTCCTCTGAATTCGATGAAAGTGGAAATTACATGATTCGGTTTCAGCCGAAACTTAAATTTCAAGAGAAGATCCAAATCTCCTAAAATTCCCTCCCAAGAATTTTTTTATGTCACATATAACAAAAATTATATAACAACTTATTTTTATTATACAACATCTTTCTTCAATCTCAACTGAGGGTAGCTGGTGTCAATACTTTTAAGCCACCTAACGATCCTAGACTTGGCATAAAGACTGTTATCTATCGGGGACCGTATGACCATCGAGCTCATTCTCGATCATAATAGAAACAAATCCTTGATGTTTATCTGTTTTATTATTTACTGTTCTGTTAACATTTTTCTGAAATCACGTTATATTTCAATTCAGTTAATTCAACTAACTGTGGCACATCACTAATCGGAAAACAGTCGGTGGTGTGGTGAATGTAAGGATTGACTTTAGAAATAGTTTCATTACTCACCTTCTGTTATTTAGTTTGAGTCTTCCACTTTATTTATTTATTTATTATATTACACACAGATTTACAGTCTTGTCCAAGGCATCTGTATGGTAAACAATAATAGATAGAAAAATCAAAATTAAAAAAGAAAAGAAAAAAAAACAATAATAATAACGAATATTACATTAATATGATTATGAATGAGATTGATTATATTAATTTCAGAGACCTTTTTAACAATCCTTATTTACATTTACAAGAAAATAATGTATTTTTTCTAGTACTTATTAATGCTAATACCTATTTATGCTTGCATCCTTAAATGTCCTATGTTACCTAGAGATAGAATTTTTGAAAAATATTTTTAGATTCGTCTGTTTTTTTAACAGAGAAATTTGTTAGATAACTAGCAGATAATTGCTTTAAATTTTGCTCCGCCAACAATATTTCTGCATTACCTGACCTTTTAGCACTAAATCTAACGATTGTACTCTCGTTTATGCAATAAAGTATAAGCAATAATACTTCTACCATTAATATCCTACCGTATAAGTTATTTTATTGTTATTTAAAATTGAATCCTGTTGGTGGTACAGAGGGTCTATTTTGAGTATTATTTAATTACATAATACCAATTTGAGCAGAACAACATGACGTGACCCTCGTCATTTGTGGGTACAGCTGTTTAGAGCTGTATTTATGTACAGAGTGTCTTAAATTCTGACACCGTTCCCTCAGTATTTCATTATAAATGTGATTCTCTGTATCCTACTAATATTATAGAGGCGATAGTAATGTGTATGTTTGTTACTTCTTCACGGTCAAATGGTTGGACCAATTTTTATGATATTTGGTATGAGGTAGCTGATACCTTGGACTAAAACATAGGGTACTTTTTATCCCGAAAAGTACGCGATTCCCGTAGGATTTAGTCACAAGTTATAGATGGCGCTGCTGTGCATAAATTTAAACGCGGGCAACACTGCAGGCATTAGCTATTTTCATTATAAATGTGATTATGTATGCTTGACACCTTTAGTTGTAGGTTGTTCTGATTAAGCGTTCTCGCCACGTTTGTGTTAAAAAAAAATATTTTATATAGTCGAGATGTCAAGCTGTTTAAGTCGGATGAATTCTAATATTATAAAGCGGAAGGGAAGATGTTTGTTTGGTTGAACGCACTAGTCTCAGAAACTACTGTTGCATTTGAAAGTTTTTTTTGTTGGATTTATCAAGAAAGGCTATATATATACGGCCGACATCACACACAATTAAATGCGTAATTTATGCGGTTCAATTAGATTATATTTGAAAATGTTAACAAAAAAAAAAAACTAATTTAACTTACAAGATTGTGTATTACTTAACCAACCCTGAACATTGCAAATACTTCAAGAACAAAAGTTTTAGTGTTAACTGTAAGCACATTTTACTTCAAGAAGGAAAGTGAAATGGCCGCTTTACATAAGGATTTACTGTGATCCCAATGGGATATATTCAAAGCGTCGCGTCGTCCATCACGCCGGTCCAGCGACCATCATTCAGTCCACCTCCATTTGTTTCCATTTTGTGCCCACAACGGACCAAATCGCCAATTCTCATTCTGGACAAACCACACCATGTATATCTGCGTAGTATATGTTTAAATTCTACCATAAACTAGACTAGTTGACCCGCGCAACTTAGGCTGCGCATCATGATGTTTTACAACCTTCTGGCTTTCGCCCACGTGGGCTCTTTCGAATTAATATTAACTTATTTAGGACATACGCAAAAAACTATTGGTAAAAGAATTTTCAAAATCGCTTCAGTAGATCCTGAGATTCCTACAACTTCACAAACTTTACCTCTTTATGTAGTGAAGATAGCGTATTGTCTGGATCTCGATAAATGATCCATCCAACATTAAAATATTTTTTCAATTCGAACCTAGTTCTTAATATTACCTCATTCAACCAAACAAACTCTTTTGCTTTAAGTTATTGACGGGTATTCCCTACGTTTCATTAATCAAGCTTCCATAAGAATTTCGAAATCTACATAAGCTACCGAACTGATAACATTAAATATCAGAATGGCAAGATTCTGAATTCTAGTCCTAAACAACGAACTTTCAAATATTAGAAATATGGTTTTCAAGATTTCATTTTGAGTGAATGGTTGTCGCATTCTAAAATTTAGTAAGGGATGGATTTAGTGTGTGAAGGGTGATATGTGTAGAAATAATGTTACGATCGAGATGACGAATGATAGGGTAAAGTGGAACTTACATGCTGTACCGACCCCACGTAAGGTGGGATAAAGTTAGGAAGAAGAGTTGAGGGATGCTTTTGACAAACCGTTATATTTCCTTAATAGTCCTAGCTTAATACATAGACCATCACTGAAATATCACATAATCACATATAATGATTTTGCTATTTACTTTTCCTTCATTCCTTTGTCATGTTTCCATAGAAAACGCATGCTAATGTCGTGGATGTATATGGGGAGTAGTGATTGCTTACCATCAGACCCCCTAACCTCGTAACAAAAACCGATTCTAATTCTATTCAAATTCTACCGCTGTCTCACTCATACAAAATAGGATTTGAACGGGACAGCGAGTGTGTTTGAATCGAAATAGAATCGATTACGAGAATCAGCCCGATTGCTAGCTTGTTTTGTCTTCTGCCATAAAAAAAATACGAACTAAAGTGACACGTAAGCTTTTGATTAATGCCCTAAAAATTTGGCGAGTGTACCAAAATTTAACAAGTAGTATGAGCAAAAAAGGCTCTCTGTACTGTCACTGTCCTTTGAGATAAGCACTGAGACGGTGAGACAGCATGATTTACTGCATACGACTTTGGCAATAGTATATGGGAATATTTTAACAGCTCTCAACGCATTTGGGAATTTTTTGAACTGACTTATGTCTAAGGGTTCTTGGCAATGTTAGTGTCATAAAAATTATATCTGATTAGAATTCTTATTACTTTGTTGTGGCAGACTGAGTACCTACCCGTATTCACCACCTACTTACTCAAAAGTTAAAATCTTACCTCTTTGACTGAGATCTCCTAAATTATGTTGATGAAAATAAATTGAAACTCGTTCAATGACTTAATTGAGTTAATAATGTAAGAACTTGAACATATTTGCTTAAGTGCTATAAAGTTAAAGGTTTGAATTGGTTTCGAGTTCCTAAAACATCGAGTACAAATGCCTGTAAGGTAGAGTAATTAATTTAACACATCATGAATATTTAGGAATCTGTTTAATTATGTCTTTGAAATCATTAAAATTTCGTTCGAACTTTACCGATTATGGTTGAGAGATGGTTGAGACTGAGAGTAATGATCTTGGTTTTCTCATGGACCTAAAAAAAAAGGCGGACGGAATCTTGCTAAGAAAGAATTGATGCACCCTAATGGCGGCGGCGTAACTATGTGTGAGTGTGAAATGGCTGACCGGCACGCACACATTCACACCATAGTAAGCCGGCCGGTTCGTACGTATACGCGAGGTGGCTTACTATGGGTGCTTCACTTTTTAGTTTCAGTGATGGTGTCCGCCTTTTTTTTTAGGTCCATGGGTTTTCTGATGACTTTAGGGGAGATGCTATGCTATCTGAATATGTGATATTTGATCGTTTTTGATCGGACTGGACTTAAACAAAATAATATTTCTCGAAAATTTAAATTGACAATAAAAATTACTTTATTTTCCCAATCGAGTCGTTTTATAAACAAAATTGTTAGAAAAAAAGGTTAAAAAGGTAGGCACTATCCAGATTTTTGTTTAAATTAAATTTTTGGATTTACATATTCACACTTTGATTTTAAAAATATGAAATAGTTATATTTCGTGTTTTTTGAGTTTTATTTGAAAATATAAATTCAACTACGTATATTTTTTTAAACAAATAAATGAAATGAAAACAAAAAATAGTTAAAAAATATTAAATAGTTATATTTTCGTGTTTTGTGAGTTTAATTTGAAAATATAAATTCAACTATGTATATTTTTTTAGAACAAATATCGTCACACCAAACGAATAAAGCAGTAATAGCACGTTACCAAAAAAACTTTTTTTTGCTTATTTAAAATCTACGGACCTTAATACATCACCTGAATTTTTTTCAGATTTTTTATACTGCAAATAGTGTAATTAAAAGCGTTTGACGTCTTTTTTCTACCGAAAAATATATACAAAAGCTTAGGCGAACAAAATAATTATTTTACCTTATGTCCCGAGAGAAAGTCATTGATTGGAAGAATAACAGAGTATCATTCTAATACAACTTTATTCGTCCGAAATCCTACGCAAAACTAGTTTGTATTAGATTAAAACTGTTTTATTCTTATGAAATTACAACCATTATTGTAATGTAAGTAATCAAACAATTTTATGTTATTTTGATCCAAACTGTAATGTGTTATTAAGTAATCTATAATATAAAATTCAAGTCCTGACTGACTATATATCAACGCACAGACCAAACCGCTGGGTCTAGAAATTTCAAATTTGGAATATAGGTTCCTTACGACGTCTAGGGGTGTACTAAGAAATGATTTTTCAAAATTCCCACGGGAAAGCGAAATATACGCAAACGAAGTTGCGAGGGTATATCGACGCACAGTGTAAACCACTGGGTCTGGAGATTCCAAATTTGACATGTAGGTAGGTTCCTTATACGGACCGGACCGTCCGGACTAGACCGACCGGACGAGACTGAACCGTACCGTACCGGAATTTGTTTCTGAAGAAAAATATGCTACTTAATTGTTAGTAGGCCACGCGGGCGAAGCCGCAGGCACAAGCTAGTCGTGTATGAATTGCTAATGAAATAATTATATTATGATATTGCACTAAGGCTCCTAAGGCCGAGTGGATGAGTGCAGTGGCATGGAACAAAGTCAATGAAAGAAAGGCGCTCAAAGAAACTGGCCTGGCCCTATATTGTCAAAATCTATTTTGTGAGAACAACGCGGAGAGGAACTTGTGGAATTATGCCGTTAAGGAACCTGACATCCTTAGACAGGAGATAGAAGAGGCAATCTTCAAACTGAAACCTAAGGCTTGCGGTGGTGACGGGATAACAGCTCCAATGCTGAATCTTATGGGAAAAAAAGAATCACTTATGCATTCAATATGTCAAACAGTCTGGCGAACAGGACAATGGCCAGAAGACTGGATTGAGTTGATTGTGGTTCCTCTACACATGAAGGGATCGACACGCAAATGTGAAAACTATCGCACCATTTCACTTATTTCCCACGCCAGTAAAGTCCTCTTGAGAATCCTGAATAGGAAAGTAGAAGCATATACAACTCAGCATGTATCCAAGGAGCAAGCAGGATTTATCAGAGGTAGGGGCACAAGAGAACAATATTGAACATCAGACAGTTTGATTGAGAAGTCCAGAGAACATAACATCAGCGATGCCCTCTGCTTTATTGACTACGCAATACATTCGATTGCATCAACTGGGGCAAATTGTTCCGTGTTATGAATGATATGGGTATTCCGGACCATCTCACCTTTCTCGTGCAAAACCTGTATCTGACCAGCAAGTCTAAGGTCAGGCTAGAGGACGACTCGTCACACCCTTTTCATCCTGAGAGAGGAGTACGTCATTGTTGCATTTTGTCACCGCAACTGTTCAATTTAATCGGTGAACACATAATGAGAAGGGTATTGGACAACTGGGAAGAAGGTATACGCGTAGGAGGCCATTTGCTTAGTAACCTGAGGTTTGCCGACCACTAAAATACGCTCCTCTGAAGCGGAATTAGCTGAATTCGTGTCCAGAATCAGCAAAATAAGTTATACCGAATATGGCCTACTCATCAACCGATCAAAAACAAAACTCATCGTGGATAGAGCGGGAACACTACAACGAATGCATGAACTGCACGATCTAGAAGTAGTGCACAAATTCGTGTACTTGGGATTGCAAATATGTGTTATTGTTGATTGGAAGTTGTCAGGAGAGCCCAAATAGCAAAAACAGCGGTTAACAGTCGCAACACCAAAAAGAAGCTAATGCAGCTAATAAAGCTAGTTTAGTTAGTTAGATATATAGTCGATCGTGGTCAAAAAACATGTCCCTTCACTATGGCAAAAAAAGTTTTGGCTTCCCCATGCAAAATCGTAATGAGCTAGCTGGTCGAGTCACTCGGGTCCTTGTATGGGGAAAGAAGTTTTTTTGTGAGATTTTGATGGTTGGTCAAATAAGAAAAGTTGTTGTATTTGAGCAATGGAATCATCCCCTACTAGGTTGTAAACATCTTTTGAAAGACCCTATAGTATAAGTTATTGTATTGTGTAATCATATTTTTAGCCAAAAACTATGTAAGCAATAAAGTTGAGCATTAATTCATTGACAAATTAGGGATCAAAACAGTTGTTGATTAAACTTATCCTACTTAAAATATAAGCTTTTCAATAAAAGTATTATATAATAAGGCTTTTCTTCTATTAAAGTGTGAAAAAAATATGTTTTACTGAAAAATAAGTAATTTATGAGTAATCTATGTTTAGTTTCAGATTTAGCCAGTTTTGGCGGCGTTTTTTTGTTTTTGGACAAATACATATGTTAAAATAATAATTAGTGATTATAATAATAATAAAATAAATCACTTATATCTTGTTTTACTTAATTAATTTAAAAAAAGCTAAAGGTTACCCGACTTTTTGCATTGTTCTGCTGACAAACTTTGAGAGAGTAAAAAGGAGGATAAACATTTATTATAATATTTTGTGATATCATATTTGTACACGAATATCAGCGCATAAGTTTATTACACGGTGTCATTAGGTTTAAAAATACCTTTAAAAACGTCGATTTGAATTTATTACAAACAGCACCTTGCTAACATTTCAGACGAATAAAGCCGTATGTGAAGACACAAAAAAAACAAATTAATAAATTTAGACGAATATAAAAGTATTTTAGTTTTTCGTGTTTATTGAAATTATTATTGTATATTTTTCAGTATTATATATTACATATTAAAGCACAATTTTTTCCCTACCCAACGATACCATTTAATTTATAATTGCTCAACTACAAGAGGCGTAAAGACAATTTTAGTGTTTTTTGGCGTTCCTGTAAAATTTACTTTTTGCAATAACGGCTTTATTCGTTTGGTGTGGCGATATATGAAATGAAAACAAAAAATAGTTCCTTTTTCTGAAGCAATAAAATTTATATTCAATAAGCAATTATTTCAATATAACGTTGCCTTTATCGCAGTTTGCTTTAAATCCAATGGTAAGTCCATTTCCTTTCTTACGCAATATACTTTTCCCATTCGAATAAAAATACATTTACCACGTTAATTGAAAACAATTCTTGCATATCTATTGTAAATTTATTATTTAAAAATATACCCTAATAACATAACATTTTGTTTCTTATTTCAATACAATGATTTTGGAAACACAATTTCGACTAACGTACAGAATTATTCTTTGTCACGAAGAGCATTCGGCTATCAATGTCGTAAGGCGTACACATGCACATTGTTTATGTGTGCGTGAGCGATTTTTTAGCGTTTCATAGGTTACTCACACTACAATAATGTGTATGTTAACGTTACAACATTCACAGCGAAATGCTCTTCGTGAAATAGAATATTCTTGAACGCAATGTGGAATAACGTGTCCGATGGGCCGTAGCGACCCGAAACGATTTGTCAGAGTCAACGATTCTCTGTTAAAGCCAAAAAGAATGGTCTTAACATATACATGTTATGTTAAAGACATTCTAATAAATGAGGATAAATTTACAACGAAAAGTAAAGTGCGGTCGTGTGATGTACAGTCACCTCCATAAATATTTAGTCACTTTAGAACCTTGTCACTATAACATTGTTGACATGTTCACTCAAATGCATGGCTCAAATGTCTTATGTAATTGAAATTATATACGAAAGTGACAAGGTACAAAAGTGACTACATATTTATGGAGGTGACTGTACATCAATAATTATTACTGTTAGGTATTCTAAACAAAAATTATACGCGCTTAACTCGCACGGGACTTTTTTGCAGTTTGTCTTTTTTCTTTAATATTTTAAAATGCGATTAGGAATGAGAAGAAGACCCTAATTTTTAGTAGCTAATTTGACACTTCCAATATTCTATACGAATCCGTATTCTGATACCCAGTAAAAATAAATATATTGGGTTTTTGTATGATAATATCAGTGGCTTGTGAATAACATTGAATTTTATTGTTCTGTTTTTAGAGCATGTAAATGAATTATTTACAAAAAAAAATATGGTTCCATTGACAGAGGTTTCATAACAATACATTTCACATATTTTTTGTGCAAAATTTTATTGATAACAAAATGCTTACAATACAAATTAAAATCATACAGTTACATCCAGTGATTTGTTATTTACTATAGATTGGTAATGTTTGACACATACCCGCTGCCACGTCGACTGAGGCCACAGCACATGAGTAAATAAACTGACGGAACAGAGACTTCACTCCATACAATAGCGCGCGCCGAGGACACGCACACAAGCATGTGTACGTGACGAGCGCTTTGAGGACACGCAATACACGCGCCTCATGCTTGTGTGCGTGTCCTCGGCGTGTCCTCGGCGCGCGACGTTGTATGGAAGTGAAGCCTCTGTCCGTCAGTTTATTTACTCATGTGGCCACAGTCTTAGTTGAATTTCTTCCGACTTAGTCGTAGTTTGACGTTCAGTGAATGCGTATCTCACAATAATATCACAAAAATGGTTAAATGCACTGTTAAAACATGTATGTCGTTATCCCAAACTAATAACAAAGCAAGTGGCAAGCACTTTTCACAAATAAGAATGCTTAATTATGTTAAAATTATACCAAAATAGTATTAAAATCGAAATTAATATATTACGCATTGTTTTTGCCAACAGTGTTGCCAGTAAAAACGATTTTAAGTTTCCCAAATGTTGGGAGTTTAGTCAACGACGAACTCATACGCCTATAGGTATCATTAGTAACACAGTAGAAGTAAACCCACAACCATGCTCAAACTAGAATTAATTATTTACTTATAATTGATTGATACTAAAATCAATCGCTAGTGCTACGCACGTCAAGACAAGAAAAAACAAATCATTTTCCTCTTTTTGATATGGCTTTTAACTGACATTTGACATAATGATATTATTACTATGACAGTGAAGTAACAATTTCATGTTTTTCATTGTGGTAACGGTGTTTAATTTAAATTGTTTCTGCAATTATCAAATGTTCGATTGAGTACAATAGTTTTTTTGTTTTATGTTGTATTTTATTCAAATTATTTAAATTTATTATTTTATTTTATTTAAATTTCATTTTCATTTCTTAACAATAAAAAAAATCTACTGAAGACTTGGCTGTATGGGCATAGTTCCCTTTGCCTACCCCGAATGGGTGAAGAAAACAAAAAAAAATCTCTGATAAAAGAATATGTTTTACGGTTGGCGCCATTTTCCAAAAATACGTTCAGTGAATGCGTATCTCACAATATTAACACAAAAATGGGTAAATGCGCTGTTAAAGCATGTACGTCGCGGTCCCAAACGAATAACAAAGCAAGTGGTGTCACTTTTCACAAGTAAGTATGCTTAATTTTGTTCAAATTATACCAAAATAGAATTAAAATCCCTCTACACTATCGTGTGTGCCTTTAGTCGCCCATCATGGCCCATTGTGAAGAGGAGGCTTTACAGTTAATGAAATACATAGGTACAATTTATAAACTAACAATAAGGCCAATAACAGGTTTCCCTGATTATGCCGATAGTTGCGTACGTGCGGGTAGAAGTCGGTATCCGACTTTATTAAAGAATTTACTTACAAAACTTCTATATTACAATTTGCTTCTGATGACAAATTTAAATATTGTTCTAAATTACCGTGAATAACTTTTATCTGTATTACAGTCTTGAATGGTCTATAATTTCCTAAAGATTTTTTTGTCATCCGCGAACATAAAAAAATGTGTAAGTTTAGGTACTACCTACCTACCTAGAAATATAATATGTATGTACCAATATTTACGCATCTATATATTTATTTCTTCCTATCTTTAATTCTTCTGTCACCTAAGAAACAATAATATGGTATAAAAACTTTTTTTATTTTAAAAAAAGACATATAACATTCATTCAATGGGAAAATTATTCATGAGCTGGCAACTCTGACCATTTTTCTGGGAGTAATGCTTTTGTCTCATTTTGACATAATTAGTTTGACTCTAGAAAAAAAGAGACAAACATATTTTACTTTGGCATATGCTCGGAATATGTATCGGTTTCAAAGCTACGTCTTTAACACTCTGAAGTGGTTGCGGCTTTTTACGAATGCTTCGTATGGCGTTACTTCTCTTGTCTTAGAAGAATATATAAAACCTCATTGGTTACATCCATCATGTCTTGTCCTTGTCCAGAAAACCCGAATTCACCGCGTATTTTTGTTCCATCGCGGAGTTGCAATAGTTTCATCGTCAGGCCCAACATACTAAGAGCTCATTGTAACACGTAACGCGACGCCATCCAACGCAACATGTGTACGAAGTCTTAGTAGAATTTTTAAAAATAGATCTTTCATGTAATCTTTTTATTCATAAATCAAAGAACAATTTTTAAATCTGTAATTCAAAATACCAGCCAGCCAGATTCCGTATATTATCATTTAAAAATCGAACGTGATCGGAATTTAATAGAATTTGTATTCTGTTTTCACTAAGCTTCGGACATCAAAGACGTGTAATTTTACTTAAGGAACTCAAGTAATCTCTTAGCCGCTTTTATCATTACGCGTTTTGGCAAGCAAAAATGGGTCTTACGTTACCGTCTTTATTAAGTGTATTCAACAAGCATTTAGATTTTTTTTAAAACGAAATAACACATTGTGGAACCCTTAAAAAAATTAATCTTTGTAAAGTGCGCCTAACTGAACTTAAGATAAATTTATTTTATTTAAATACTGCGCGCTCACCTATAAACACAAATAACACGAAATCAATAGAAAAACCATATGTACGAGTGTTTTAATGGAAACAAAACCATTTCCTTTATTTGTATTTTCATCGATTGGGAGTTGATTTACATTAGGGTGCTCTCTCAACGCAAACATTCGTCTACAATGTAATGTTACAGATCCGAGCATCGGTGAAACCGGAAATCCGAGCATTAAAATGCACAACCTGTAAATCCACAACATTTTGATTTAAGTTGATGTTTGTCAGTCAGATAAGGGCTCATTCAGACGAGCGGCACGCCATAACTGCGTCGATCAACGGCTGCCGTTGACCTTAGTCTAGCAGCATTTGCGCTGCTCGTCTGAATGACAGTTACGCGTATGACTGCTGTCGACAACATATGTGAATGTCCACGGTGAGGGAGCATCTTTTCCATAACATTTTGATTTAATTAAATACACTTTATGAACGTTAATGATTCATTCTTACCCTCAAGACTATCGCACTAAATATAAAAAACCGGGCAAGTATGTGTCGGGCCCCGCACAATATAGGGTTCTGTATTTGCTACGCTTTGCTTGCTTGCTTGTAAGTTTTCATCAAAGAAATTTTATTTTATAAGTACGTCGGCTATTACTCGGTAACTAGTAGAGTCTACTTAACCGTAATAGTTTTCATTGAAGGTTCAGCGTATGGACTACTACCATGATTTTTTTCAAATCGAAATCAACCGTGCAAAACGAAAATTGACACGATAAATGTAAATAATTCCGAAACGGGTCATTGTATCGAAAAACGATCTTCCCACGCCCGAAGAGACCTATCTAACGATACCCCACGATACGGTGTAGGCGCGAAAAAAAAATTTCATTTCCACTTTACATGTAGGGTAGGCACCCTAAAGAATTTTTTTACAATTTTGTTACAGGACTTTGTTAGCATTGATAATATATGTATACATACCAAATTACAGCTTTCTAGCATTAAGCGTCTAGGCGCTAGACCGCGGACGGACAGACAGACAGACAGACAGACAGACAAACGGACATGGCGAAACTATAAGGGTTTCTTGTAGTTTACTACGGAACCCTAAAAAGACTTTCTAACTGTCCAACATGATCTATTGTAATGTGTAAACAAGTTTATTAGAAACCTTGGTCTCTCATATCCAACACACAGCAATAAAACCTGCCACTCAATTTGAAAGTTCTTGTAAAAATCCTCGCAACATCGTAGATTTTTCATGATGACATACGTCATTGGCGGGTTAATTGTAACCTCTTAACATGAGAATCCTAGTGGAATCGAGTGCAAACTGTTTCGATTAATTTAAATGTCAGAACAGTATCGAGTTGTTGTTGTTGTCGAGTGATGTTACTGGCTGAATTTTATTGTGAAGTGAAAATATGAAGTTTTGTGTAGGTAAATTGACATTCAAAATGTTTGAATGCGTTAATAGTTAGTTTAGGGTTGATACTTAATAGATGGTTATTATCGAAATCGACAATCAGCAATTCAGCTCAAATCTGCCAGTGCCAGAGCGAGTGAGAATTACGTGTGTTTATGAGAGAGAAAGAGAAAATGTTATAGAACGAAGTGAAAAGTCGTGGTTTTAGATTCGAAAGATATGAAATATATATCAATATATTATAATAACAATACAAAACTAAATAACATGAAATTAACTTAATAAAAACTAAACTAACAATAAAAATTAAAAACTAACATTAAGAATAAAAAGGCACGGTCCCTGTGGCAGTGTGCCCAAAATTCTAGCGTTACCTCAGTGAACGAAAGAGATCCGTTGAGCGAAGTAACTGATATGAATTAGTTTTTAATCTCTATATTTATAAAAAATAAAAACCCATTATCATTAATATAAGTAAGCAATGACATTGTTCACCCCGTGTAGTTTCACAATACTGAATGCACACTGTGCACTTGCGCGTGCGGCGAAGAGCCACGAGCGACGGGCGCGGCGCGGTGATCGCGGCGGGCGAGCGAAAATGAGTGCCGGTGTGTGGACAAACCAGCAGTGGTTTTTGACACACTGATGTAAACGAATCAACTATTGTATTGTGTAAATTCTTAATAAATAAAATATTTAGATATTTTATCAAAGCTTTGATTTCCCTAGAATTTTGGATATTAAATTTCTAACACAGCCTTTTGTTGGCTATAGCTTTGTCTATGACCAATACAGTCCAATTTTGTAGACAGATGCATCTATTGTTTGCTATCATGTATGGATAGGCGAGGTATACCTATTGATTTTAGCATCGCTTTTGAAATATAAGCTAAACATTCCATTCTATACGTTATTCAGGTTGGGTACGATGGACCACATTCATTTAAACCTTATGCTGCAGAGGTAGGTTTCAAAAATTATGGAAAAATTTTAGTGCTTCCTGGAAAAGGGTTAAGAAAATATTTTGTGGATTTTATTGATTCGTGTCCGCGACTTCGCTGAATTCAATTTATATGAACTACACAGTATTTCTTTATTAAAACTTTCGCTAATTGAAGTGAAAACTTGTTCACTTTTTTTTAGATGGGTAAAAAATTTTAACTCGCGTCAGATCCGTAGCCTGATCGAAAAAGCGTAAGATTCGCTAACAGTTCAAAAATATTCAAAAATGCACAACGTTGATGTTTAAGTTCACTTCTGCCGGCACTCCCGGAGTGCAACCCATCCATTTTTTTTGCACATAAGTAGGTATAGTAAGCTGCATAAAACTGTTCTCATTTTTGTAACTTGTTAATTTTCTACTTAGGTATTGAAGAATTTTGAATTTTTGAGTGATCATGATAAAAGTAACATATTCACACATTACATAATCTGTTGATTGCGCATTTATACTATGTATCTGTATTCTTAATAACATCAATTTATTAAATGCGATAGTAATTCTTATAATAATAATAGTAAGCGAAAGTTAATGAATATCCTCACAAATATTATAAATGAGAAAGTGAGTTTGTTTGTTTGTTATTCCTTCACGGCTTGACTAAGCAGCCGATCATTATGAAAATTTGCTTACATATTGTTAGGGGTACAGAGCCCAACATAGGCTACTTTTTATCCTGTGAAAGTATGTCGTTCCAATGGGAAAATAATTTTTCTACTATAGAGGGCGCTGTATCGGCCAACAGATGGCGCCACAATTTGCGCTATCGGTTGTTTTGTTGTCAAACGAGATCTATACAGTCATAAAATTAACGCGAGCGAGAAAAGCTAGTGAAAAATATTTTATTTAGTAAGCTTGTTATGTACATATTGATTATTGTACTGGTTGACTTTGTATCACCTCCCACATTGTGTAATGACTAATGACACATTATGTCATGGCTGTCTGTCACTATTTAACTAAAGAAAAAAAAAAACTTGAGAGCGTTACCGAGGCTGGCTGTCGTCTCTCTCTCTACCTTAACATGTTTAAATAGTTTTTGTGTGTGATACCCAAGAACCCAAGTTTTAAAAATAGAAACGATAGTTCTTATAATATAACCCCTACATAGAAACTTAAAAAAATATTTCCCTTTATATTTACAAAATCACACCGTTCTTTTCTTTTGAAACTCGTGACTGTTATAAGAAAAATAATCATGTAAATTATGCAATAAAAAATATTTATGATAATTTCAGACTAACATTATAAGAGGAACAACACAAAGAAAATTGCCGATAGGGCCTGTCAAAACGAAGCAGCAGAACCTTATTTTGTAACACCAAGGCTGATTAAAGCATACTTGCTTAAAAGCTTTTTATTTACATTTTGGGTTCATTCATAATCAACATCTTATTTAATTCAGTTTGAAGGAGATTGAAAATATAAAAGGGGCAGGGAAAAAATGTAGGGGAAAGGAACCCCTGGGTTCATTTAGGAAGAAACTCTTAGTGATGAGATGCGATAGCTTTATACTGATCGTGATCGAATGCAGGCTGTATGTACAGTCAACAAAGGAGTTGACTGACCCCCCTCTGTATATATGATTAAAGATTTCTAAATATTGCGTGAAGGGATTTACTTGAAAATTTATTTATCAATAGTATTCATATTGTACTATGTAATTACAAATTTTGAAATAAATCCCTTCACGCAATGCTTAGAAATCTTTAATCATATATACAGAGGGGGGTCAGTCAACTTCTTTGTTGACTGTACTAAATGTGTGCGAGATGACTGGAATTTTTTATTTATTTATATTATTTTATATCCTTGACAGCATTATTTATTTTATTTTATTCAAATCACAAATATTTGCAAGCCCTTTTAAACACCCACACCAAGGCAAACAGACATGTTCATGCACACAAATATTTACATTGTGCAGAATTGACGACCTCCGTGGCGCAATGGTTACCATGCCTGCCCGCCACCCAGGAGGTCCCGGGTTCGAATCCCGGTCGGGTCATGATGAAAAACTTTTTCTGATTGGCCTCGGGTCTTGGATGTTTATCTATATATGTATTTGTTATAAAATATAGTATCGTTGAGTTAAAATCTCATAACACAAGTTTCGAACTTACTTTGGGGCTAGCTCAATCGGTGTGATTTGTCCCTAAACATTTCATTCATTTAATTCGAACCCGCGGCCCTCGAGATAAAGTGCCCATTGCTAGCTACTCGACTCGGCCTGTTAAATGAATGCATACAAAACGAAGATCCGAAAAATTTGGTACGCAAAAAATTGTGTACAGACAGTGGGTAATAGGACACCATCAGTTTGAAGGTTGTCAGTGTCATTTGACATTTATCCGATTTCTATTTGAGTCTAACTCGATTACGTCACAAGTATCCAGGGCCACTTTTTTGCGAGGACAAACGCCCCAAGTTTTTGTGTCAAATGTCAGGCGACCTTAGTTTTTTGACGATTTGAAATTGCGTTGAAAGACCTTTTGTGTTTTAGTATTATGATTCCTTAAAAACAATTTGGATCAAAACTATTAAGTAATCTGTGTTTGTGATATAATAATATGTTATATATTTTGGCATAGTTTGATAAGATGCAAGAATTTGTATTTTGTTTTCAAAACACGTTTTTATGATTTAAACTTTTTTTTTTATTATTACGAAGAGAAGAGTTTCAAAAAAACCTTCGTAGCTAAGAAACATATTAATGTTCGTTGATCAATGATCATGTTATTAACTATAACCACAGGTTCTACATATTTTAGTGAAGAAATAGACTATTGTAACAAGTTTGTTGCAATTCAAAGAAACGGAATCCGAAAATTATAAATTCGATTTCGATCATGCCCTAGGGAAATGTGTTAACCGCATATTACCTCTTTCCTAAAGGAATGGACTCTCGAAAAAAAGGTCTTTGTGGACGTAAAAACGGCTCACTCGTGAATCGTCCTTTATCTCCAAAGAGCTCTGTTAGAGTTAAAACTCCTCAAGGTGTGGCCTAATGTCTCGCGATTTTTAAGATTATGGAGATAAGCGGAGCGAAGAGGTTTGTCCAGTATAAACTACTGTCAGTTTATGAAACTTAAAATTAATGACTCATTATATTATAGCTGTCACTGTCAAACTGAAGAAGAAAAAAGGGATCATAGTTTGAGACATAATGTGGGTGGAATTTACACTAAAATGCGTTTCGGAAACTTGCTATACGGGTGATGGTAATGATGCCTCATAACCGTATTCGGCTATAGCAAGTTTTTTGTTTAAGTAAGTATTTTATTTACGTTTAAATAATAATATACATGCAACTATTTATGTCATGCATGAATATAGTACCTATCTCTGTTCTTCGTATAATAATGTTGTATTCCTACGGTGGTACGGGGTACAGAGCCCATCATAGGCTACTTTTTATCCCGTGAAAGTATGTCGTTCCAATGGAAAAATATTTTTTCTACTATAGAGGGCGCTGTATCGGCCAACAGATGGCGCCACAAGTCGCGCTATGGGTTGTTTTGTTGTGATACGAGATCTTTGTCATAAAATTAACGCGAACGAAGCCGCGGGGAAAAGCTAGTATAATATATTCTATATCATAAAATCGCTAATAGTGGTACCATACCCACAAACTACTATGCCTTCCAAGGGACAACGTAGATTGTGGCTATATTGCTCTCATGGGATAACGTTTGTAAGAATACGTATCATTACTGCATAAAACGAAACGCGCCAAGAATATACAAAGATTTTTATAGCAGCTGGGGAAATAAGACAACTAATTATTATATTCATATTTACACAGTGCAAACAGTAGTGGTACAATAGAGACGCCAACCAATTTATTTATTTATTTAAAACTTTATTGACCACAATATTTGGGTACAAAAGGCGGACTTAACGCTAAATGCATTATCTACCAGTCAACCTTTGGGAAGTGCAGATATTCGCGAATGCGGTTTTAAATTATATGACATACTTACAATAAAAAATACTTAGATGTAAAAAAGAAAAAAAAAATGTCTTTCCATAATACTAATAATTACATAAACTAAACACAATACATACATAAATAAATATCACATAAGAATACATTACTAATATAATACTTACTATAGATACAAAATATTATATAATAGACTACGTTGACGACAATTACTGCATTGTTGAGAGAAGGCTAGCTTTAACTTTCTTTTTAAAATTAAATTTATTAGAAATTTTCCTCAAGGGGACAGGTAGTTTTCTCCAGAGACAAGTAGCTTGAAGTGAAAAGGACTCTGAAACAAAACATGAGCGGTGACGAGGAGTAGCCAGAGCGAGTGAATTATGGGATCGAAGGTGTTGCTCATGTGTGTTGCAATGTTGCCAACCTGACACAGAAAATAAGCAGTTGAAGTGCTGATTGTGTACCATCTGGCAACCCGCATGCTTAACTCTCCAATTAACCTCTTTAATTATTTATTTCTAAACCAAAATCAATTATTCTATTTCATTTCATGTCGTAAAAAGTTTATTTTATTTTAAAAGTTAAAAATGAGTTTCACCTTATTAACCTTTCTTGGACAGAAGAGCACATTAAATGTATGCTTCTGACGCATCAACACAAACCGCGACTTAACGCTAATAGTACACTCTACTGATCTTTGAGAAACACTATTACAACGTTCTAAATAACTCTACAGAACCTTTGAAAGCAGATAGTCACGATTTAATCTATAAAAGTGAATTCCAGCATTATAAATAAGCATATACGGTCGTTACAGGGGTAAAGCTGCTGTTTCAAAGGTCATGAACGGAGATATCTTCATTTAGGGAAAACAAAATTTGTTACCAAAAATGTAAACATCAAACAAAACAACAAACAGACCGAGCAAGCCGATTAGTTTCTAATTAGATCCCTGCAGATGGACGAGGAATACCAATACGCATACGCACGTGCCACGAAACGCGAATAGTTTGAGAACCACAGTAAAACATTGTGGAAGTTTGAGTATCGTTTACTTTCTGAGCACGCGCGTACGCAGAGTTTTGTTAAAATTTATTAACTGAATAAAATGTACGTGACACTGCGATGCGGTTGCAACTGAAAAGTGTAATCAAATAAATTACTTAGAACTCACACAACGTAATAACTGGCCAAATTGATTCGCATTGTTTACTTTGTTCGCCCGAAATGTGGAAAGGAGACGTAAGGATCCTAAATCATACTAATATTATAAATGAGAAAGTGAGTTTGTTTGTTTGTTATTCCTTCACTGCTTAACTTAATTAGCCGATCATTATGAAAATTTGTATACATATTGTCAGGGGTATAGAGGCTTTTTATCCCGTGTAAGTATGTCATTCCAATGTGAAAATATTTTTTCTACTATAGAGGGCGCTGTATCGGCCAACAGATGGCGCCACAAGTCGCGCCATGGGTTGTTTAGTTGTCAAACGAGATCACTGAAATAAAATTAACCGCGAGGAAGCCGCGCGGAAAAGCTAGTGTGTTATAAATCGTAAATGACCATGCGAGTCACCTGATGGTAAATGATCACCGACCTTTATTTTTACCTTTATTTGACGACCTCCGTGGCGTAATGGTTACCACGCCAGACCGCCACCCAGGAGGTCCCGGGTTCGATCCCCGGTCGGGTCATGATGAAAAGCGAACTTTTTCTGATTGGCCTCGGGTCTTGGGTGTTTATCTATATATGTATTTGTTATAAAATATAATATCGTTGAGTTAGTATCCCATAACACAAGTTTCGAACTTACTTTGGGGCTAGCTCAATCTGTATGAATTGTCCTATATATTTATTTACTTTATAGAACACAGAGACACCGTACCGAAAATATGTAGAAAAGGGATAAAGAAGGATTTTTCACTCGTCAAACAAAAAGCGAAATGCTTCACGTCGTTATTCTATGAGAAGGTGGTACTTGTCCGGTCGAGCTAGATTTTTTCATAAATTCTTTCCTACTACAAAACAATATAAATAACGGTATGCGAATATAAATTCTTTGTGGATTCCTTATATTACATTGCAACAATTCATTTTCTATGTAACATCGATATCCACAGTAGCGAGAAAGTTTAATTAAACGCACCATAACTCATATAAGGGAAACGTGTTTGTTTTAGTTACAAACTTAGCACTATGCGAGAACACAATAACCTTATAAATGCAAAAGTAAGACTCTGTTACATTCAAACTTTGTTTAGACTACCTATTTACCTTGTACTTGTAGGTATTTTCTGTTTTAAAATCTTTTTTTTTTCATTTGCTTGACCAAGAAATTAAAGGAGCTTGGAGGTCTTTGGGCCTCTTAGCACAGAAGAGCTGGCGAAAATGCTGTCGGGTGCGGTGCTCATAAGTAGCAGATTTATTTTTTGAAAATAAAAAATACATTTGAGGACGCTGAATCCATGAAAGGTCGATAGACCCCGAACCGTTACGGTAAAATGTTATATCGAAGGCTTAAAGACCTCCTGTAGCACTACTCGAAAGTAAACAGGATTTAGCGTCACAGTGAAAGTGTTAAGGTATATTTGGAAATTCATGAAACCTAAGAGAATGAGATGACAAATTTGTTTTGATGCATCAAACTTGTACCGTCTATTTGCTTCACCTAAGTTTCTTAAATGAAAATTGATTTCATTTCACAAATTGATTTAGATGCTATTTCTGGTTCTAGCTCAATTTTCTCTTTGGAAAGTTTTATAGAATGTCCATTTACGCTTTAACGACTTTAAGTAAACTTTTGACTTTATAGTTTAGAGTTTCTGCTTAATGGGGGTCCGAAATGTGAGATCGAATGGCCTTTGAGAACTAAACTCGAATGGTTGAGTCGGAATTTGTATAATGTGTTAAATACTTTATTGTTTACACAAAGCAAATGGCCCAGTTCTCAAAATAAGTTTGACTTTAAGCATAAACATTTTGATAGGCCTTATTTCAGCACTTGTTAGAACCAATAACTAATCTAAGCGAGTTCTAAAACATTTACTTTACTATTTATGTCTTAATCTAACTACACAGATGAAACTTGTATAAATCCTGCGACACCGTAAAGAGTTACTACATTATACTCTCTACGGTTATTTACAAGTTCGCTTGTTTTACTCGTAGGGCAAGATTCTCAGTGTCCTCTATCTAAATTATAAGTAAAATTTTAAACGCCTTTTCGTACGTGAAACTCGTGAAAGTAATTAAGGTCTTTCATCAAACCTGGATTAACTGGGAACCTACCAGTTAATAGCCTAGTTTAAACTTTAGCCACATCTCGTCAAACTCATCCTATCGGAAAATATCAATTTTGAAGTTTTACTAGCCATGTCCAAAACTTCGTGCGTGATGTAATCAAGATCGTTTACCCCGCGCTGACCCTCACAGCGTAGGGGAGCGTCCCCAAGGTGGTGGATAGGGGAATGGTCGGTAGTACAGCCTAGCTACACTAACCGGCTAAGTCCGATGGACTCGCTGACCAACGACGGGTGTGGTCCTCCAGCATTTCGGGGGTTGTGCGGCGGGTTGACACCTCGCCCACGTAAAACCTATGTTGCTGGTGAAGCGTATCCCGTTAGCGCTTCACTAGCTATAACGCAATAAATTTGCGCAACATTGTAAAAAAAAAAAAAAACAAGATCGTTTACTTTTGAACTAATATTTATTTGAAATAGATTTGCGTAAAATGATCAAATTTTTCAGAAGAGATAGATTCGCTCTATTCTCCATAAAGGAATCTCCGTAATCAAATTACTTTTCATACTTTTATGAATGATTTACCCGAAAATGACAGAGACATGGGAATTATTTGAAACTTGAAAAACATTATTTATCGAATCAAACCCTCATCATCTACATGCCATGACAGTTTACCGACAAGTATTCCAACGGGATTGATCACTTCAATCAAATGTATAAAAAATAACTTTTTATTTTTCTCAAAATTTATGATTGGTATTAACGTCGATTTTCTTGGCTGATTATGATACAATACATATCATATCAAAGAATAACAAAATGAAGACAAACGAACCTAAAAAAAAATTTGGAAAAGCACCGGCTCGGTTTCGAGAGGAGGTACGTTTGAACTCTACCAGCCGGTAAAACTTATCATACTTCTTTAATTATAAGTTACTGTTGAATCTTAAGTAGAAAATAAAGAAATAAATGATTAACTGAAACATGAGCATACAATTTATCATCATAAAGATAACAAGGAATAAAGCAAATGATCCGTAAAGATATAAATCACAACTATGGGGCAACTGTTGTGAATGAATGCACAAATTATTGGGTAGATTGGGCAGCGATTGAGGTTCTATGGCTCTTAATGAAAACAATAGGTAATAATGGGACACGAATTACGGTAATATGTCCCTGATTAATGAATAAGCGACAGGTTTAGATATCCCACTTAGTGGGAAGTAGTAGGGCCGCGTTTACAATTGCAATTTTTCGCGGAAGAACTCGAGTTACTTTCACAGGCAGATTGAGTAGGCCTTCACGTGTACATACAGTACATAATGTTTAATAAAATTAATCTATTCGACAATCTACTACAATTTCGGCAACTAAATCAAAATTACCACTGGTAAAAGAAATGGTGAAAAAAAAAACCATTGTCAGTCACACAACACACAATTATTGACACCACATTGGGAAGTAAACGAAATTAACAATCATAGTTTACAAAAAGTTTGTTCGTTTAAAATACCTGAATTCTAATAATACTTATATCTAATAGGTTGGCAGCATAACAGTAAAATTCTAGCACAATAGCATTTCGCAAAGATTAGAATCTTGTGAGTTGTGATATAATCATCTCCCCAAACTTTGGCAATAAAGACCGTCAGCCTATTAACATGTCATTTGTACTAAGTCAAACGACTTTAAATTACTATTGGTCGTAATATAACTTCTAAACGTTATTATGAAAATAATTATGCTTCAGTTACTAGTAGAATGTAACTTTTGTTATGGGAGAACTACACACACACAAAACAATCGCCTTTTTAGTAATATTCAAGTCTTCAACTTTATTATCATCACCACACCACCAACCACAATCATCTGCTCTAGTGAGATGGATGTGATATTTTTATTTTTATTGATACGAATCGCTAAAGGCATACTAATGCCATTTGCTATGACAGGCTATTGCGGGAGCGTATGGCTCACACCGCCAATCGATATGGATATGACCAATGAAAGGATTTAAGATATACTCATTATTTTTAAGATATACCCATTATTACATTACTTTAAGTCAGCTAATATTTTGTAATTGGACTTCAACCGCACCTTGAGTTCGGGGAGGGCGTTGATAATCTGTGCCACAGTTTTATATTTCTGCAGATATCATCGTTTATTATTCAATATTATTATTATTTGTTTCTGGGCTTTAAAAATACTGCTTCGAACATTGCTGATATTTTGTGTGCCCTTTATTAAATTTCCCTGTCCAGACCGGTTCCTTCTAGGAACTTTCAGATGTGCTGGGCAGAGAGCTGTTGTATCTCCTCTGGAAGCAAAATATGATTTCCTATATATACATGAGTGGTCCGCAGGAGCAGAGTGAGTGAGAGAGCATGGCACTTTCTTTTCCTTCTTGGAAGAATCTGCACATCACGGACTGGCTCATTTCTATTGTTAAAATGTAAATATTGCTTTATGATTCCAAATAAATTATCATTATTATCTAAAACTCGAAGTCCTGAGACTGCATGATCATCAACCAGAAGAAAAATTTAATTATGCATAGATTTTCTTTATAATGTAAACAAAATAAATCGATATAATTCAAAATTCTCATGGGAAAGTGAAATAACTCTTATAAAATAGTAAGTTTATGAGCATCAGAGACATTATTTAGTAAATTGTTGACAGCTCACGGGGCGGCACGTTCAACTAACTGTTTATGTGGTCCAAACATTCAACTCCGCTATTTGGAAGCGAACTTTGTGACAAATAGCCGGGCCTCATAAAACCTGAGAATTTATTACATTTCAAAATACATTCACGGACCATGACTCAAATTTTTTTAAAAATGGATATGGCTTTGTTGTGTCTTAAAGTTGTAATACTGCTTAAAGGTAAAAAGTTTGCTTCTGTCATTTTAATCGTTAATGAAGGGAAAAGTATCCTACTTCCTAAATATTATAACGGCGAAAGTTAAGTGTATGTTTGTTACTTCTTTACGCTCAAATGGCTGGGCCAATATTTATGGTATTTGGTGTGCAGGTAGCTGATACCTTGGATTAACACATAGTATACTTTTTATCCCGAAAAATACGCGATTCCCGTAGGATTAAATCAAAACTCTGATATAGATGACCGCTACTGTGCAATAGCAAACGAAGTTGCGCGGATTTCACAAGTTGAATATATGTTTTTTTTGTATTAGTATTTTAATAAATGGCTTAGTTAGGCTTTGCAGATAGGTTCCGTTTGCTTGAGACCAGTTGGTGTGAATAATCTGCAATCTTTGAATAATTATGGATTCAAGTATATCTCCTCATATTTTAACAAGAATGTCACACGCGGCCTTGTCTTTTACTTGATCCATTTAAGCTCTCCAATTTTACCTTCCTCATCTACTTTCTACCTTTTCTTCTAATATGTTTCCGATAAACTCTTTGAGTCTCATTTAATATTCCACTAGTCTCCCCGTCTAATTTCTATTTCTTCAATCAGAATATGAATGGTAGATAAATGAAATTAACTGTGTTATTACGTCACTAAACCCAAACATATCCAATGACCCATAACTCCAGTAATATGATATCGATTGGACATTTCTTTGACATATCACTCGTTATAAATAATATGAAATGGTTATGGAGATATGAGAAGAGGGTTTGGTCATTTGATTGGTATCCGCGGGGAATTATGTCATTTGGTCAGAAAGGGAGTTAGTTGTCCACGTCAATGGATGGGGTTTTTATACAAAATTACAAATAATCCCTAGTCGTTAAAGAACATTCAAAACAACTCTCGTGGTATGAGGTATTTTTGGAATGAATGCCTAACAAAACCAGTAGCAAGACAATCCTCATGTAACATCAATTCTTCTTTCTAGGTCTCGACTACAAGAACTAATGTATAACAGAAAGGTATGATGAATAGTTTATAAATTTATCATCTTACGCTTATGTGAATGTAGCGAAATGGCCAAGCCACATATTCATTAGGTATATATATATTAGGTAGGTAGGTAGTTACCTTGGGAAGATATTAATGTTAAGGTGGAACAAGTGTCATCAGATCTCCACAGTCCCGAAAGGAAACCAAATTAGAGGACCTATATTTATCGTAATAAAAAAATATATCTGTGTAATTAATGTGCCTATTTTTGATTTTTGAACAAAATTCGATAATGCCAATCTTCCCTTCAATACTGGAGTCTGACGGACGAACGTCATCTGTTCGCAAAATCTAATTTAAAAGTTACTTCGAGATAAATTAAAAAGAGGAACTTTTAAACGGTGCGATTTGATATTTTAATTGCAAACATAAAGTGAAAATTTCGAATTGATCCCTATAATCTTAACTCCTTTTTGTTTTTGTTCTTTGATCAAGTTTTGTTGAAATAAATATCTAAGGTGTAAATTCTCGAGCTAGGACAATCTCAATAAATGCTCACGAGAAAGTAGATGGTCCTGCAGCGGGCTTCATCTACATTATATGGATGATTGTGGATGTTAATGTAAATGTGTATCTATTTGTATGTTTGTGCCTCAGTTATGCAAATAAAGTTATACTATACTATACTATACTATTATGCATGTTGCCTGTTTATGATGTTAATGCCAAATCAGAATTTCAACGATCCTTGTCATCATCATCATCACCACTATGTCCACTGCGGAGTATAGGCTTCTCTTTTTGTGTGCCTGTCTTTTTCCATGGTCCCTATGCTATGTATTAAATATGACTCAGTCCGAGTCCCGGGGAAATTATTTATTAAATACATGAAATACTGGATTCATAATATAATCGTCCTAGACATGAAGAAGCTTCTTCATGGTCTTCCTAGACATGAAGAGTCCTAGATGAATTCTCGATGAAGTCCGTGGAATTCATCTAGGACGATTTCTCTAAAAACAATAGCCTAACCTAAATAGTTTCATACTATTTAGGTTTTGTTTGACTATGTTCATAGAAATTGCACAGCATGGCAATATTTTACACAGAAATAATAAAATCCGATAATAAGTTAGAAAAAATATTTCACAGTTAATGTTACCGGAAACGATTTATATACCTCAACGCTTGCAAAGGTTGGATAATACAGCAAGCCAGGCATTTAATAAAGCAACTGACCCATAGATAAACCAGGGTAATCCGGAGTATCTGGTAATCTTTATTAAATATGGACCCGCGCCTGATGGGAATTACCTTCACTCTTAAATTTATTATTCACATCTTGTATGAGATTATACCGTTTTACGTGCTCGACTTGTGTTATTTTTAATGGAAATAATTTTGGTTTTTTAACACGAGTTTGTTTAAAAGGTATCAATACCTATTGTTTTGATGGTTCAAATTTGTTTTGTGGTTATTTTGTACTAAGAAAATGAAATTGATGTCTATTTAGTAATGTGAGTTTAAAGAAAACAAATTGACAATATTGACTGCGCTACGAGAGTTAAAGAAAGAAAGAAAGCCGGTGTTAGAAGATAATGCTTGCTCAATATCTATTCTAACGGTTGACTGGTAGAGAATGCAATTTAGCATCAAGTCGGCCTATTATTTGCACTATTGTTTCTTGACAGTGAAGTTGTTTGAAGTATCACACAACATAACAATTATATTTGCAATTTTAATATAAATAAAGTTAGTGCACAATCAGTCCTAATGAACGGTCTTATTATTTTATGATAATATAAATTAACCCCTAAGTTTTTGGTCCTTCGAGCCGGACTTACTTAAAAGATACTGAACTTTAAACAAATTATATGACAGAGGTTATCTGGAAGCAAAGCAAGAGGCCAAAGCTAGATGAGTATAATTACCGAAGTTGCTAAAAACCATCAGTGACAATGAAGTGACGTAAGACCATCATTCGCAGAGCGTCAGCCGCCACCTACAGTGGCACAATGGACTGACATTAAACCGTGCCCACTCGTATTAAACGGAATAATTTATTACTTTGACATACAGCAGGCTTTTGTCCTATGATAAATAACCGCACTGACAAAATTCCTGATGTTTTTATTACTGAAGTGGTTTTGATAACGTTAATTAATTACTCATTCAAGATTCAAAATGTTAAAGTTTCCGACAACCGTTATGAAATTATAATTATATTATTTATTTAGAAATTTAATTTACATCAAAATTTCTAGAGATTTTTTGATCCTGTTACAAGTATAACGACGACCTGGTCCTATTACGGGCTGATTCTCGCATCTAGTTAGGCTAAGCCATATTTAAATACCAAAAACTCAAGAGTATTTTTCAAGTATTTATGAAAGATAAAAGTGTAAACATTTTTTTCTTTTTTTTGAATCGGGGAAAACTACGCAGTTCTATGATTCGAGAGAGATAGGCCTTCAAAAACATTACATCCAAATGCGAACGAGCGCGAAATCTTTTTTTATAGCTATAAAACCTCCTATTTCGCGCGCCATAGAATATTCTAGCAAAAGTGTCGACGGGTGTGGCTGTAAAATTTTATATCGGCACAAATTGTCCATTTGGTCTCTTAACGTTGGTGAGCTAAATGGAACGATTGAATAAAATGTCCAGTAGATTTATGCTTCCACTCGATGGAGAGGCGGTTGGGACACTTTTAAGTTACCGTATTTCTAATAAATTTACAGGCGACTTGCCTTCTAAGCGCCTTCGCACACAAGGCGACGCGAGTCTCCGATACTCGGCGATTTTAGTATCCAAGCGACTACCGTACGGTTTGTACGTACACTCGCGTCGCCGTGAAGTATTTCACAAAATGTTTTTCTAACACACCATCATCATCTCAGCCATAAGAAGTCCACTGCTGGACTGGACATAGGACTACCAAACGTTTCCAGCGGAACCGCTTTTCTAACACGTTAGTTAGTAGTTAATTATTTGTCTTTTTCTTGTGTGGTTCAACCCACCTAAAGAAACATCAGCTATATTTTTTTATTTTGTAATACCACAGGCAAACAAGTGATGAAAAAGAAAAAAAGAGCCAATAAAAAAAAGTTGTGAATATTCAAACGAAAGTTGATGATGTTTGGTGGCTTGTAAAATAGCTATCAGCCATAGTAATTTTAAGGTTTATACACCCTTTTCTAGCTAATACAAAGACATTTTTTGATGTTATACGAGAGCTAAACCAATTTATTACAGTAAAATTTCGGATGACATCGCCATAATGTAATTTTCTTGTTATCGACGTTCCGTATCTAAAGTTAAAGAAAATGGGCTTGCGAAAATAAACGAAAAATTATTGTTTCATGCTTTTTATAGATATGGGGAAGTACCTTCCCTTACAGAACATCGTAGCCAAATAGCATTGGTCTCGGCCATGTTGTGTTCCTACGGTGAGTAAGGTCTCCAGAGCTCCACTTGGGGGAAGGTTGGCAACGTGTGAGTGATACACCCGGTATTGCAAGCGTCTATATGCTACGATGATGCTTACCATCAGACGGGCCGTATGCTTGTTAAAACATGTGCATCTTCGTGTGTATCTCGGTCATTCTTTGAGAATATAACACTCGAAGGATGCCTAAAAAGTACAATCCTTTTTATAAAAAATAGGCGTCAGTAAATGAAAGATACTCAACATCCTTTCCTATGTCTTCATTTCTTGTAAGTATATCCCATTTTCTTCTAATTTTATTTAATCATGCAATCGCGTTGTTTCAATTCCCAAGTTGATTTCCGAAGTAAATACGCAGACGTAAAAGTAACAAAGTCTCAAACAATTTTCAAACGCACATGCATATACTGTTCTGTCGCTACAGTTACACATGCTCATTTCAAGCATGAAAGCATGCATGCTCCTTTCGAATTTGCTTAAAAATCGACAGGCGTGCGATTTTTGAGCATGTTACCTGCGGCACGGGGGGAAGGGGGCGTGCTTTAAGCGCGTCTAAACAGATTTGCTTAAAACCAGCATGTCTTTTGCTAACAAATGTGAAGGTGTATGATTAAAACTAGCATGCCTATTGCTAGCAAATGTAAACTGCTCGTAAGCATGCTCGTCGGCAGAAGAAACTGCGGCACACGTGCTGCTGTATTGCAGCGAAGTTGCAGCATACCGGGCAACCTACCTGGGAACCCCAGGCAGTCTCCGGGAGGCACTCAGCGATGTCAAGTCCGTCGCCGGCTTCCTGGAGGAATTAGGATGGCTGGAGTAATCCGGCACCCACTCTTCGCACGCACAATGGGCACGTAGGCTGCCTAATTGCGGAGAAGGCCCGCAAGTCAACAAGTAACAAGTAACAACAAGCATGCTCGTATTGAGCATACTCAATCGCACGATTTTTAACATGCTATTTCATGCTCTTCATTCGAACAACCAGCAACCCATGAAATAAAGTAGCCATTATAACCATTCAACTACTGACTTTGACTTTAGCTAAGAGTACGAATAAATATATATCTAAGAAAACAATAAGAGATACTAAAAGTGCTTAAAGGGTAAATGATATCGGTTACTTTTCTATTAACCCGAGTAATCTCTGTTCAGAAACTTTAATTGGAAAAAACCAATATCTACTGTTTCAAGAAAAACGCAGCCTAACTTTTACTGTAATGTAACACCCAAGTTACTAGCGAAAGCGATAAATACAAAAAAATGCGTACCTATAAGCCGCTTTCGTATTTCTGCACTCCCAATGGTTGACTGGTAGATAATGCAAATGGTCGCTTTTATAATTTGCCGTAGCACGGCACGGCACGGCACGTTTCTACCGCCACGGTAAAATAGGAAAGCAAAATGTATGGAATTGTATGCAGACGCTTTTAATTTACCGTCCACGGCAACGGCAGGCCGTGAACAGTAACGGCCACAAAATATCTATTGCGTCCACGGCATTACCGTGCCGTGCTACGGCAAATTATAAAAGCGGCCATTAGCATTAAGTCGGCCTGTTGTATCAGTACTTTGTATTATGGTCGATAAAGATAATTAAATAAATAAATAAGACATTTCAATTGTCACTTTTATTCCTATCACCAGTGGCGCAATTTTTTATGCTTACAAATGATGTCGTCGTTTTGATGTCATTATGATGTTGATCCCATATTGACATGGTTTATATGGTATTATGCTATATCAATTCTGTATCTAATTTTTGACATTAATGTGATTACTGTTTTATGACAAAAAGTGGTGAGTAATACGCGTTTAAGTTGATGTCAAGTTGATATCATTTTGATAGCGCATATTTCGGAAAGCATTATAATACGAAATAGTCTGTAATGTCAAGTAGACATCAAAACGACATCATAATTTGTAAGCATAATTGCACCACAGTTCAGACGGTAGATTTGTACCATTAACCCGTAATCATCTCACTGCAGGGATACGGGTCCCCTTCAATCTAAGGGGGTTAGAGCCATAGATTTAGTATATACTAGCATACCTTGGTTGATCGGCTTTGGTTTGATTAAGGCGAGACCAAAAACAAAATACACTAGTGTGCGTGAAATGTACATGTGTGCAAGCAAGATATATAATTTTGTGGATTTTCCTTTTTGTTCGAGTTACATCCAGGGACTGCACAGGTAACCATATTTAATCACGTCTAATTAACATCAAAACTACACTAAAAACCATAAATTTTGTAAAAATAAGTATGATTTGTTTTTAACACTACTGACGTCAGGCCGATACAATCCGATAGCGTGTACAGGAAAATGGTCTCGCCTATCTATCTCGCTCTAACCAACGTGTATGCTATGATCTATCTCTTTTGCATTGCCAATCTTACGCTAGTATATAATAAATCTATGGTTAGAGCATATTCAGCTACGTTGCTTCAATAATGTGGATTGGCAGAGGCCAATGTATTCAAGCCACCTGAAGGCCACCATCTTGGCTTAACGACTGTCATCCATCGACTACAGCCGGGACCGAGCGACGACGGCTTAAAGGCGCGGTCCCACTGCTGCGCACGCTGTGTACGAACACGTGGGCCACGTGGCACGTTTCCACGTACATATCCACAGCGTGCGCAGCGATGTGCACGCTTTGTGGAACAAGCTGTGTACCGCCTTCACTGCGTGCATGGCGTTGACAGCGTTGAGCTATGTTAAATATATAGGGACAATATATAAATATAAATATATAGGGACAATTCATACAGATTAAGCTAGCCCCAAAGTAAGTTCGAAACTTGTGTTATGGGATACTAACTCAACGATATTATATTTTATAACAAATACATATATAGATAAACATCCAAGACCCGAGGCCAATCAGAAAAAGTTCGTTTTTTCATCATGACCCGACCGGGGATCGAACCCGGGACCTCCTGGGTGGCGGTCAGGCGTGGTAACCATTACGCCACGGAGGTCGTCGCCATGTTGAGCAAGCCACGCGTGTATCAATGACGTCACTTGATGGTTAACGTGTCCGTGGGTTGCAGTGGAAACAATCACGTACATCCTCTTGCAAAGCAAAGCTTAACACACGTGCGTAGCCTCTTCGTGCGCAGCAGTGGGACAGCGCCTTAACGTGCCATTAAAGCACGGATTTCAAAGATTAAACTAAAAAATATAAAATCGTCCTAATTTACCGTTTTAAGTTTATACCTTGAACCATAATGACAATGGAAACCTTGACGACGGTCCAGCAGACCCCTGTCACCGCCACACGATACCAGAAAAATGAGATGGCTGTTCGAAGTCATACAAAACATTGCTATTTTGTACTTGTTTTTGTTATGTGACAATAATAAGTTATGTAAGGACCCCCTAAAAGTAGTTATGTAAATAAGGAGTAACGAAAAGTCACCAGACTTTGACAGATGATAATTTTTTTGACTTTTTGAAACCAATAGCAATGATTACGTTGATTACATGGACCAATAAATAAATAAAAAGCGGCCAAGTGCGAGTCGGACTTGCCCATGAAGGGTTCCGTAGCAGTAATTGCGGTTTACGATTTATGGCCTATTAAAAAAAAAACTACTGACTAGATCTCGTCGTCTCTTCGTTGGAAGTATGTATGGTATTGTAAATCCACAGGTATGGGTTGGATAAAAAAAATTTTTTTGAGTTTCAGTTCTAAATATGGGAAACCCTTAAAATTTATTGTTTTTTTTTTCTATATTTGTGTGAAAATCTTAATGCGGTTCACAGAATACATACCAAGTTTCAACAGTATAGTTCTAAGTTTCGGAAAAAAGTGGCTGTGACATACGAACGCAGACAGACAGACATGACAAATCTATAAGAGTTTTTTGCCATTTGGTTACGGAACCCTAAAAAGCAACCCAGTAAAAAATAATTCTACGTAGTAATTTGTTTAAAAAAATTGAATATAGACTTTCAACTATTTTAACTGTTGTAATGTTTAATTAATTTAAAAAGTAAACTAATTTGTATGAAACAACACAGCATAAGCCCCAGACACTCATAATTGGAATAGGGATTTATTTAAATTAGGTGTTAATTAAATTTCTCAGCTGTTTGTCTACGTTCTATAGTGACCTACGTCATATAACTATGTTTGCTTAACAATCAAAAGGGTAATTATCCATTACGAGTTCATAAAGTTAGTGAGAGTGTACAGTCATCAAAGGAATGGGCTGACTGACTTTAAAAGTACCTAATAAGTACTGACACATCACATTCCAATTGCTATCGAACCTTGTGATTCCACAAATTCGTCTCGATATTTCCATTTTTGCAGACGACAATTCAATTCGATTCTCATCGCTAACTTTCGGAACGATTCGAATCGGAGCATAATTCGGAAAAAAGACTGATCGAAACACAATGATTTAGTGATATATAGCCTTAATGGTAAGCTGTACACCGCTGCTAATAAACACTCATCTAAATGGAGTTATACTACTCTGTAAAATTTCAAAAGATAAGAGAAAGATAGAGAGTCAGTTGAGGTCCTCTCTTACTGATTTGAGGTTGTCAGATGGGCAATACACACCAAAACCGTCGAAAAGCCGCCTATGACATTATTTTGGCGGTTTGTCGGCGGCTTTTATGTCAGGTCGGGTAAATGGTTTCAATTTTGGTTCTGGATATCTGACTAATGATTATTTATTGACGACCGTGGCGTAATGGTTACCACGCCAGATCGCCACCCAGGAGGTCCCGGGTTCGATCCCCGGTTGGGTCATGATGAAAATCGAACGTTTTCTGATTGGCCTCGGGTCTTGGATGTTTATCTATATATGTATTTGTTATAAAATATAATATCATTGAGTTAGTATCCCATAACACAAGTTTTGAACTTATTTGGGGCTAGCTGAATCTGTATGAATTGTCCCTATATATATTTATTTATTTAAATTAGTATTGTCGTCAATTCTTTATCATTATTAAATATATAGATATTTTTATGAAATAGGAAAAAAGAACTCTAAGCTTTATTAACTGCGAACAATAGTAGATTTTACAACAAGTGCACAAAACGAATCATTTCTAGGGCTGATAGTAATGTCGAGGATAAAAATGGTTTTGTGGACGAGTTATAAACTCTGCTTTTCACTTCGATTGCGAGTAAATAAATAAATAAACGCATGAAAAACAAGACCTGTTTCCCGCCGCTTTTTTTTTAAATCTTACGACATTGAAATTAGGCTTTGGCTGCAGACATATACAGCCTACAGCCTACTATTAAATTAATTTTGTAATAAAATAATTTTCTTAAATTAATTAAATAACCTACCGTACTTTAATTTAAATTTTAATATCTTTTATGACTTAAAAACACATAAGGCAAATAAATTACAGTAAATATTATAAAATGACAAATTCTATCTCTGAACTTTTTATTGTGTTTGGCTGTATGGCTCATTTCCTTTGCCTTAATATAGATACATTTATGAGTAGATACGTTTTTGCCCTTGTGCACAAAATTCGATTTTGTGCCGCCTATATCCTGCGCAAATAAGCATTTTCTGAGCATGAGAAGTGAAAAATATTTTTTTGACATTGGAAATGTCTTTTCGTTCACTCCAGTGTAGGCTCCGATTTCACGAAAAAGTGCGATCCCCTTATATCTCGGAGAGTTGTGAAGATATAATATTCAAAAAGACGCGTATTCACGAGAGCTGTGAGGTGCAATAAGTATTATTTGAGAAAATAAAAAACGAAAAAAGTTATAGACGAAATTGTGAAATTAAAAATCATTTTCTTTATTTATTATATATATCTTTAGATATTTTGGAAACGAAGAATGATATAAAAAAATTGAGAAAAGCTCCTCTGGACAATTTAGTCAGCTATAATTTGAGCCTAAAACAAAGATGATCGGGTTTAGGGTTTGCCCTGCAGCCTAACCTTTCTGAAAAAAGTCAAAAACATTGTAGTTTTTTTGCAACATTTTCCTTATCCCGACTTTATCGTCTCTCAGCGACAATATGTTTTCGAATTCCGTAAATTCATTTCCAATGTGCTCGATAGTCGTGTGAGGCACGAAATCTGTGTTTTTTTTATTAAGTACGTTGTCGTTTCTTTAAAGTTAGTGCCTTTGTTGCCTACCTTTTTAATAATATTTTGTACTTGTATTCCGAAGCTTTTTAATTATTTTAGTGATTTATTCTTATTATTATTTAATTATAGACGAGCAGCATTATGCTGATGTGTCTATGTCACAGTGTTGAAAAAGTTCACTAGATAAGATAGTCACTTCACTAAGTTCCATGTAAATTAATTTCATTTATAACTGTGCTATTATATTTATTTAGTTTATGGTGTTGCTCTTAAGCCAATTGTCCAACCGGTTTTTAAACGCATTCACTGACACAGCTGACACCACGTCATCAGGTAGCCTATTCCATGCCTGTACGATTCTGTTGCTGAGAAAGTGATACCCCAAGTTTGTGTTTGTAACAGTGCGACGTAATTGTATATCGTGTCTTCGTGATGAATGCGTGTCTGCGTCTTTCGTGATAAAAATCTTATGAAGGTCTGGGAGGTTGTACTTATATGTAAGAATCTTATAGGTTTCTATCAGGTCTCCGCGAAGTCGCCTCTCCTTGAGGGTGGTCAGCCTTAAGACTCTTAGTCTTTCCTCGTAGGGTTTCCGACGTAAGCTGTATGGGATCTTGGTGGCCCTTCTCTGCACACTCTCGAGCAGGTCAATATCTTTGACAAAGTATGGGTTCCAAATTTGGAATCCATACTCGAGCAATGGTCTTACATATGTTTTGTAGATCTTAACAAATACGTCTTCAGTGATGTGATAAAACGATCTCCGTATGACATACAAGAATGAGTTGGCTCTTTTAACAATACCATTGATATGCTCTGCCCATTTCAGATTTTTTGTAATAATTACACCAAGATCTTTCTGAGAGTCAACTGAGGGTATCATTGTGCCATCAATACTGTAGGATGCTAATGGATTATTAGTGCCTAGGTGCAACACAGAACATTTTGCCACATTTAGCTTCACCACCCATTGCTTGGTCCACTCCTGTAGCCTGTCCAGGTCCATTTGTAATTTCTGTGTTTGGGTCACTGGATTACCAAAGAATTTACCATCATCTGCAAAGAAGCAGGACTGAGACTCAATTAGTACGATTAGGTCAGTAACATAGATACCAAACAAGGTTGGCGAGAGAACTGATCCTTGTGGGACACCGCTAACGACATCTTTTGACTGCGATAGCGAAGAACCAACTCTCACCTGAAACGTTCTTCCTTGGAGATAGTCTTGTATCCAGTCAAGTAAACGACCACGAATGCTCGCTCTATCTGCTCGCTTTATTAACATCTACATATTCGACATATTTAGGATTTGACCATAGCGCTATTTGGATCGACATCCCGCGTTTTTAGCTTGATTTCTGTATGTACCTGGATCTGTATTTTATTTATTCTTATAAATGTACTTATACATTGTAACAAAAGAGTGAAAGGAAAAAAAAAATTGCTAAATGACAAAAAAGGCCGTAACCGGGTTTCTTTCGCCATTTCTTTTACCGGTGGCCATTTTGCTTGTGTCCGAAATGGTGGTAGTATATAACGTAGTATATTCTCTTTATACATATATACAAATTGTAAATGACAAGAAAAAGTGCCTGTGAAGGTCTAATTTCTGAAATAAACGATTTCATTTCATTTCATTTCATTTCAATGCCAAAATGCTCCAGTTTCAAAATCAGTCTACGATGAGGAACTTTATCAAATGCGCGCTCGAAATCTAGGTAGAGCACATCCATTGGATTACCACTGTCCACTTCCTTTGTCCAAGCATGTACACATGACAGCAAATTGGTTATCGTAGATCTTTTTTCCACAAATCCATGCTGCTGGACCGCAATTACATTTTCCCCGTTTAGGAATTTCTTCACCTGGTTACAGACAAGTCTCTCCATAACTTTACCCACAATACTAGTAAGGCTTATAGGTCTATACTTAGCGGGATCCGTTTTATCACCTTTTTTATACACTGGGGTTACTATAGCATGTTTCCAATCAACTGGTAGGCATCCGGTTTCAAAGGAGATCCTCATCAACTCGGTAAGTATAGGAACAAGAGTCTTTGAGCATTTCTTCAGGATAATACCAGGTATGTCATCATATCCAGAGGCTGACGAAACGTTTATGTTTTGTAGGGCTTTAAGGACTTCTTCATATGTAAATGTTATGTCACACAAGGAGTTATCAACCCGAGCTATTTTGTTCACCTGAAGACCACTTGTCACATCTGGTTCTCGAGAATAAGCTTTCTGGAACTCCAAGGCAAATGCTTCCGATATATCATCGGGATTTGTGACTAAATCACCATGATGATTCTTTACAGCTGGTGGAATGCTCACTTTGGATGTCACACATCTACGTAGATGTGAGTAGAAAAGCTTGTCACCCTTTTCAAGAATATTGGCCTCGCAAAGTCTTCTAAGTTTTCTGCATTCAGTCACACACTTGTTATTTGCGGCTCTATAATTCATATAATCATCACTGTCCCGAGTCAACATGTATTTATTCCACAATACTTTCTTTTCTAATATCAGTTTTACAATATCATCATTAATACAGGGTTTATTTTTTCTAGTTGTCCTTACTTTTCTCAACGGAGCATGTTTATTTATTCACTATATGAGATTATTATGACAGATGTTGTACAAATCTTGTTACTTTTTTAGTGGTTTTCTAGAAATGCGTATTCATACTTTAATATTATAAATGTGAGAGTGTGTTTGTTTGTCCTTCTTTCACGTCGAAAGTAACGAACAGATTGACATGATTTTTTTTTCGGGGATATGTTATGGTCTGGACATACGGTACTTTTTATTCCGGAAAAAAAACATCTTATTCCACATCTCTGGACCACTCGGGCGAAGCCGCGGGTTCCAGCTAGTTTTATATATAAGTACGCACTTTGTGTAAGTAGTAAAATACAAAGTTCTTTTTTTTTCTCTTTAAAAGTTAACTACTATACCACTAAGTTTTTCTATAAGTCCAAACTCTTTTTTTCGTACCTTTACAAATAAAAAAATATCCATAGTTAAAATAATTTATTTGTATGCTCTGTCCCAATATATTTGTATGTTAACCAGTTATACCAATGTGTATGCATCTAACAAAGTAAATATTTTGTTTACATCTATACTAATATTATAAAGAGGAAAGATTCGATTGTTTGTTTGTTTGCATTGAGTTCAGTCTCGCGCGGCGCGTTAATTTGAACGGTCGCGTTGAAAATCGTTTTGACGGTGACTCAGTGCGTACATTATGGCGAATATTGACATTGTTAAGTGTTCGAACTGTAATATAGTTATAAATGAACTCCTTACCTTTGTAAGGCATGTGATTGATTTTATGGATGAGGAGAGCATTCACCAGCTCTGCACCAACACTTTTTCGGAGGAGGAGATGATGAAAGCTAAAACCCTACTGTATGAGTCGGTCTCAAATGCAAAAATAATGCCGTTAAGAAGAAAACAGGGAAAGAAGAGGAAGTCCAGAGACCTGGATGATATTATTGCTCTAATGAAGGGATCGGATCGGGCGACATTTCCTATTTTCTGTGCTCGGGACCTCGATCGGATTCCTCCAGTTACATTCGATCATGTCGATGCGACCACTTTTATGAAAGAACTTTTGGCGCTTAAAAACCGTTTCAATACATTGGAAAACAAAACGGTCTGTAATGAGGAATTTATTCTTTTAAAACAAGAAGTGCACAATATGAAATATGCCTCCTTAGTTGAGGGAGTCTCTTCAAATCTTTCCCATATAAATGTGAACAAAATAAGGGGCGCCGGCTTACAGAACAGTTTTGCTATGGATAGTGGACCGGTTGGACTACAATATGTAACGGAAGATTATACTGGCATAAACACATCACAATCAGCTGATATTGAGATTAACAAACGGTCGTCGACAAATATTCAGGTACCGGCGGCGACACAGAGAAATACTGGCGGTGTTGTTTCGAACGATGAGCATGGGAAAGAGATAGAACTAACGAGCGAATCGAGTCCGGTACGTAGCGGTCACATGAGTGCGACTGTGACAGAATGTGTCTTGAAGAAATCGGCGATGTTGGCATCGGCGGAGTTAAACGAGAGTGAGCGTCGAACGAGTGCGGCAACATGCGGTAGCTGTGTTAGTGTGAGCGAGATAGATCATCAACCGATAGTGCGGGCATCTGATGCGCGTGATTCACAGCCAGTGCGGGTGTCAGCTGGGTTGAGCGGGGAAGTGGCCCCTACCAACGACAGCTCGCGGGCGGCCACGCATACATCGAACTCGAACGCAACTCAGAAAACCAGTGATCGAGCGGAGGGCAGTAGCGGCCGCCGGCGGCAGGTCGATGCGACGAGTTATGCGAAATGTGAACAAGTAGTAGGGGAATCCGAATGGACTGTTGTAAATAGAAAGAGTGCAAAACGTTCTAAGCATTATAAGTTAATTGGACAAAGAGGCTGTGCACCTATTACACCTAATAATAAATTTAGAGCTGCTGATGTGAAGGTACCTCTTTTGATATCGAACGTGAGTAAAGATACGAGTGATGAGGACATTATTGAGTATATAAAGGACAAAACGGACGAATGTGTAAGTCTGAAAAAGATTAATATGAGGCAAACAAAAATATATAATTCCTATAAGTTGTATGTCTCTAAAAATAAAATTGATATATTTTTAAAAGATGATTTTTGGCCAAATGGCATCTCGTTTAGGCGTTTTGTGCATTTTATGTACGGAACGAAGCCAAATAGTGCAAATACTTAGTTAAAGTTGTTTTTTAATTTAATTTATGGATTCACACCCTCATCAAAATTTGAATCTTTTTAGTTTTAATTGTTATTTTGTCACACGATCGTTTGGTGACTTACAAAATTTATGTAAGGTGGCGGATGTAATGGCGTTACAGGAGACGTGTTTACTTCCACACGACATACCTTTACTCGGGACAATTTCGAATTATTTTGAATACACGGGAAAGTCAGCGGTGGACACGTCTTCTGGCCCGCTGATCGGTAGACCGTACGGAGGGGTAGCCATTCTTTGGAGAAAAGGTATTTTTGACCGTGTAAATGTCATAGAGTGCATTAGTGATCGTTTAGTTGCCATCAAAGCAACCGTAGGACTGCGCTCTCTAATAGTATTTTCTGTTTATATGCCTACTGACTCTCACACAAATCTCCCGTTAATGACAGAGGTATTAGGCGAAATAAATGCAATAGTAGATCAGGAAAATGTTGAAAATATTTTTGTTCTGGGAGATTTTAATGCTCATCCGCATGAATTGTTTTATAATGAGCTCAGTAGGTTCTGTTCTGAACAGTGTTGGGTCTGTGCGGATATAGAAAAACTCGGCTTGCAAAGTTGCACTTATACGTATGTTAGCGCCGCTCACGGATGTAAAAGGTGGCTAGATCACTGTATTGTTTCGGAAGCTGCCTGGCGGACTGTAGTGGAGGTCGGGGTTCTAGAGGATGTGCTTGTATCTGATCACTTACCTTTGTTTGTTAAATGTAACATAAACATAATAAGGCCTAAAGTGGCATCCTCTGTCCTCCGCCAAAACGCTGTTGTGTGGGGAGACCGTACCGAGAGACAGGCTGAGAGGTATAGGGACTTGTGTAGCCATAGTTTGCGTGACATTGATTTTCCCCATGAGTTTACAGACTGTAGCCGTGGAGCGTGTAGTTTGAGTGGGCACAAATTGGTGTTGGATAGATTGTACACTGACATTGTAAAGGCCTTAAGTGACGCAGCTAGTAAAACTAGTGACAGATCTGTGGGTGGGAGAACCAATGGCAGGCATCTGTGTGGATGGAACAAGCATGTCCATGAGGCTCACAGGGTGGCCAGGCTTAATTATAACATTTGGTTGTTGCATAATCGTCCGCATTCAGGTAGAATATTTATGCTTATGAATGAATCGCGTAAAATATTTAAGAGCAGACTACAGTGGTGTCAAAAAAATCAAGACCAACTCAGAATGAACGCTTTAGCAAAGTATAGAGCTGATAAGAAATTTGATCGCTTCTGGAAAGCAACAAAAAAGCTTGATGTTAGGCCTGGTCTGCCTGCGAGTGTGGAGGGGGAGAGCGAGCCTGTGCTTATTGCTAATATGTTCCGAAAACATTTTGAAGTTAATTCTCCATTGGGGCCTTCAGCTCCCTCCTATGACGAACTATCCGGACAGACCCCGCTGATGTACGTTTCAGCTAAGCAGATAAAATTGGCAATCGGGAGTATGAGAGGTGGCAAATCCCCTGGCCATGACGGTATCAGTGTGGAGCACTTAAAACATGCAGGTGTTCATCTACCTAGGGTGCTTGCTCTTTTCTTCACAATGTGCATTAGTCACTCTTATATTCCGCATGAAATGTTAAAAACTATCGTGGTGCCCATTGTGAAGAATAGGGCGGGAGACGTCGCGGAGAGGGGGAACTACCGTCCCATTTCACTAGCAACAACAATTGCTAAGGTATTTGACAGTGTGCTTAATTCTTATTTACAAAACTTTGCGGATATCCACGATGCGCAGTTTGGTTTTCGGCCAAAACTGTCGACGGAAAGCGCAGTCGTGAGTCTAAAGCACACTGTCAAGTACTATACAAGTCGAAGGACGCCTGTGTACGGCTGTTTCCTTGACCTCTCGAAGGCTTTTGACCTAGTGTCATATAATAAGCTGTGGGGAAAGTTGAGGGACAGGGGTATGCCGAGTGATGTGCTTAATATATTTAAATATTGGTATGCCAATCAGTCCAATGTGGTGAAATGGGCGGACGCTTTTTCGGAGCCTTATGTGCTGGAAAGTGGGGTGAGGCAGGGGGGTTTGACTTCTCCCACGCTCTTTAATATATACATTAATGATTTGATCGTTGAGCTGAGCAGTATGCGTGTCGGGTGTCGGATTGATGGTGTTAACTTAAACAGTATAAGTTATGCAGACGACATGGTGCTGCTCTGCCCAACGATTGGTGGCATGAATGTGCTTCTTGATGTTTGTCAGACCTATGCTGCCCATCACGGGCTTATTTACAATGTCAAGAAAACTGAGTACGTGATCTTTGAGGCCCCTGGTAAGTGTCCTAATACTGATGCTAATATTAACCTCAATGGAGTCGACATTAAACGTGTGAGGAAGTTCAAATATTTGGGTCACATTGTTACTGAGGACCTCAAGGATAATGACGACATAGATAGAGAACGTAGAGCGCTCGCAGTAAGAGGGAATATGCTCATTCGCAGATTCTCCCGTTGTACCGAGGACGTTAAGGTCACGCTTTTCAAAGCATATTGCCAAAATTTGTACACGGGAAACCTGTGGGTCAGCTATACCAAAAAAGCGCTGGACACGCTGCGGGTCCAATACAATAACGTTTTCAGGATGATGTTGGGATTGCCTCGTTTCTGTAGTGCATCAGCTATGTTTGCTGAATATCAGACAGATGGCTTTGCGGCATGTTTGCGCAAAAAAATATCGTCGCTAATTTTCAGAATACGGAGCAGTCCTAACGGCATCCTGGAAACGTTGGCAAATAGATTTTCTTCCCCGCTGTGGGCCTGTTTTGTGAGGAGGGTGATCTGCGAAACGCATGATCCGATTTGATCACTCTCGGTTTTATCTTTATTATACTTTTATTTTATATTTTTTATTATTATTATTTTCTTTAAACATGAGTGTACCTATTACTAACAAATCTAGACTAAGCTGTACTAACATCTATGGATCTGTGTTATCTGAAATAAAAACATTTTATTTTTATTTATTTTTTATTTTATTGAATAGGCTCCGAAACTACTGGACCGATTTCAAAAATTCTTTCACCAATAGAAAGTTACATTATCAGGCAGTGACATAGGCTATAGCGTTTCCGGAAATTCAATATGGTTCCCACGGGAACGGGTCCGGAACTTCACGCGGACGAAGTCGCGGGGAAATAAGACAAAATATGAATTGCACAGCAGTGATATTTAAAGCAAATATTTGTGAATTATTAGAGAATATGTAAAATGGAATTGATATGATATGGTACAGTCAGGAGCACGTTGAGCTTTGCGATTGCGGTACAATTTTGGCTCTTATGACATAGAACTTACGAAAGTCCAAAATGTAAAGGTCGACCTGCTCTTGACTGTACAAATACTTGTAATATCGAGGTTTCAGAAACTTGTTGAAATTGATTAGTCTGCGGAGAGACGTCGCCTCCGTATGTGTGTTCTACCGCAAATATAATGGGGTTTGTTCCGAGGAATTGTTTGACTTGATGCCTACGGCCACTTTCTACCATCGAACTGCTCGTCACCGGCGGGGAATCCATCCTCACACTCCGAATCAAAATGGTCACGTACTGTGCGGTTTCAAATGAGTTTCCTCCCGCGAACGCTGAGTTTGTGGATTGGGATCTCCGCAGAGGTCTTTTCTTAAGATTAAAATATGGGTCCGGTGTTGCAAGCGTCCATAGGCTATGGTGACCGCTTACCATCAGGCGGGCCTTAAGCTTGTTTGCCATCTTAGTGGTATGAAAAAAATATATTAGATATTAACAGTTTTTGTTACAACAGCCTCTGTTCTTACCGCGTTACTTACAGACGTCACTGAATAAAACGACTTAAATGCATTGTGAAATATTAAGGAATGCTCATTTGCGAGGTATGTTCACAATCCTGCAAACTCAGGTAATAATATAACCAATTGTAACTTTTCTTGTTCTGCGGAGTTCCCCGCAACACGTGCGGAACTATCTGGAGTTGAAAAAGTTTCAAATGTTAAGCATTAGCAACGGTTATTATCCTCGATATAGTTATTATTATTACTGTTCATAAATAAGTTATTCGGAGATAGTTGGGAGGCTTGGCAACGCGTGAGTGATACCACGTGATACCCCCGGTATTGCAAGCGTCTATAGGCTGCGGCGATGATAACCATCAGGCGGGCCGTAGTAGTATTAAAACAAAAGATATGCAATAATTCGACTAAATGGTTTAGTTGATAGTTTTCCTCCGTCGTTTCGAAGGACGAGAGTTCGAATCTTCTATGTCGCTACACTCTTGACTTGACAGAGTGGTCGTGGTTGTCGATTGAGGGTTTTCAGTACGCTTCACTATCCGTCGGCATTCCTCTCAAACTGTTGCCTTTCTGGTTTTATTAACATAAAATAAGTGTACCTGTTATAAATTAGGTGGTAGGAATTATTTACATTTTTTTTGCATGCGGCCTTACTCTAAGCTACCGTTTACAGCGGTGAGTTACAGAGCAATAAAGAAAAATATAATTCTACATTTTTCTTAAATTAAGGGAGGGAGTTCACAAAATTACGCAAAATGACCGCTAGGTCGTAAAAGCAATCATCAGTCTGCTGCAATAAAAGCGTGTGGCACAGCGGCAAATACATCACGGGCATTGCAATAAAATGCAGCGGGAATTCTTCACAGTACACAAGCACACGGGCACACACGGGTGAAATACGCTCCAGTGTCTTGCCGCTGTGCAGGCAGGACCGCATTTTATCTTGCTATAACAAATAACAATGGATATTTAAATATGATTCTTTTTATTTATTTACTAGATACCGGCGCAACTTTGTTTGCGAGTATCCTGCTTTCCCGTGGGAATTTTCATCGTATGTATTTTTTAAACCTTCTTTTTGAATCATTCTATCTATTTAAAAAAAACCCGGATCAAAATCCGTTGCGTAGTTTTAAAGATCTAAGCATACATAGGGACAGACAGACAGGAAAAACGACTTCATTTTATACTATGTAAAGAATCATTCATTGCACAAAAAAACATGATGGACCCCGGGAGAATGTAGCAATGTTACTTCTCACAAAAGTTACAATAAAATTTTAACTTATATATAATCTATTTTTTTTTTAAATGTGCCCTGATTACGTCCCCGTTTTTTGGAGAGCAGACACGGTGCTACGGTGCTACTGTCAATGAGATATCAAACGATTGAAGCCATCTCGCCTCTCAAAGGCCAAAAGAATTTTCGCTAAAAGTAATATTTTTATAGTCCAGTAGCTCAGTTGGTAATGGCCTTATTTCCGATGCCAGAGGCGCAGGTTCGATTCACGCACAAGACTAAATATTTATATTAAATGGTTCAAATTGATACATATTTTTTTATAGATCCTACATGTACATTGCATACCGTTGTTGCGTAAAAGAATAACAAACATTTTACAAATAAGTACATAATATATATAATGTTTATATAAACATTAAAACTAGGTACTAACAAGTATTCTTTATACATTTCAATGAAGGATTTAAGTAAAAACCCGAACAAACCAAGTACAATGACACGGGCTATATATCAATTTATTATGAAACTTCAAAGAAACTAAGAAGCATTATCATTCATGTCACGTTTCACTGAAGACCAAGTGTTGTGGAGGTAAAAAGTGTACTCGGAAAAATGGTAATGGAATGCATAATTCCAATATCGAGATAGTTCCTCACAATGGTGTTTTCAGATCAATGAGATTACATTAATTTGTATTTATATTTTAAAGAGGTAAAGTTTATAAGGTTGTGCTCTGGATCTACTGAACCGATTTTTAAATTTATTTTACCAATAGAAGTTCGCATTATTTGTGCCATAGGCTATGAGTAGGTATATATTTACCCGAAAAAGTAACTGCTACATAAAAGCACAACATTCGTGCTCGCGACGCCGTCCGAGTCACACGTCCGGTGCCCGGTGCCTCCGCGCTACGCTGCTCCCGCGTGCTACGCACGCCCCCCGCCGCTGCGCTACGCTACCGCCGCTCCGACACACGTGTCTCCCTGTCTTTTTTAAGACAAGGAGGCATTATCGTGATTTTTAGAGTTTCTTCGGTTTTTCGCGCGTTTTTTGCCGATTAAAACCACAGTTTCGTGGTCTGGCTGTGTGATACCTCACGGTGCCAACTTTGCACAGCCAGGAGTGCGACCCGGGCACTCGCCGATCCCCTTCAGGGTGAAGCAGTTACCCGGACGGGGCTAGAACCACCGGCCTAGGGGGCTCCCCTGACCGACACTAGCTATCGCCCCCTCCCGCCCACCCCTTCCTCCTTCCTATCCTTAGGGAACGGCTTGGGCGCCTAGGGCTCCGGCTCGAAGCTACCCTCCGAACCTTAAGCAGTTAGGGACCCTCTGACACATTGAGATTGGTCAGAGGCATACAAGCTTAGGGCACACCCTAGAAGCACCCCCCTCGCCTCACCCGGCGCGGGGGACTAGGACTACACACCTCGGGTTCTCCCCCCGAGCGCTCCCAAATTAGGCACGACTGCCGCAAGGTTTCTTCGCAGCTCTTCCTTGCGGAACGTGACGCGACGAACTGCGATAATTTCGTTTTAGCTGTAGGTTCCCTTACTAGGCCGGTCGCCATGGCGACCGACCCGAAAAATCGCGCCCTCGAAGAGGTCTTGTCGCCCCTAGTCAACTTCGCTAGGGAAAATCCGGACCTCGTGCCCGCAATTGGCCTTCACCTGAAGGCAATCTTCTTCCCCACGGCCCCTCAGGCCGCAGCTCCATCGGCCCCTCAGGCCGCAGCCCTCTCGGCCCCTCTGGCCACCTCCCGCCCGGCCCCTCAGGCCACTAAACCCTCGGCCACCAAGCCCTCCGCCGCCGCGACTTCCATCGCCGCGCCCTCCGCCACCGTTGCGCCCGCCGTCGCGTCCCCCGTTGCCGCGCCCCCCGCCACCGTGCACCCCGCCGTAGCGACTTCCGCCGCCGCGCCCTCCACCACCGCACCCTCCTCCTCGATCTCCGATGACGAGATGGAGATCATCCCGGAATCTTCAGATTCCAGTTCCGCCCCCTCGTCCGACTCGGACGATTTCATTGTGGCCTCAGGCCGCAAGCGCACAAGGCGCAACAAGGGCGCTGCCAACAAGGCCGCCAAATTAGCCGCCGAGTCAAATCCGGCCGCCCCTCTCTCCGACTCGCCCGCTTCGCCCCCCGCGGCTGAACAGGGTGCCGAGGGAGCTTCTCTCCCCACCCCTCCCAAGCGCTCCCAGCGCCCACCGGCGGTCGTTATCACGAACCGCCATAGGTGGATGGCCATCAAGGCCCGTTGTGATGCCAATGGCATCTTCTTCATTGCGGAGACCCGAACTGAGGGTATCCGCCTAAAAACGGAGTCCATCACGGACTACCGAAACCTCACCCGCCTTCTCGACGCCATGTCGATCACATTCCACACGTGGAGTCTAGAGGAGGACCGGCGCCTTCGCGCAGTCATCCGCGGAATCCCGAAAGAACTCGAGTGCAATGACGTACTCGAGGACCTTCGCGCCCAAAAACTGCCCATCCTCGAAGTGCACCGCATGCACCGTGGGCCTTCCGCCCCCTTCAACATGGTCCTTGTCATTTTGGACAGGACTAACCTTAAAGAGGCGAAAGCCATCTTTAATATCAATAAAGTCTGCGGACTGTCCGGGGTCGTCGTCGAGACCCCTCACCATAAAAGCACTGTGGGTCAATGCCACAGATGCCAATTGTACGGCCACTCCGCCCGAAATTGCCACAACACACCCAGGTGTGTCAAATGCCTCGGGGCCCACTCAACACCGGAGTGTCCACGCCCCAAAGACCGCGCGCTATGCTTGGAACCTCCGAGCTGCGTAAATTGCGGGGAGGTGGGGCACCCGGCTAATTACAGAGGGTGCTCAAAAGCGCCCAAAGGAAAGAGCCGGAGGCCTACTCCCTCCTCATCCAGAGTCCTCGCTCCTCCTCAGTCCCAAACTGCCGAGGCCGCCCCGGCAACAGCTAAGGCACCGGTGCCACCACTCAACCTGTCGCCCTCGTGGCGCTACAAGACCAACAAGGTCCCACCCCCACAGGCCAGCCCCTCAGGCACGCCTGCACCCGCGGCGGTGGAAGTCGCAACACCTCCACCCCCCCCAGTAAAGGCATCGCTGCCACCTTCCAACGGGACCGAAGGGCTCTACAAGCTCGCAGCCGTCCTAGACATAGATAGGGTTCTTGCCATGGCCGCGTTGGTCAATGAACACGCGAACAGTCCCAACGCTCTCCTAATGGCCGTCTGTCAATTCACAGACGTGTTCGTTGCCCTTAAAAATTTCAATAAATAATTATGGACTTACACCATACGAGTAGAGTCAAACCGACCTCCCTTAAAATCGGCTACTTCAACGCAAATGGGCTTCGCACCCAGAGGTCTGAGGTAGCCGACTTCCTCTACACCCATCAGTTGGACGTCCTCCTCATCCAGGAGACGTTCCTTAAACCATCAATTCGCGATCCCAAAATCGCGAATTATAAAATCATACGTAATGATCGCACAGTCTCTGCCCTCGGTGGCACTCTCATCTACTACAAAGCGACATTACACTGCACGCCTGTGGATACACCCAATCTCGTGCACATTGAGGCCTCTGTCTGTAGATTAGGAATGACAGGTCACCAATCCATATTTTTAGTGTCAGCTTATCTAGCTCCCACTAACTCCAACTCCTCAAACCCCAGATCACTACTCGATAGTGACATACAAAACCTTCTAGATCTTGGCCCGTCTGTTATCATAGCGGGTGATCTAAACGCCAAGCACCCTGCCTGGTGTAGCCTAACCACAAACCAACGTGGTAGACAGCTCGAGCGACTCTCAGAGAGTCTCAATTTCGACATTGTAGCACCCATGTCCCCTACTCATTACCCGGACAATGTTGATCATCGTCCGGACGTCCTAGACGTAGCCCTCCTAAAGAACATCAATCTTAGATTGAGTTCAATAGAAGTGCACTCCGAACTCACCTCAGACCATAGGCCTGTCATCATTTCTCTCTCTCCCAGAGTGAGTATCCCCAATGTGGCAGCCACAGATCCCACTATGATCAAGACCGACTGGGTCAGGTTAGGCGAAAGCCTCAAATCCATTTCGTCCCCCTTGTTAGATCCAATTCCAGACGAAATTGTCTCAATTCCCGATGCAGTAGGTGCTATTGACTCGTTAACAGCGCACGTGCAGAAAGTCGTTAGCGACTGCTCGCGGCGTGTCCTAGTGAACGCTCATCGTCGCTGGACACTTCCGCCGGATGCGCGCGCTCTGTTAACAGAGAAAAACCGAGCCCAAAGGGCCTACTTCTCCGCTCCCACTGAGCCTAACCGCGTCCGCATGCGCGCTGCTCAATCAGCGGTTAAGCGTCGTATCAGACAGCTTAGAAACGACCAGTGGGACGAGACTCTCTCCAATCTGGTCCCATCTCACCAAGCCTTCTGGAAACTTGCCAGAGCCCTTAAGGCAGATACAGTGGCTGCCACCCCTCCGTTAGTACAGTCAGATCCCTCCCTCCCCCTCGCCTTCGAGGACGAGGAAAAAGCTGAATGCTTAGCATCCAGTCTTGAGGCACAATGTGCACCTAGCACACTCCCCGTTGATCCAGATCACCTACTCGAGGTCGATACTGTGGTAGCAAATAGACTCGCGAGCCCACTTACAGATGCCGACCCCCCGTTAGAGCCGGTAACCCCTGATGAGGTAGAGTCCCTTATCAAAGACCTACATAATAGGAAGGCCCCGGGGCCTGACGGGATTTCTAACAGAGTCATCAAGCTCTTTCCCGCCCATCTTATACTACTCCTGACTGCTATCTTTAACGCAGCCCTCAAAAATAGCATTTTCCCCCAAACTTGAAAGGAAGCCACCGTCATCGGCATTCCAAAACCCGGCAAGCCCAAGGATCAGCCCTCGAGCTATCGCCCTATCAGTCTTCTTAGTTCAATAGGAAAAATCTATGAGCGCATAGTTCTCGCACGTCTCAAAGATTTTTCCCTTGCCAACAATCTCTTACCTAACGCGCAGTTTGGTTTTAGAGCCAAACACTCTTGTGTCCAACAAGTGCATCGCATAGTCGAACACGTGTTGGACCGGAGAGCGAACAGATCCCGCCCGCATAAAACGGGCGCTCTCTTCTTTGACGTGGCAAAGGCGTTCGACAAAGTTTGGCACAACGGGCTTATTTATAAGCTCTACAAACTCAATACGCCAAATCGTCTTGTGCTCATCATTCAAGACTACTTGTCGAACCGCTCTTTCCGCTATAGGGTGGATGGGGCACTATCCCCCCCTCACACCATTAGAGCCGGAGTACCACAAGGGTCCGTGCTTTCGCCTCTCCTTTACACGCTTTACACAAGCGACTTCCCCGAATTTAAACCCAGTCCACTAGCGACCCATACCGCTCTCTTCGCAGACGATACTGCCATCTACTGTTCAGCCCGTAGTATTCCCCCAATTATAGACTCACTCCAAACTGCCGCCAATACTCTTGGCGACTGGTTTAGGAAATGGCGCATCGAAGTCAATCCTCAAAAAAGCGCCGCTATCCTCTTCGCTAGAGGTAGCACCCCAAATCCCTCCTCCAGAGTCGAAATGTTCGGACAACCGATCCCTTGGGAAAGGAAAGTCCGCTACCTAGGCGTCACACTCGATAGGGGACTCACCTTCCGCGATCATATTAAGATTGTCCGCAACCGCGCCGCTTTCGCGCTAGGCCGACTATATTATCTGCTCAATGGGCGTAGTAAACTCTCTCTTAGAAATAAGGTGAGAATTTACACAACGTGCATTAGGCCGATAATGACTTACGCGAGTCCAGTTTTCGCCCACGCCGCGCCCTCCCATATCCACAGGCTGCAAACCATCCAGAATAGGTTTTTGCGCAAAGCCATCGGTGGGCTTTGGTTCATTCGGAACAAAAACCTCCACATTGACTTAGGTGTGCCGACCATCTCGCACCACCTAAAGCAATGCTCAGTCAGATTTTTCGACTCTCTCGACCATCACCCCAATCCATTGGTGAAAGCCGCAGGGGATTATCCCGCTCCGGCTGACACCATTAGGTCCAAACGTCGTCCGCGGCACGTCCTCAACGACCCGGACGACGCCATTACAGTCGCCACCGAGGCGTACAAACAATTAGAATCCGCGACACAAAGCAGACACACACGTCCGTCATATCGGCCCCGCCGGCGGGGCCGCGCGTCGCGCCACCCTCCTGTAGGGACTCGGTTTTCGCGGTACCGGCACGTGCCCGGCCGCTTCTCTCCGATCCGTTCGCCTTCCCCCAGTGTCGCCATAGGCCGAGGTTCGAGCCCCCCTCTGGGGCGCCCCTAGGCAGACACTGTAAATTTTTGGCGGTGAGAGCCCTACGCTCCCGCAACAGTCCGGTGTCTCAGTAAAGGGTGTCAGTACACCCGAACTGATTAGTCCATTCAAAAAAAAAAAAAAAAAAAAAAAAAAAAAAAAAAAAAAAAAAAAAAAAAAAAAAAAAAAAAAAACTGCTACATAAATTTATTGGGTTTCACAGATACATTTTCATTTAAATATTTGCGATAAAATCGAATTAGAAAGAGAAAAAAAACAGTCCGCAGCTTGTGAGTACAAAACTTAAGAATTTTTCTTTAGACATTAGTTCGGTACACTCACAAACAAATATGAATAAGAAATTCATATGGAACAAGTTTTGGTACTTAACTTTTACTGACACAGAATTGTCCAAAAACATATATGCGCAATTTCAGCTCAATTGAGATTTAATTCAGAACTATGTATATTAAAATTCAGTTGCGTGGACGATCCGAACAAAACACTGCAAACCAATTAAAGGAATTTCAATTTAATTATTTCATTAATATGCTGGATGCAGGTTGCTTCTTGTGGATGAGATGAAGATGAATTATTATTTAAAAAGAGAGAAAAAAGAAGTGTGAGATCCGACTGACTGATCTAACAACGTACAGTCAAGAGCAGGTCGACCTTTACATATTGGACTTTGTACCATTCTTATGTCATAAGAGCCAAAATTGTACAGCAAGTGTAAAGCTCGACGTGCACCTGACTGTACAATAACAGAGAAATGTTTTTTCACCCAAAAATTAAGTAAGTACTAATTACTAATTAATTACGAACAAAATAAAACACGATTTCTCGGAATACTGTGAATAAAGAAAAAATTACAAAAAAATTAAGAGGGACTGTGAAGACTAATCGTGATTTCTAAGAACTCGTTAGGGAGAAAATCTATACATATAATAAAACAGTAGACCCCGATATGTCTGTACTTTGAACATATTTGGCAAAAATGGAGAGGGAACAGTTAGAGAAAGGTAATAAAAGCGATTTAAAAAAAAAAAAATTGTCTCTCTGTCTGTCTGTTTGAACGCGAACATCTTCTAAGTTACTGAACGGATTTTAATCCTGTTTTCACAGGGAGATAGAGCTCGGCTTGGAGCAGAATATAGGCTTTGTTTGTTTTAAATCGCATGACAAGAAAAGGAGTTATCCTTATTTGAACATTTCACGCGGACGAAGTCGCGGGTAACAGCTCGTTTAATAATAAGCCAATATCAATGTCCAGTAAACACAAACTTTTTTCATCCATTGAATTAATATTAGATGTTTTTTAAGGTAGGTAACTTTGTTACATAAAATAACCATTTTATTTTAATAAATTTGCTATAGATTTACTGCAATCAAAGAATTGGCAGATTGCCAATAGCCTAGACGAGTGTATTAATATTTGTGTACAGTCTCATGAACGAATTTAAAATATTTTTTCATGTATGTTTTTACAGTAGGTATATAAAATTAAATGAATGGTAGCATTTAGCTAACATCTGAAGATTTTTTATAACACTTAGATCGTTTGAGTTTTAAAAAAATCATTGTCGCCTTGGGTGGGTATACTATGAAATAAAATTTAAAATTTAATTTAAAGTAGGTATTTTACATTGAAAAGACACCTGTATTCCTGCAATGACATTATTAATGGTTGATAAGATAAAATAAAATTTTACATTTTAAATCACAAAATAAAACACTAAGAATTTTCTAACAAACATTTAGAGAATTCTGTATTTCCAACACAATTTTAAAATATAAAATCTGACTGCTTTGGTAGAATAATCTTGCACTATCTCATTTCACATGCCAACATCAACTGAGTAGCTAAGTGTTAGTAAACATAAATTGTAACTGACTTTTGTTAGCATTTGTACACGACTCTAGAAACTAGATCATACGGATACCGGATATTAGATATCCAAGGAAAAGGAAAATTAAAGAAGACATACACCAGAATTGGGTGTACATAGTCAAAATATAATATTATTTTCTGGACAATAGATTCAATAACTTATAAGTAAACAAAACTTATTCGTTTACTGAATATAAATACAATTACCAAAATAAGCTATATTGTTAAGTAGAACGTCTGCTGCTTTATCCGTGATTCTTTATTGTTTTTGCTCCTACAGACATCTTGTAGATTATATTATTATATTACTAGCTTTTCCCCGCAGCTTTGCTCGCGGTTAATTTTATGACAGATCTCGTTTGACAACAAAACAATCCAAAGCGCGACTTGTGGCGCCATCTGTCGGCCGACATCGCAATTGCAACGCCACCTATATTAGAAACAATATTTTCCCATTGGAATGACATACTTTCACGGGATAAAAAGTAGCCTATTGTGGGCTCTGTACCCCCTGACAATATGTATACTAATGTTCATAAAATGATCGGCTGCTTGGTCCAGCCAGTGAAGGAATAACAAACAAACAAACTCATTTTTTAATTTTTAATATTAGTATGATAGAAAACATCTAGACTCGAGAACAAGCACTAATGCCATTACATAAATGTGTGCCGGGAATCGAACCCCCGACCTCTGGAGCCGAAAGGTAGGTTCACAAATCACGGCTGCCAAATTATTACTCTTAATGGCGCAACGCTTAAGTTCATAAGTTTACTTTTAATAAATATTCCATACATTTCGTGGCAGCCAAAAAGTTTTTCAAACAGCATCCTAAAACGTAAGCTTAACGTATTCGCTATGCAGTTGGCTGATATTTCGAAATAGCTTTAACTGAAAGCTTTTGCTGGCCTTTTTGAAAAGCTTTATTCGGCCATTTTGTGCCTTTGATTGGCGGAGAGCAAACTTTCAATTGGTAGGTTCTTTATAAGAATTTAACGTGCTGTGCTCTATAATCTAAATAAAATAGCTTCTATCCAGAAAGGGGTTTTGCAAGATTAATAAAACTCACTGCTGAATAGATACACTGAAACGAAAATAAAGAAAAGAGCATTTATTTATTAAGAGACTAGCCCCTCATAGGCACTTTCATTGATTTGTTTAAATAAATCTACCCTTTCAACTACCGTCATAGAGGAAACAAATCTTCGATGAAGTAACAATACCTCCTAACTTTTTTCAAGTTCTAGAAGCAATATCTCCTGACGCAAATCCCAATAAAACGTTAACATAATCACATCTCTTCGTAACTAATAAAAAAAGTAATGCATTGGACACTATTTTACTAGCAATAGTCAATCAAAATAAATAAAACATTACTTAAACGGTTTTTTCTTCTGGTGTAAAATTAGGTTTTCAACATTTAGGAGGTATTGGTACCTAGTAGTACCTACTTCATCGACGAAATGGCCAATGGTAAAATAAATGTACAATGCAAAATAAATAAATACATAGTATATAGGGACAAGTCATACAGATTGAGCTAGCCCCAAAGTAAGTTCGAAACTTGTGTTATGGGATACTAACTCAACGATATTATATTTTATAACAAATACATATTATAGATAAACATCCAAGACCCGAGGCCAATCAGAAAAAGTTCGTTTTTCATCATGACCCGACCGGGGATCGAACCCTCCGGGACCGGGACCTCCTGGGTGGCGGTCTGGCGTGGTAACCATTACGCCACGGAGGTAGTCAAAAGGAAATAAAGAATACTATAAGTGACTGATATTTGACTCGCTCGACTTTTTTAATACCACTAAGGTGGCAAACAAGCATACGACCCGCCTGATGGTAAGCAAGCACCGTAGCCTATGGACACTTGCAACACAGGGGGTATAACATGCGCGTTGTCGACCCTGTAAAGAGTGGAGCTCTCGACTATTTTTAACCAAAATATAAAAACTATTGAGTATCTTATTTTAGTTACGTGTTGTAGCCCGAATACCACATTTGCGGGCGAGCTAGCGTCGTGCACTTCTCAATTATTTCTGTAATAGTCTTATTTTCCGAGGGTAGCCTGTAATATCGGCAGGGATTCGTGTAACCGCTTCGTCGGAATGTCGAGTAATTTGCCTCAGTTTCTCTGAAGAATTTTTAACAACGCTCAAAGGGGAAGCAAGTTCTATTTTCATGGAAACTTTAAAAATAGAACATAAATATCTGGAAGACACCTTTAAAAATCTAAAATCCAAAATATTCAAATTATAGTTTTTGTGCAAGTCGCTGATAAATACCAGTGAATATTTTATAATGGCTTATTACAATATTATTGTTTAAAATCTATTATTCGCTGGGTGCGCGACGGCAGCGCCAACTAGCGGATGAACTTTAGGCGGACTCTGAAGTGTCAAATGGCGAGTTGTCATTACGAATAGTAAAATAAACAAAGAAATATTTTCAATGAAACATCGTATTTAAAATCGTTTATTGTAAACTTAACTTAACATTCTCATACTACATTTATAATTAAACAATAAAAGTGTTATTTTATAGGTTAACTTACTTTTTCTTCTTGACGGCTGTTATCCATTTCATTCGTTTTTCTTGTTTCCAACGTGCTTGTGGAAATTTGTAGAATTTACAAGCACTGTTTACACCAGTGTTTTTACAGTTATCAACACAGCAGGTATCGTGACCCATATTTCTTTATTTTTAACGAAATACAATAAACAACAACACTCCACTATGTACAGAGGCGGATTAAATGTCGAGAGCGCCCTAGGCAAGCACCGCATAGGCGCCCCTAGCGGCCATATTACAAAATTTTTACTAAATACCATGGGTAATAGTAAACATAGATGACTGTATTTTATCTGTCTCATTCCATAGCTGGAAGTTTTATATACCTACACTACATAAATAAAATAAAAATTCTTGGACGAATCACACAACGCCATCAAGTCCCAAACAAAGCAACTAAGCTGTTATGGGTACTAGATTGCTGATAAATACATATAAATACGTTTTTTTTGTAAATGAATACTTATTATACTTGGAATCACCCAGACCAAGACAAACAGACATGTTGATGCACACAAATCTTTGCCTTGCGCAGGATTCGAACCCGCGGCCCTCGAGATAAAGTGACCATTGTTAGCCACTCGACCACCGGGTCTGCCAAACTTGTCACTTTATATCAAAGAGGAGGCTGTTTCTATCACACCAAGATAATAGTAACGAACATAGAAATCCATCTCATCATTATCATCTCAGCCACAATTTGTCCACTGCTGGACATAGGCCTCCCCCAAATGTTTCCAGTGCGACCTGCTGGCCTGCTTCCTGTGACTTGCCTTAGGTCGTCTGATCACCGTAGGCGGCCGTCCTACGCTGCGCTTTCCGGTACGTGGTCGCCATTCCAGAACCCTTTTGCCCCATCGGACATCGGTTGTGCGCGGTATATGCCCTGCCCACTGCTGTAGAGAAACCACAAGCATAGCTCATTCCATGGTTCGCTGAGTGACCGTTAGCCTTCATAAGAGGCCTATAGTGAGCGACCACGTCTCGGATCCATACGTCATCACTGACAACACACATTGCTCGAAGGTTCTTCGTTTCAAGCATTGAGGAATTTTGGACGAAAAGATATGCCGTAATTTCCCGAAAGCTGCCCGAGTCGGATTCGTCGATTGACCTCTTTCTCGAAGTTAGACCTACCTACGAGTACCTTGGACAAACCATCCAATTGGATGGTTTGTCCAAGGTACTCGTCAACAACTTCGAGGATCGATCTTCCAACTGAGACCGGGGCGGGTGTGACATGGACATTCGACATGATTTTCGTCTTGTCCATGTTCATTTTTAGGCCCCATATCAAAGTCCTTGCGACACGATATTATCAGAGTCAATTGAGCGAAATAAAGGTTCGAAAGTGTTCGCAAGAGACATTATTGGGCAGAGCCGGCTGATTAAGCTTAAGACGAAGGATGGTTTATGATGCCTCAGTCACCAAACCCGTCAGCAGCAGAACTGCTAGGGACCCAAGAGCCACGCTAACCCAACATTACACCGAAGACATCCTCTTATGATGAGGATGGCTCTTAAACAGCTTTAGAACAACAAGGCGCCGGGCGAGGACGGAGTCACTGCAGAGCTTCTGACAGCGGGTGGTACACCGGTACTTAAAGTCCTGCAGAAGCTTTTTAACTCCGTGTTATTCGAGGGCAAAACGCCTGAGGCGTGGAACAGAAGCGTGGTTGTTCTGTTCTTTAAAAAGGGTGATAAAACCCTCTTGAAGAACTATAGACCTATCTCGCTTCTGAGCCACGTCTACAAGCTGTTCTCAAAGGTCAACACGAATCGTCTCGCTCGCAAGTTATATCGAAGCGTTGACGTGCTAATATAAAAATCCCACCATGTCAGTTCGAATACAGGAACAGAACACGATGGCAATCTCATTACACAGAGGCGTGAGACAGGGAGATGTCATTATCTCTGAAACTGTTCACGACCGCTCTGGAAGATGCCTTTAGCTTTTGGACTGGAAAGGATTCGGCATCAACGTCAAGTATAGCACTCACCTTCGATTTGCCGACGACATCGTGATCATGGCGGATAGTCGCTGGATGACTTAGCACCATGCTCGAAGGCCTCAATCGAGTTTCCCAACAGGAAATCCATCGAATATTATGTAATTTTTTTATTCGTTTAAAAATTCCACGCGCCCGCGCGCCCCTTTGTTACCTTGCGCCCCTAGGCACGTGCCTAGTTTGCCTTAAGGATAATCCGCCACTGACTATGTATACGCAAGGATGACATCCGCCGCGAGTTCCTTTTTTAGCCACGGCGGGCGCTGCGATCGATTCGTCTGTCCCCACTCCCCGCTTTGCACCCAGCGAATAGGTAGTCTATTATATTTAGACGACCTCCGTGGCGTAATGGTTACCACGCCAGACCGCCACCCAGGAGTTCCCAGGTTCGAATCCCGGTCGGGTCATGATGAAAAACGAACTTTTTCTGATTGGCCTCTGGTCTTGGATGTATTTGTTATAAAATATAGTATTGATGAGTTAGTATCCCATAACACAAATTTCGAACTTACTTTGGGGCTAGCTCATCTGTGTGATTTGTCCTTGTACAATGTGTGGTTTTGTACAGTTGCAATATTATGGAGGCGTATCTACTGCTAAAGTACATGTCGCTGTGCATAAACTTAAAGGCGGGTAATACCGCGGGCAACAGCTAGTACAAATATACCTAAAAGCAAGACAGCGTTTCAGATTAAGACTAGATTATAACTGCTTTTGTCGGTCTTTTAGATTATTCAAAAATAAGAGACACAAATTTTTTCATTTGTAAATTAGGCCAAAAATGACAAAGATATAAGCACATTAAAGTGTGTGTGACGTCACGCCGTGTGGAATTTTTTCGCACGGGGTGACGTCAAAGGCCCCCACTGCAAAATTTTTTAGCCTTGTATCTATGTTATTTTTTGTTTAATCGAAAAAATAAAAAATACCTGTCCAATATTTTTTTATAATCTAAAATACGGACTAAATATAATGTAATTATTTTGACCCTGGAAACAACCCTATAAATAAATAAATAAATAAATATATAGGGACAATTCATACAGATTGAGCTAGCCCCAAAGTAAGTTCGAAACTTGTGTTATGGGATACTAACTCAACGATATTATATTTTATAACAAATACATATATAGATAAACATCCAAGACCCGAGACCAATCAGAAAAAGTCCGTTTTTCATCATGACCCGACCGGGGATCGAACCCGGGACCTCCAGGGTGGCGGTCTGGCGTGGTAACCATTACGCCACGGAGGTCGTCAATATCTCAGTATCATTGAAAAAATACTAATGTACAGTCAAGGGCAGGTTGACCTTTACATTATGGACTTTGTACCATTTTTAAGTTCTGTGACATTAGAGCCAAAATTGTACTGCAGCATTGTGCACCTGACTGTACGAGACTTACTAATAATGTTTTTAATATTTAAATGAATTATACAAAATTTATAATTTAATTTGTAAGGAGCTACTCAACTTTAAAGAACTTTGCGTTGGAAAATGTCGACATTTCCTCATTGCAAGCGGTACACTCGACGACATCGTTACAGTGAATAATTACAGTAATGCGGTATATTACTATTAACCTTTTTGCCTCGCTTGCCTCGCCTCGTGATACCATATTTTTACGTCATTATAAAAATATGCAACAATTTGTCTTTTCTCACTTTTTTTTGCAATGGGGGATTATGTAGCAAAAAGGTTACATTGTTGAATATCGTGCACGTTCTTTATTTCTTTATGTATACCTGATGTTATTTAGCGTCTTTTTTGACACTGTTCTTTATTTTCTGTTTGACTATTTGATTAGAGGTCTTGTATCGTGTCGTCGTGATATTAAAATAACCTTCTGATCGTTCGTTTGTTTAAAAATAATGATATTATTATATTCCGCAATCATAAGTTTTTGCACTTCTACTGGGAAGGGACTACTGGGTCCCTAATAGTTGTTTGTTAAATAATCTCACTATTCTTTCAGTTTTTCCAGGGTTTTGAACTCATGGTAAAAGATTGTCGACGAAGAACATCATGGTTGACGAACTTACGACATGGTATATCTAGAGTACCAGTTCGTTAATCCGAGAGGATCTAAAGTTGACATTTCCGTTATGATCGCCAACCTACGCAAGAAGACGGCACCATAAGCAGAATATCGTATCAGTTTTTGTGTATTATGGCCAATAATAATAAAAAATAACTCACCTGAAGCCATTTCACCCTCGTGATGTTCTCCTCAGTAACTGTCAAGGCTTTCCTCTCACCTAATTTGTAAGTCTCATCATAGTACATATACTCAGTAAACGTCAAACCACTTGTTGTATACTGCTGAGTAAAATACACTGAAATGGTACCATTAGGTATATCATGTTCTATCACCCACTTGCACTTTATTGGCACTGGGAAGGGATTCGGGAAGTTTGGGGTTTGGATGACACCGACTGGGCCTTTTAGGTGACCACCGCAGGGTTGTGGACCTTGGTGCTCCCTGTCCTCCTGAGAGTACACGTCTGCAGCGATGCTTGTGATGATTGTGATGCTGAGAAGGCGCTGCATGACTAACCTGAAACAAGATAATGTGACGTTAGAATTTAAAAATGCGTTTGCACGTGACTTTATTGCAGCTGCGAGTGCAAGAAATATAGAAAATTGAACAAGCTACTTGAGGTTTATTAATTTGAATTAACGCCTATTATATACAACTGCCAAGGCAAGTTTATCGTGTCTTTCGAAGCACGGAGCTTGAGATTTTTAACATGTGTTTTCGTTCATTCTATTCCTATTTTAATTATTTACTGCCTAAATTGTTTAAGTTATACAATAAGTGATTTAATAAAGATTTTATTATTATTATTATGTTATTATTATTCTGTTTGACAGGTACAGTCAGGAGCACGTTGAGCTTTACAGTTGCAGTACAATTTTAACATTGAAAATGTTTTTTCGTTCGCTCAAGTAAGGCCATTTTCGCTGAAAGTGCGACTCGCCCGTGATACCCTGAGTTTTAGGGCCACAAGGACGTATGAGTGCTCAAAATACGCGGAATTTGAAGGGCTTTAAGAAGAAGTAAAAAGTATTTTGGAATAGTCAAAATCTTTTTTGGAAAACGAAAAAAACCGACATTTTTCGACCGAAAAAAGAAAATTCCCGATATCTCGAGAACGGGGCCGAATTTTAAAAATAAAATAAAAAAGCACCTCGGTATTGAACCAAGGAATATTTTAGATTATTACACTTTTTTCGGTATTGGTGACGGTTGAGGCTGTAGAAGTGTCCATTTCGCTACATTTACATAGGCGTAAAGTGAAAAATTTATAAACTATTCATCATCATACTTTTCTGTTATACATTAGTTCTTGTAGTATGTAACGAAACGGCCAAGACACATATTTTGATTAAGGTGTAGAGTTTGTGAAGTTAGGCCTTGTAGAGGTAGGGCGTGTAGAGTTAGAAGCTTGGCTCTACATGAGATCTGATAACTTTTTGACAGTGCGAGTCATATGGTCTCGTCTTGGCAACATTTTACATGAAAATGTCTTTGGTGGGATATACATTTCTAGATTAAATATTTATTAAATACTAATTTTTGTGGCGTTAGGGAAATAAAAGACCACTTAGTATAGATAATGTTAGTTTAATAAAGACAGTAATTTATTTTTGATAAGCCACAATAATTATCATCCGCCTGTATCTACCCACTGCTGGGTATATGCCTTTCCCAATGCCTTCTACCAGTCTGATGATGATGATGAAGCCACAATAATTAAAGAATATTATACATTTAGGTTTTTCACAAGTCGTCTCACATTGTCACAATGTTTTGTTGTTAACAAAGATAATAAATTTTATTGAAAATGTTGATAATAAGAAACACAATATTATAACGACAATGTAAATGTATAAATGTTGAAAAATACATACAAAAAGGGTAAGCAATATGTGTAAAGAAACATCAAAATTTCAAGAATTCGTTTTTTTTTTGTATGGAAACACTTAAAATTCGTCCATCCCTCTTTTTTTTTCTACTGTAATTTGGACTGGTCTGAACAATTTTCCAGTAAAACGCATTTGTTGGTTACTTCGTCCAATACTTTTGGTTCATAGCAATCACAACGGTGGAGGTCGCACAGGGGCCCCACAGAGTACGCCACGGGTTGCCGACAGGTACGCTGTGACAGGACGTTCATGCAACCAGGACTGTACAAGAACATATCTGGGGAACATGTGGGGAGACCTGAAAATAAAAAATATTTGTTATTCACAATGTTTATATAAAACATATGTAGGTAATTAATCTATCGGTCAAATAATTGCTGATACAGTTGATAAACCGAGTCAGTGGTCATCACGTAGGCTGCAAATTGATAACACTATCTACAGCATCTACAAAAAACATCAGGAAGCACCCCAAGAAAAAAATAAGTGGTAAATATGAGCCTTTCGTTAACTGATTACAGTAAGCATAAAGTAAATAAAAGTATTGAAAAGAAATTGTAAGATAACATTGAGCCGTCTATCTTGCGCTCTTAGAGCTGGTTCAGACACGACGGATTCCGCGCGGATGCAAACCGCGCAGTTCCAAACGCAAGTGTTCCGATAGGCGCGGGTGGTATTTGCGGAGTGTAAAATGACAGTCCAATCATGGAAGTCGAGGAAGCAATGAGTGTACTTATTGCTCCGTACAAAAAAAAAGAAAGAAGAAACGGCAGTATTGGGTGCATCCAATATTACGTGATTGGCTCACCCATGGTCAGTTTCAGACTTTATCCAAAATTAAGAAGTTTTGAACCAAAATACTTCAATTATTTGAGAATGTCCATTAAAATTTTTATTAGAATATTCTGCACATTGGATGTCCCACAAAGCAGGTCTTTTTTCCACCTCATCGATGAATAGTTCGGTGTCGAAGCGATCCATTGTCACCGTCCGATACGCGCGGTTTCCGCGGAGCAAATGAACGCGCTCTAGGTACGTCAAGTAAATAGATCCGAGCGGCGACCGCGCGGATTCATTTTCTAGCGGTAGCAGCGCGGATTGTCAATCCGCGCGGACATGTATGAACGAATGATAGGAGCTCATGTAAAAAGATCCGCGCGGTCTAACCGCGCGGTGTGCATCCGCGCGGAATCCACCGTGTCTGAACCGTGTCATTATGATAATAATATTTCTAAAGTAGGTATTTTCTCCAACTACGAGATATAAGTATTTTGTCACTTGTATGGCAAATATAAACAACAACAAAGAATGTGATAGCAGTACCTACTAATTTGAATTAATAGAAAACACATATAAACCGACTGAATAGAAAAGAATTCTCATGTTGCGAATTTATCAGACGCGTGTTACATAATTATCAAAATTTTGCTCACATTTTGAAGTGAGTAACCCGGCTAATTTGGATATGTAACACGCGTCTAGTTAATTGACAATATTAAACTTTTTTTTCAATTCAGTCGGCTTGTAAACGTTAACACGTTCGAATGTGAAAAAACTGGTACTAAGCAATCTGATCTTAAAAACAAAATTTTCCCAAACTTCTATTTGGTAGGAGACGTTAATAGAAAAAATGTTGTAAACCTAAAGTTTTTTATGAATAAGGGGCCTCTGGGGCGCCCCTAGGCATAAACTATTAATTCTAAGCTGTAAGAGCCTTCCGGTCCCGCAACAGCTCAGTGTAGTAGCAGAGGATGGCGATCAGGGGCCCGATTCTACTAACACAAATGCACCAATGGACTCTCAATGGTGTCTCAATCGTGTCTCAAAAGAATGCCGATAGTGTATCAGTGGAATAGTTTTTGACATTTGTTATGGACTTAAACAATAACATAATGTTTAACTTATTGTTTGACACACGATTGAGACACCATTGAGAGTCCATTGGTGCATTTGTGTTGGTAGAATCGGGACCCTGGCTACAAAATAACCATAAAAAAATGAATACATCTTTTTCATCAATATAATATTAAAATGTGATTACTTACAAATTCCGTTGCCATCTGTAACGCACCGCTTACAATTTGCACTCAATATAACAAGAGTGAAAATATAAAACGCGGCAACTAAATTATGTGCATGCATTTTTACAAGAACAGCACAATATAAAATGATCGAAAATATCGACAACCGTACTAATAACGATATTTATGCGTTTTAACGTGAATAAATATTTGATAAACGTTTTTGTAGTACTTATTAGGTACATAACATTACAGTACATAATACGCATTCCGAATCGATTCGAATTTGATAAGGCAAGGATATTATAGGTACTTAAAAAAAAATATGCATTAAGTATTTTCTAACTACGTAACTAATAGATCTGTGTTGATTTATTATTTTGTTAAAACATGATTAAGTAATACTCACATTTCACATCATTATGCACTTAAAAACTTATCTAATTATGGTTGTTGTTATCAGTTTGTAGTAATTAATTCCGTAATGAGTCGTTGATATTTGCAAAAAACATTTAAAACGTGAAAAACATCATTAATTTGTCGTATCTGTGCATTAGCACTCTATGTAATAAAATACCTTAACGCTATTTTGAACAAATCTAATTTGTTTGATTTATAACCGAACAATCAAAGCGTTCATTTTGATTATATGGTAAATAAAAAATATCGTATTCGTCGCTATGGTTGGTTATTCTTTGTTTTTGGATATAAGTGGGTTTTTATTTACTATGAAAAACGCTGTTGAAAAGGGTTAAAAATAATTTTGAAATGTACAACGCCGTTGTTCCTAGCCGTCGCGACGGACACAAGAAATTTCGGAAGAGATTTTTTAAAATTTCATCACGCACGCACACTTTCTATGGAATTCAACATAATAAAAAAGATTTTAATTATATTGTCCAGTCGTGACCTAATAATAATTTCAGTAAAGTCAAAAACAGTGACAGTAAAACCTAAACGTACTGGATGATTTAATTGGATTGGATTGAATTAAATAAAACAAATGGAAGGGACGTTATGTCTAAGTTTTCACTTCTGCCGGCACTCCCGGAGTACAACCCGTCCTTTCTTTGGTCTATAATAGGTAGATTCATTTGCAATGCCCTTTCAAGTCGTGTAGAACACGAGACGTGAATTTTTGCTCTTATGACATACAACTTAAGAATGGTACACAGTCCGATATGTAAAGGTCGACCTGCTCCTGACTGTACAACATCAACACTCCACGAGCGAGTCTCTCGCGACGAATCCGAATAATAACCGGTAACAAACTTTAATCTAAACCTTTATTGAAACTGGACGTTTAAAAGGAGTCCATATCAGAAAGCCATCGAGAAAACTTGGAATAAGGTGAGGAAAACTTATACTAGTACCGGCAAACGAGGACGTGGTGCAGTATGTAAAGAGGGTTATTATGAGACCATTGTATAGTTTTGAATTTGTTCAATATTTTTAAATTAAACCTCTCTATGCTCAATTTTTTTTGTCTTTAATGATAAAAACGGCTTTCATAGTGGATTTTAGAATTACGATAGAGCAAAGTTCTCGCGTGACTGCTTCGGACAGCAACGTTTTTCCATTTAACCGTATTTGTTCAATATATTGTAACGAATAAAATATTTTTTAAAATATTCCTACGAAACTGCTTGTAGCTAGCATTGCAAAATATTTTTAATATTTAAATCATTATAAAAAATATTTAAGTATCTATTATATACGGGACAAGCCCATAACTCATTCCCGACGTTGTGTCTTCGGTAGACCCAGGATTAACAACGTAAGTTAGTACCTATGTATTATAAATAGTAAAAGCAAAATGGTCACTGTTAACATTCCATTTTGTATCACGAAAATCCACCAGAAAAGTGTATTCACAAACAGATTTTCTGTCCCATTTACCCGAAGATAAAAGTCTAAAGTGTACCACAAATCGCTTTAAAGACAAATGGCTTGGCCGAGTAAGTTTTAGTATAAAACTGCCACTGAGTATTCCCATCTCGGGTTTGAATAATGAACGGATTATAGAGAGCGATGAACTATTTCAAAAAACCATTGATTTACAACTTAATAGACAGATTTTATAGAGCTCGATTTGCATATCAGCAACGCATGCGTAATAATCGCTTGTTTACGCACATGATGACCACGCATATTTCAGTCATTATCATTCACATTGAAATATATTTTCAACTTTCATGTTCGTCATCTCAGTCACAAGAAATCCACTGCTGAAAATTAGGCCTCCCAATGTTTTCAGTATGACTGGCTGGCGGCAGCGGTTTGCATCCAGCGGCTTTCAGCGAGTTTCCTTAGGTCGTATGATCACCTTGCGGGCAGCCGGCGTCCGCTGTTTGCCGATACGTGGTCGCCATTCCATAATAAAATTTTGTCATTTTTTTTTTAAATCTTAAAATGTAAAAAATTATAATCTGGACTTTCTGGACGATTACAACTTCATCGTGTAAAAAAAATCCTCGTAAATATTATCTACTCAAACTCAAACAGTGTTGATCTATGTATAAACGAGGCGGATCAAATGCCGGTTGATTTTGACATCGATGGCCTGATTAAGTTTAGATTATAGGTAAGGAGCTTGTTCAAGATAAACGACCAGTATAATCCCGATTTCGATAATACTCGTTAAAAATAATTGGACTGTTCATTGTTTTAGAAAATTCTATACGAAATTCTGGAAAATAAACACACACGGAACCCTATGTACTGCTTGAGAAGTAATAAGTGAGATTTTTTTACAGTCTCAACGTATGAAGGGTTAGAAAAGTGGTTTAGTATGAAGGGTTAGAAAAGTGGTTTATAACAGTGTAAACAAGACGTTTTACACCAATCCAAGCGTAATTGTTATGAATCCTACACTGTTTAAACTGTGTAGATAATACTGGCAGAAGTAGATCTGCTAGAAGCAAACGCAGATTATTCATATATTCGGCTTCCTGATGGCCGAGAAACAACTGTGTCGAATAGGCACCTAGCCCCGATTGGAGGTCAAGGAGAAAGTAAAAAGTATGGTTGGAAAGGGAACCAAAAATTATACTTAAAGCTAATATTAAAGATGATAATAGACACACAAACAAAGTAATAAAGTCAGTCGCATTCATGTAGGCTTCAGAAAGTGGAAACAGCGGAACTATCCCGAGGACAGACAAGAAGAGGAAGGAGCCGGAAGACCTTTGTATGAGCTAATTACATTTAAGATGAAATATTTCTTCGTCGCGTAAGATTCGGAGATTGGTTCCTTCTCCAAAACTTATTATTATTATTTGGGGATATTACTTATTTTTAATTATCATTTATCTGATTTAATTATTTTAATTCGTTTTTTTCATGCTTTTGTTTATATTTTAATTATGTGACTGTTATTTGATAAGAATTATTGTTTTATAATGTACTCTTAATTTGCACGCCGAAAGGTAAAATGTGGAGGATCCTAATGTACCTACCTACATTATTGTCAACAGCTGTTTGTACCTACGTATGCAAATAAATTGAATTGAATTGAATTGAATATACATATTCTCTGATTCGACCTTTGCTGGTCTTTTGCTATTTAATGCAATTTTTAAATTTTAATGCAATAAAAATATTTCATTTTTCATTTCATTTTTATTGCCCTTCACAACTTCCAGATGTGTTGGGCAGAGAATAGTAGTGTTTCTTCTAAAATAAAATAAAAAATCCTACCCCAAAACTTACTAACATTCTATTTATAAGGCTAGTGTAGAATGTAGATGTTGCAGACAAAATTCCGAAATTTTTACAATCCTCTAAGAATACAAACATACAAATTCTCGAGGCGTCACAGCAGTTGCGAATATTTCATTTTCAGTCCGCAATGGAGTCGGTGCAACGTTGCAGTATATCAGGGACGTGATTTTATTACTGCATGAATATTTCTGCATCTGTAACCTACGATATAGTATTTAAAAAAACGCATTTTTTTAAAGCAGACATCTTCATTGATAACCCTTTTGGTAACTGTGCCACTGCTTTTGTGATCACGAAGAACTACATAAAATATATAATACAAATAATTTATAGGATGTTTGTAGACGTAGGTTTCTCCGTTTATACTAATTTCTGTCGTAGTACTAAAGATTTTCCATTTGATAAAGACAGCGCCAGATTTACAGCTTCATTCTACGTATATTTTTTCATCTCTCTTGCATTTTTATTTACTTTTTTTTTGTTTTTTAAAATATTTTCCTCAAACGGATCAAAGACTTGATGTTTTAGTGCAAACCTTTCCCTGCCCTTAATGTATCGGTCAAGTAAACTTCAGTCATGGCTGCCGTTCATAGAAAATATGAATGTTTTATCTCATAAATAAGCTATCCTAAACAAATTCAATATGTTTGGATAGGACTACGATACTATAACGTGAGTTACTTCCAAGGCTCAGGTGAGGTAAATTTTCCTCGATATCTACCGTTTAAAGAAATTACGATGATCATTTTTAGATTTTACCCAAAGGGGTTCTTTAAAAATAAAGCAACCGTTTAGGAAAAATCTAATAAGGGGCAAGTAAATTCACTATATGGACCAATTCCATTTTTTTTAAAGGTCTCTAATACAACAGATTCGCTGGCATTGTGTTAATTAAACATTCGGAAATGTATCTTTGTATAGAAAAACGATCTTCGCATTTATAAGAGACCTACCTATCTAATTTTATTTAGTTCAAGACATCACAATTTGCTACTATGGCACTTCAAGGGTCACATATCGACAAAATTGCAATAATCGATAAGGAAATTGTTTTCAGGACTACAAATCCTCGTCACGAGCGATGAGACCTGACGTCGTGATTGACGCGCACTAGTCAATTTCTACGTAGAAATCGTCTACTGCGCAAATCAAATCAGCAAATAATCAGATATCATATTCTCTCGTGGGTTGTAAGTCTGTTAAAGGTTGTGCGCGACCGTAAGTGAATTCCCAGAATCACGCACCATTGGAAGCAATCTTTAGAGAAAGGTCAATATCATTCTATTATGGTTTTCCAAATATTTGGGAACTTTTGCCAAACATACGTTGTCACACACCAGTGTCCCTATTGTACCTATTGAATTGTTGACGTTAAATATTTACGAATATAGCACCCAACATGAGCAGTTTTCTAAAAAAGATCACTCTGTATTCGGTCCCCTAAAAAAATATACTTATGCGTCACAATACGCTATCCGATACGTAAACAAGGTTTGGAGTGGATAAAAAGGTAATCTGATTCGTCGCTTATCCAATAAAAATATCTATTATAATATTCGATCACAAATAAAAAATGTTATAACGCAAAAAAAAAATTAACTGCTATAATATTTGTGATACAATTATAAAGCTTCTAGAGCTAAGTCGTGGACCAAGAGACAGAAGCCAGATGGACAGACAGCCAGACAGATATAGGGACATAGCGATAACGAGACTATAAGAGTTCCTTGTTTACCACGAAACCCTAAAAATGTAATAATATATCCACTTAATATTCAAGTGTAATATAATATTCCCAGAATCATTTGTATATACGAAATACTAAAAGTATGAATATCATTATTCTCTAAAAAAATGTCACAATATTATAATGGCATTACTCTGACATCGATATAAGATTTTGTCCGATTTGATTATCAAATAAAACGAATGAATATGGAAATTATACTATTTTCTAAAAGTTATCCTCTAATTTACATAAATAATTCAGTGAAACATAATAACATTATATTTATACGTTTTTTGCTTTACTTATATGTAAAAAAATTACGTAAAAAATAAATCAAAGGGAAAACATTTTTTGCTTTAAAAAAAATTTACTTAAAAATTAATCAAACTTGAATAATACATGTGAATTTGAATTTTACAGTTTGACGGAGAAACGTTAAAAATAGTTTTTTTTTAAACTAGCAAACGGCCGCGCAGTTGTTCACGACGAAAACGTGGCAAACTATATTAGTCGCCATCACGGCTGGGTCGCAGACGTAAAACAAAGTTCGAAACTCATACTTTACGATTTTCAATTGTTTTATAAACTGAGAGTCCAAATTTAGGCGCGTGCTATAGCGGCCAACACGCCCGTCTCTACACAATAAGAAGAATTAGAAATCTAAATATAAAATTTTCTATCACCTTCTAAAGTAGTAACAGCTATTTTTCTTACGTAAATAAACTTTTAAAAAGAATGAGAAAAACTGGATGGAAGTCATACTAAAAATTCAGCATTCCTCTTCGCACTTTTCAAGAATTTTCCTTAAATACTCTTATAAAAGTAACTTTTTGACTTTATCAGAAATTCCGCTTCTTTACTACATTAATTTGAAGTTCATTTGGTGCCTATTTAATACTGTTAAAATACCTATCATGTCTCCGAAGTATACAAGAGCAAAAAACCTAAGTTTAGGCTTAAACAAATTACTATGCAAATGACTATGAAGCGTGACTGAATTTTCGCGGCCAAGACCTGGCTCAAAATGAAGGCGGCAAATTAACTGGTCTGAACGTTTATCAGATTCCATTATATGAAATCGACTATCTAAATTTTCACATAAATTATATTGTTTATTTTATTACAAACTTTACCAGTGCGGCAAATAATACATGTAAAGTGGTAAGAGAGACCTATATTTATAGAATAGGCTCGACCAAGGAAGTATCACCATCTCACAGAATATCACCGTGAAACAGCAATGCGTTTCGTTCAGTGGGTGAGAGAATCGGAAGCTCAAGTGTCCTATTCACTTTTCTCTCTATTTCCTTGCTTGTAGCAGGCAACGCATTGGTCAACTGGTGTTACTGATGTTCATAGAAGACGGCGGTATCCATTGTCAATCAGGTGGACCGCTTTAAAAAAAAAAAAATATTCATTAACTTAATTACTAGTTACATTTCAAGTGACAGGAGCCTCCATTTAAGCAAAGAAATGCTTGTGATTGGACGCTCCGCTCTTTCTGAGTTTTCTTACAATATAATTTATTTATTTAGACTAGGTTACAAAATGGTTACAATACGATTACAAAATGTGACAAAAATGATAGAATTTAATTTTTGAGATTTAATTTATAGTGTATGAGTAGTGTATAGCTTTTTAAAATAAGTTATAATTTTCTGTTAAAAAATAAGAAGTACTGCGCCGTCCTCAAATAATAGGAACAACGCAAGTGTTTGTGATTTTTAACAAAAAATACAGAATGTATTCATAAACGTACCATTAAGCAAAAAAAAAATATTTTTAATTATCTTTACCACAACACACAATGTACTGATACAACAGGCGGACTTAATGCTAAATGCATTCTCTACCACAATTCACATTATAATATATTTTTAATCTAATCAGAAGGAAAGGAAGGAAGGAGGGAAGGAAAAGGAAGAAGGGTGGGAAGAGGGAGGGAAGGAGAGAAGGAAGGAGGGAAGGAAGAGGGAGGGAAAGAAGGAGAGAAGGAAGGAAGGAGGTAGGAAGGGAAGGAAGGAAGGAGTGAAGGAAGGAAGGGGGTAGGGAAGGAAGGCAGCGCACCGCGGGCTATCTTACAAGCAAAGTACAAATAAAATCTAGTATACCAATAAATTAAACTATCATTCACGGTATTTATGCAATCTGCGAATACCCGAGTAGAAACACATTAATCTTGTTGTAACATAAACGTTACATATGGATAACTTGATCACTTTAACGCCGCGTTCACGTCACGCCGACTTCCCATGGGATGTCAGATGTGATCCATTCTACGTCTACGCAAGAAGCTATGGTAACCATGATTTTGTGTTAAGTTTCTAAATTAAATAATAAAATAATCACATTTTAAAATTTCCAATATTTGATAAAATTGTATAATTTACTATTTGATGAATGCGGTTTTAGCAGCGAAATCACCTTGTTCCCGTTCATGGAATGATGTACGATATATAAACTATTCTACGTATTAATCCCCGTTAAAAATTACATGTTGACCAAATTTCTAGGAAATCTGTCTAGCCAAATGTGAAAGAGTAATGAAATATATCCATACATCCTTACTTACAAACATTCACGTTTATTATTATGAATAGCAGAGTAAAAATAGTTATTAGTTATAGACAAAAAAAAATCTAAAAACATAATAATTGACTGAGTGAATTAAAAGTAAAAAAAATAATTGATAAGTATTAACTTTATTAATTAAAAATATAAAGCACACTCAAGACACAAAAACTAGAGAGTCACCTTTCCATCCACTTCTCTTGAACAAATCTTGCTTTCGAAAATAAATCAAATAAAGATTATTAAATTCATAAGTGGCAATTATCGACTGCAAGTAAAAGCTCAACAGGTTTAATCACAAATTCATGTTCTCCAACCTGGCGAACAGAAGTTTCTTAACGACGACTATTGAACTATCCGACAGAATCACTGACACTTTGATGTTTAATTGCGTGTTCGAGTAAATACCGATTATCTCTCGAACGTTGTTCAAGTTTCCAGTTATTGTATTTAAGAGAGGTAGGGCCCAGCGGATAATTCGCTCAAATCGGTGCCCGTCTGGGCAAAGACCTACACTTTACAGAAGATTGTAACCAAATAGCATTGGTCTCGGCCATATTGTGTTCATACGGTCCAGAGCTCCACTATTAACAGATACCTCCGGTATTGAAAGTGTCCTTATGCTACGGTGTCTGCTTACCATCAGTCGGGCCGTATGCTTGTTTGCCACCTTAGTGGTATAAAAAAATTGTCCCGTTGTCCTAAGTAAATGATGGTGTCACTAGTCAGGGTTGCCTCTAGGGGCATCTGACTACAGGATCAAATTTTCACCTCGCACCTTTTCGCTTTAGCATGCAATGGAAGATTTCCTTTTGTTGAAATTAATGGTTTCACCAACATAAGGGTTGAACAATAGTATATTTTTATACAATATGTTGTGAGTAAACATGATAAAGATTACACTAGTGATAAAAAAGAAAAAAATGTATAGGCAACATTCGAGTGGTAGAATATTCATGAAATGGTCTACTAGGTCGACTTGGGGTGTACCACACTCTCACGGTATCGTCGTGAAGTAGGAAAACGTTTTGTTCGGTGAGTGATAAAGGCCAACTCCTTCCCTACTCTTTTTAGGGTTCCGTTGTAAACTACAAGGAACCCTTATAGTTTCGCCATGTCCGTCTGTCCGTCCGTCCGCGGTCTATCGACGGTGGAAAGGAGAAACCCTTTAAGCGACACTTTGGTCGAAAATGAGTTATATACATATTTGAAATCAGCAGATTTTTCTGCGTCGGTTGGTCTTACTTTCGTATCGATCTGACCACTTTGGTGTCGCTTCAAGTAATGGCACATTTAGGCTAATTTTTTTCAGACGCTAAACGAAGTGACAAATAATTATGAAAATTTTGGTAGATTTACCGTTTGAAGTACCAACTCTATAGTTAGATATATAGGGACAATATATAGAATAGATAGATAGATCGTTATTTAGTGTGTTTTTCCTTTTTTGTTTCGGATAGTTTATGTTACTTAAAACGTTTTTCTTAGTCATAGGAAATGCTATTTTAAACACTACAGGTGTTTTTGCTTACTCCTATTTTGTTGGTGCCTGTCGCTACTTTGGTTTTTCCTTGCTTACCTTAAATCTGTATGATGGAGTTGATGTGTTTTCCTTGCATGATTAATATGGGATATTATGGATTTCAGTTGTTTTCGCAATCGCTGTATAAAGCAGTCTTGTCGGTAAAAGTAAACGCACAGAAAAACCACATATTTTTTTAAAATTAACCGACATTTTCTTTAATTCCCGAAACGTAGGTTCATTTAATTTCGCTGAATTCGCAATGAAGACGATCTACGAAATTGTGTATTTAAATTAACTATTCACAAGTATTGTCGCTACAAGCAATGAATTTTGTTCTTTTTTGTGTAAGTGACGTCACCTATATTAGGAGCGATATTTGCTGTGGCGCTTCATTCATCGGTGAACCGCCATGGAGGCACGTTACGTTTCGTCGCATCGCGAACAGCTGCCACAGAGAGTGCGTATTTTAGTAAATGTAAAATACGTAAATGTTCGTGTTACAATGTAAATCGAAATCCATAGCTAATTTTTCTTTATAACGAAGTGATTACCTATCTTATTAACAATCAGGTAGAAACTTGTCACATTGCGATCCTCCGCTTTCCGCATCCGCCTCCAGCCGCCTTCTTGAGGTCGTCTGTCCATCTGGAAGGACGGCGCCCTACACTTCGCTTCCCCAAGCGCGGCCTCCACTCCAAGACTTCCCTTCCCCACCTACCATCGCTAGCACGGCAGATGTAGCTGGCCCATTGCCGCTTCAGCTTACTGACTTTGAGAGCTATATCGGAAACTTTGGTTCTCTGTCGAATTTCTTCTCCCTTAGAGAAACTCCGAGCATAGCTCTCTCCATCGCTCGCTGTGCGACTTTTAATCTATGAACCAGCCCGACGGTCAGAGTCCACGTCTCTGAGCAGTAGGTCATAGCGGGGAGGACGCACTGGTTAAAGACTTTTGTCTTCAGGCATTGCGGTAGTTGCGAGACAAGAATGTGGCGAAGTTTTCCGAAAGCTGCCCATCCCAGTCGAATATGCCTTTCGATCTCTTTATTGAAGTTACCTCGGCCAAGTTGTATCATAGGGATGATGAAGTCATTTATCATGACCTCTTGTCGATATTCATCCCCAGCCCGACCGATCGAGAAGCGGCATTGAGATTGTTTAGCATTCGACTGAGATCCTCCCAACGATTTTGCTATTATGACCACATCATCGGCAAATCGCAAGTATGAGATGTGCTCGCCTTTTATGTTGATGCCGTGTGTTTTCCAGTCCAACATCTTGAAAACGTGCTCCAGTGCAGCCTCGGGACAAGCCCACCACACATTCCCACCACTGTGTCTCCTGTGTAGCCAGGATCAACAACGGCGACCTCAGATAGACAATAAGCAATGAAGCTTATTGACGTCCCGGGGAATAAACTACAGCTGTCTTGGAACTCACAACGAATTTAATCAGAAAGAAGATAGTCGGAGTAGGAAGTATTGAAAGGACTCCAGTGCAGCAGTTTTGGGGAGATGGCGTCCCTCTATCTAACTCCTCGCTGCAGCTAGATGGGCATAGACTGCTGACCCTGGACACGGACCGACATCGTTGCGGCGGCGTTATAAAGACATCTCAACACGTCGATATAGCGGTGGTCTACTTGGCAACGCTGTAAGGATTCCAGAACACACCATGTTTCGATGGAGTCGAAGGCTTTTTCGTAGTCCACAAATGCTATACATAACGGCAGATTATACTCGGTGTTTTCCGTATAATTTGCCGCAATGTATGAATGTGGTCCACGGTACTGTTGCCTTTACGAAACCCAGCCTGTTCCGGCGGCTGGTACTCATCTAGCCTTCGAGCGAGTTTGTTTGTGATAACCCTTGAGTAAAGTTTGTATACATGGGTCAAGAGCGAGATGGGCCTGTAGTTCTTCAATAGGGTTCTGTCACCTTTTTCAAAAAACAAGACCGCCACACTCTCGGCCTACTCTGTTGGTGTGGGTCAGGGGTGAATAATGGAATTAAACAGATGCAGCACTGGCCTGAGCAACTAGGTTGTAATGTAGTTCCGTCTTCACCTGGAGCTTAACTGCTTTTCAGCTGCTCAAGGGCTATACCAATCTCGCCCGTGCAGATGTCCGGGATATCGTCAGTGTGGTGTCGCTCTAACGGGGCCTGACGATCACATGCGTGAGCAGGTTGTGTGGGAGCTGATGCAGCATAGAGCTTGCCATAAAAATCCTCTACTAGGCGAAGATCTCTGACTTCGTAGTGACGATTTGGCAGTCTGCCCTCTTGAGCTTCGACAGATGTGATCTTTCTGGAGGCTGGGAGAAGACCTTTAGATCTTTGTTTCGCGCTAGCGCATCCTCTATGCGTTTTGCATTGTAATATTCGTACAGTCGCGACGTATTAGCCTCCGTATATGCTTGTTTGTTTGTGCATATTCTGTCGAAGCACGGCGGTAGTAGTTTTAGTGTTAGTAATATTGACCAAGTCTTAAGACTGAAATGAGTTGTGATTTGAGATATTTTGATACATAATGATTGTTAAAGTCTCTAATAATGATAGTATCTTTGGGAAACAAAGTAGAGACTTCAGTTAAAAATACAACATTGAATTATTACATAGCTAGCGCATATCGTGTTTTTCCTCTACTTAGAACATTATGGTTTTGTTAGTTAACAGATTTTTCCACAACCATGTATCTTATACTCGATACGCTTCAGTTGTTTTTCCTCCTAGCTATATCATGCATAGCATTGTGTTTTTCCTTGCTTTAGTCAAAACACTGAATTTGCATTTAATGTGTTTTTCCTTCCGCTATATTTGCCAAAAAATAATTAAGCGACGCTTATAACCTTTTATCATGCTAGCATATTTTTCTAAGTTTAATAATAGACAGTAAATAAAAAATAAAGAAACAGTTTTTTTTTCTGTTGCTCTAACTTCAAATATTACTTTTTTAAGATTTTTTTTTCTGAAAATAAAAACTTTGATCAGCTCTCCCTGAACAATTCCAAAATTGTCGCTTCAAGGGTTTCTCTTTTTTACCGTCGATATAGTGAACCTACAAGGAAAACTATAACGGTTAAGTAGGCACTATTAGTTACCGAGTAATAGCAGACGAACTTATGAAGTTGTGGCGACACCTATCGCCATACAGAAGAACTACAGAGTGAAGAAAAAGTTCACAATGCGAACACATGACGTCATATACGACGACACTTAGAAATCCTGAATCACGCTATCGAAGTTTCTACGATATGGAGATATATATACAACCTCCGACACATACATTGTCGGAGCCGCGGTTCCCCAGGCATGACACCCAGCCTGGCCGGAAGATCTTCCCTTTGTGGCGGTCGAGCACATCGCCATCGCTCCCGCTACAAAGTAAAATTTATTTGACGAAAACGTATAAATGTCATAGATTAAGGCATTGTACTCATCTGCAAGCAAGAAATGCGTAGCCAATACGGAACCCTACATTGTGCGTGGCCCGACACGTACTTGCCCGGTTTTCTCTCTATTGCGATATTTGCAAGAGTTACGTTCAATCTTCCACTTTTGACTACAAAGACCGAATTATAGTCGTCGTTTTTTAACTTTTAAGAAATGTTGACCAGTTTCCACATCAACATAAAAATACATTTAAACATTTCACATACAACTGGATAAAAAGATTTTGTAAAAGCGTTACAAAATACACAATAAGATTCTCTATCCTTCACAGTTGGTTTAACCCGTTCACGAAGATCTTTGTCCCACCTGGACATGAATGTCCCGAAGGAATTCCATTATGTATGCCATACTTTACAAAAGAGGTTTCACTCCTTATATTAAAACTTGAGTAATAATGAAATCGTTGAGAAAGTTTCATGGAACGCATTCCTTAATTTCGATCATGCGGTATTTTAGGGCTTATGAATTTTTATTAGTGTTCAGATAATAATTATGGTTTTGAAAATGGAATTAAAAATATTAAAATTTTATTTGTGGCCAGAAATAATATGACAATTTCTTTTTAATTGAAAATGGTTATTCTATTAGTACTGCCAGTCACAATATTTTATGAATTATTTTCTTAAAATGTTTGACAAAGTTTTTTTTAAATTTATGGCCTGATTTGTATATGAATGGAATCACATTTTTAAAATCAACCATGAAATATAAATTATAATTAAGCCTTCTAAAGCACTGAATTACTGAGAAACGAATTTCAAGAAATGAAAGACATAAAATACAATTTAATTTAACAATTAACCCTTTTAATTAAAGGCAGTTTAGCATAAAATAAGGTTGATATCAAATAGAGGGTCACGAACTAATTACTTTATCTTTGATTGTAGCTTCGATACTAATTACTAAATGGGAATAGGAATGACCCATAAATCGCTAACGGTTATTGAGTTAAGAACATTTGAACTTATATAATTAAGTAATTATAATTAATTACTTGAGTGACATTAACAACTTTGTTTCTCGCAAAACTGCGCGTTAATCGTGTTTTTAAAACGCATTTTAATTCCACATTAAGCCTCAGTATATATCTTCTTGCTTTAGCCTGACAGTGACAGCTATAGTTTAATGTGACATTAACTTTAAAAGTGCGTTTCTAACTGTCATTTCATTGACTTTAAGACAGGAAACATTAAAGTTTATCTTACGAATCTCTCACCGAACGAAACTAATTTCTCCTTCACGCCGATATTGTGTGAGATGGTGGTACTTTCCCGGTCGTACTAGCCTTCTTTCCTGTCCACCTCATGAGAATTTTGAAAAACTTAATCCCGTGAAAAGGACAGGAAAGACTCGGTTTCATTGAGTTTAAAAAAAATCATCTCACTGACAGAAACCATTCAAATATGCGGCGTTTAGAACATATTTATTAGTGGATAAACAAACAGAAAACTAGACTGAAAAATATTTTCATTACTTACAGATGTGAAAATGAAATAAAAATTTGGCACAGAAAATCCCCAACTGCTAAATTGGCTTAAGTTTTCAGTTTTCCCTCAACTAAAACTTAGTTTGGTCAAGTCCACGAGAGAGCTAGAATTTTTATGTAAGTTCTAAAAATACACAACAATACTAAGAACTACTCGACCTAGTCAAACTGCGAAAATTCGCTTTTAAACTTAACTAGTTTTCGTCCGAGGTTGTCATTGTCTTGCGTTGACTATCATTCTATTGTAAAGTAAAATGTTTAAAAAAAGGTATAGTTTGTGAAACTGTTGGATAAATAATAAGTAGAAATTTATTAGCAAGATTGAGTAATTAGTTAGGTACCTAGAAGTATTAAGAAATACACACAAAAGGCGAATTGTTAAAAACCATTTTTAAAGTTAATCATACATTTTATGGCTGTCGCCGTTAAACTAAAGAAAGAAAGAAATATCTTGAAAAATGTTTAAATCTAAAAAAAAAAAAATATTTTATTTAGATAATCATATTAGTTTCAAGAAAAACTTTTTAATGGTATTTCATAGCTGCATGCAACAAGTGTAGTGACATAGCAACTCACATAGTTCAGCTAATCTATGTAATGCATGCTTGTACTTAAGTTAGTTTATAGTCGATTCACACATTGTGTACTCACGTTATATTTATAACGAGCTATTACCCGCCACTTCGTCCGCGTGAAATGTTAAAATAAGGATAACTCCTTTTCCTGACATGCGATTTAAATGAAACAAAGCCTATATTCTGCTCCATCCCGAGCTCTATCTTCCTGTGAAAACAGGATTAAAATCCGTTCAGTAACTTAGAAGATGTGCGCGTTCAAACAGACAGACAAAAAAATAAAAAATATTTTTTTTTGCTTTTTTTACCTTACTCTAACTGTTCCCTCTCCATTTTTGCCAAATATGTCCAATGTACAGACATATCGGGGTCTATTGTTTTATTATATGTATATAGAAGAAGATGTATAGATAATGAAGAGAAGAGACTTTATAATTAAATTAAACTGTAGTTCGCTCTTTCTATATTTAGAATACCATCAAAATAGTGCCCCGAACTCCGAATGTATGTCTTCATGCAGACATATAGTTTCATATCCCACACATTCAATCTTAATGTTTGTCCTTCCTTTCTTTCAAAGTGATTTTTCTTCTAACCTATGATACAATAATTGCCTGCCTGCGACATAATATACCGCTAGACAAAAAAAAAAACGACATTTGACTGTTCGAGAGAAAGTATTTTTATACTTTTTATTGTTTTTTTTTTAATTTTGTTTTGTTTTTGTTTTCATTGTATATTGTTTGAATAAAAACTGCGCTTTCGAATTATGATTTGATATTAAATAATATAAAATGATTTTAATCTTGACAGTAGTCTTTGAGTTAGACATTCAATTTCCCTTTTGGTAAAACTTTTGAAATGTAACTGTCGATATTGTTGATTAAATATGGACAATTAAAATCTATATATACGTACATCTAACGATTGACAACTGGTTCTGTAAAATTCAAAAATTGCAAAACAAATTGCAATACATAATTGTGTGTTGAAATAGGGAATACATTTCAAAGGATTTATCTATTAGCTGATGTTCGCAGTTTTTTGCGTTCTCAGACTGATATCCAGGATTATCCTGGACAAACTCATGTGTTAATCCAGGTTATATATAAACTATTCGGGTACCAAATTTCAAGCAAATCTATCAAGTCGTTAAGAAAAAGTAAAAAATTACCTTATATCACTTTCGCATTTATAATATTTCGTAGGGATTTGGCATACTGATCAGTGTTCTGAGTAATCTTCGTTAACACTTTAGCCAGTAGAATCAGTAAATTTTAATTAGGTATTTGTTTTATTTATATCACCGTGAATTTATCACATTTTTTTGATAGTTTTTAAAAATCGTACTCAAAATAATATATCATAAATAAAACATACTCAAAACAACTAAAAATATACATTGAGTTGTTATTTTTCCGGGAAGCCTTTGGCCAGCTGTAGGACAGCTCAGACTTTATAATACATTTTTATAACTTTGATATAAGTATTTTCTGTCGGACAAAACTTATTAAAAACATATTTACTTGTTTTGTCCGACAAAAAATATACTTTTTTCTTGTCAGTTATATCCTTTAATTTGGTAGCTTTCTTTTCTGGCTATATTCAATCATATTTTGCCTTAACCACTATCTAGAGGGTCCTCATAGCACTTCTATCCATAGAACGCCGATGTCAATATATTGCTTGCCCATTAGACAGAGAGGCCAGCCTCTCAATCGCCTATTGCAGCGTTCTAGTGGTGCTTTGAACCAGGTTCCGTAAAGGGTGCTGGATGACACGTACCACTTAGGTAAAGAGCAATTTACTTTTCGTTTACTTTTACCGGTCAACTTCGATTTAATGACTTAAAGTAAATTATTGGAAAGGTTATGGAAGCAATTATTTAATAATATATTTCTTGTTGTTTAAACAAAATTAACAAAATACAATAATAATAATAAAATCCAGGTATATACTTGGCTTAGGCCCGTATGTACCAGTAACCCGGTATAAAAGACCGAGAATAAAATAAATTTAAAAAATAATAATAACAATAAATGTTTATTTTTTTCTTCTCCACAAACAAATTACAAAAAATAAAACATAATTAACAATGAATTGCACCATAATAAATATGAGTCACGTGTTTTATGGAGAACGCCTGTACTAGGTATCAAAAGGCCCACCAGAGGGCTTAGACAAGTGGCATTTTGTTTTCTACAACGCTAGTAGAATAGAATAAAAATGTATGGGAATGACATAAGCTAACGAAATGTCACGTGATCAAACGTAACGAATTTAAATTTGGTAGCCAATGTTAAAACTTTCTATTCGATGAAACGAAACGTCCACGCTGGGCGACAATCTGCGTACAAATTGGTAGTCAAGTGTCACTATTGACAAGCGTTATCGTTCATCGAGCGTTTCGATCGTACGACAACGAAGCGTACGCCAAGTCCTTGTAGAAAACGAAACAAAATGGCGATTGTTTAACAGCTGATTGAAGTGTTGTATGGAAATGTCACGTGATCAAACGTAACGAATTTGAATTTGGTAGCCAATGTTAAAACTTTCTATTCGATGAAACGAAACGTCCACGCTGGGTGAGTTTTCGCGGGCCGAGCTGTCAAAATTTGACGTTCGCCAACGAAACCATAGACAATATTCTGGTTTTTATCGAATGATTGAATAGAATGAGCGTTCGACAAGTTATTGTAACGTTGGCTACCAATCTAATATCGATAACGACACGACGTTAGCGTTTATAGAAATGGAAACGCTTCGGACCGGTTGCCACTTGTCTAGGCCCTCAGGTCTCCCCAATATTAAAAGTGGAGTGAATACAAAGTTTTTTTTGTAAATTACGCAATTAACACAGCACCACCTGGTCCTAAAGTAAGCTACTTATCCTGCTTGCGTTATGGGTACCAGATAACTGATATACTATTGTAAATATACTACTTATAGTAGGTAAATAGAAAAAACTCGACAGACCAAACAAAAATGCCATTACATAAAAAACACGATGTAACAGTTGTGTCTCGTGGTCGTGACTCGCGACCGGCCTTGTATTGAGTTGCAATGCAACTGAAAACCAGTGTTTTACTCATTATGAGCAATTTTTATCACTGAGGTGCGACGTTTTCGTTTTCGTATTGCTGTGGATGTGCCAAAGTTTCTCGCTAGTTCAGGAAACGAATGCTCAAAAAAAGGTATTATTTTTTGGGTGCATCGTTGAATAGTTATTCGGTGTAAAAATGTAAGGCAATTCTTTTTTCCAAAATTACAGACTTTAATCAACTTTTATTGCTAGGACACATAGTTTCCGAGATATAAGTAAAAAAACCAAAAAATGATAACCCCCGAAGAATCGTGCATCACATTCGTATTAAAATTCTAGACTCATTATGTTTGTTCGTATATCTAAGACATATGAAGTGTTGCAGGCATCATGGACATAAACATTATTTTAGATTACTGTACTCGAACCCGCGCCTTCTGATGCCGAAAGGTAGCAAAACCAACGCACCACCGTTCTGTCAATAATTTAGAGCAAATAAAAAAGGGTGATTCAAATTAAAATTCGTAAAGTTCGCAGCAGCCGGATGACGAGGCAGCGCCGCGCCGGCGGTACGCTTCCTGCTATTTGTGTGCCAGCCCTACGTACTATCGGACGCATGAAGCAATCACTAAGAGGAGTTGCCCTAAGCAGTATAGTCCAGCACGTTTAATTGGGCACTGACGTTACGCATGGTCGGGATCTGCGCGAGTGCAGTACAGGTGCGGGAAGGTTTAGACAGGTTTAACACCCCGCACGCCTTCCGTCAGCGACAAGGTCGTTCATACGAACGGTCTATTATAGCAACTCCTCTTAGTAATTGCTTCATGGTCGTACCCTAGACGTCACTTCATATATTTCCAACGTAATACCAACTCATTAAAACAGTCTTTTGTAGTTTTTCTTGCGGCGGAATGAATGTGTTTTTTGTTAATGAAAAAGTTATTGTAGAGTTAGGAAAAAACATATGAAAATGTATATTATTTTAGACGATCACACACTTCATTCATTCATAGTAAAAGTAAAATTTGTCAAAAATATTTTTTTAATGCCACAAAGTTGTCAAACAAGTATACGGCCCGCCTGATGGTAAGCATCACCGTAGCCTATAGACGCTTGCAATACCGGGGGTATCACTCACGCGTTGCCAACCCTCCCAACTCCCCCCAAGTGGAGGTCTGACCTTACTCACCGTAGGAACACAACTTGGCCGAGACCAATTCTATTTGGCTACGATCTTCTGTAAGGTGGAGGTCCTTCCCCAGACGGGCTGCTCCGATTTGAGCGGATTATCTGCTGTGCCCTACCTCTCTTATAATGTGATAGAATTCTTTCAATAATTTTTCTTTGTATGGAAGAAAAAGAAATATTGACTAGACTAGAAGAACGAAAGAACTAACATCTCTCTTTCTTTTTTCTCAAAATATAAACCTTACAATATCCAACACGCTATTGGTAGCAAAACTCTATTATTTAATTTGAAACAATAGATTCCTCTCTCGGTTTTTGTTCAAAAAGGTTGTTTACACAGCCTTTGTTTTTCTCATTTCATTGCTTTAAATTATTATGTAAAACATTTAATTATGTAGATTACATAGCCGATGGGTATGCACCTGAGAAGTACTTTGTATTCCTGTTTCGTCTGAAGTTCATAAAAACTCAGTGTTAAATGTATATTTGTTTTTACATTTCAGAACTGAACATTTTGTAAAGTTGTAGGGGGTAATCCCTATATATTTTTTAAATTTCACAATACACAGAGCTCCACCTGGGGCCGTATCATGACCACATAAAACAAAACAAGAACGGCTTAGTAAGGGAGACAGCGCAATACATGATGTAAGGCGACGTCTCGTTTACACAATCGTATAAGAATAGTTATAAAAGGTCGTAGTAGCCCAGCTGGTCCCGAAGTAAGCTAGGCATATCCTGCTTGTGTTATAGGTACCAGACAATGTATATATTATTGTAAATATATACTTAGAGATGGAACGCACGAGCAACTTTGTCTCCCGGCAACTTATTTGTCTATGTCGCCGTCTCCTTGCCGCAATTTGAAAGGTGCGCGCACGAGAGCGACAGCAACACAACTTTTTCTCAGAGTTGCCAACATTTTGCGCTTTTTGTACGTTTCAAATAAACAATTTTTAACCCTTGCTTTCGCTTATTTTATTTGTATTTATGTTTTTAGACGTTTCTAGTCCTTTTTTTGGCAAAATTTGCTCTAATAAATTTTTTTTAGCTTATTTAGCTCGTCCGTCTGCCCTTTTTCAAAAACCAAGGTGGCAACACTGCTTTTTCTATAAAATTTTACTTTATAAGTTGGCAACCCTGGAAATTTGTTTTGTCGCCGTGCGGGCTCCCGCGGACAAAAAAGTCTCCCGGGTGTTGCGTCGCTACGTGCGCGCACTTTCATACTAACCCATAGACTTGATGTAAGAGACAAAATAGTTGTAAAGACAAAGTTGCTCGTGCGTTCCCTCACTTATAATACACAGAAAACAAATGCTAGTGCCATTACATAACTAAAACACGAACGAGACACGAAATGTCAATCGGCGAAGAGCAGACACAAAACTTCAAAGAAATTAAATATTTTTGTTGAAAATGACATCAGAAATTATAGATCACGTAAAGGTTCTATTATAGGGTGAGTTTTAAATAAGTTTGGAAATTATCTACAATCTTGGAAATTGCAGGTGTGAATAACCATCAGTTTATTAATCCCTTGATTAATTTACTAATCTCACATGGAAATCAATGTTCCGAAAGCATTACTGTCAATACATGTTCAAAGACGTATCGCTCTCAAGAGGTTTACATACAACCTTAACCTTTTCGAAGATAGCATTCCTTTATGCCGATACCTGAGCCACAATATCAATGAGAATAGTATTTCAACTTTGTTAAAGAAACTAGCGATCGGAGCGAAGCCGGAATGTTCACCAAAAGATCCACAAAAATTCACCAAAAACACCACGGAAAGTTTACCAAAAAATTCAAAGATGGGATACACCAAAAGAATGGGCCCATCTGGCCTACCTACAATACGGCGTACATTGCAGCATGGTTGTCATCCGAATACCTTTCCGCTTCAACGACTATCTGTTTTCACAATAGCTCGCTTAAAGATTGTTTAGCTGAAGCTGCTAGCAGTAGCTATTTCATCGTGGCAATACGGGGGGGCCGCGCGTCGCGCCACCCTCCTGTAGGGACTCGGTTTTCGCGGTACCGGCACGTGCCCCGCCGCTTCTCTCCAATCCGTTCGCCTTCCCCCAGTGTCGCCATAGGCCGAGGTTCGAGCCCCCCTCTGGGGCGCCCCTAGGCAGACACTGTAAATTTTTGGCGGTGAGAGCCCTACGCTTCCGCAAAAGCCTGGTGTCAGTATGTCTTTAGCTAATAGGTTCACACAAAAAAAAAATCGTAGGCAATCTTTCGAGCAATGTCCGTTTCTTTAGTTATTCGACCCCGGTTACTTTCAGCTGTTTTTATGACAGACATAGGTAGATCTAGAGACCCAAATTATACTAGAATTTTAAATAGACCTAAACTAACAAATTTTGGTTACTAACTTTAAAAAAATAAATTAAATAAATAAATATATAGGGACAAATCACACAGATTGAGCTAGCTCAAAAGTAAGTTCGAGACTTGTGTTATGGGATACTAACTCAACGATACTATATTTTATAACAAATACATATATTGATAAACAAACATCCAAGACCAGAGGCTAATCAGAAAAAGTTCTTTTTTCATCATGACCCGACCGGGATTGGAACCCGGGACCTTCTTGGTGGCGGGCAGGCATGGTGACCATTACGCCACGGAGGTCCTCAAATTCGTCGTCAAAGTCAAATTATTTAAAAAAAAATATTTGATTGGGAACGAATGTATTGAGTTGTTTTACGGATCGCATTTTTACTGTGTCTTAGGGAAAAAGTATATATCTCGCGAAGTCGGTACTACCAACACCTTATCTGACAACAAACAGGATTTATTGACGTAAATTCGGCGTTAGGGCCTTTGACGTGAATGGGAGCCGCTAATATTGAAGGTATGCGAATTGAACATTATAAATGTGACAAGACTGGAGTGGTAGAGTATACTTACTTATGATATGGACTGTCTCGACCAGGTGAGTACCATCCTCTTACAGAATATTGGCGTGAATCAGCAATGCGATTCGTTTGGCCATTGGGAGTACGTACCAAAAAGTTAGATGTCATAGTACATGGGTTGCTGGTGGAGGAGGAGATAGTTAACACCAGAGTAAGCCTAAAACGCAGTCTGTACTACTTTCATAGTAACTACAGACTCTGTAGTTACCGACAACAGCTTGGTAGCGAGTGACGCGCGCCTCGTGTAGTGTGATGTCCTTCATACAAATATATGTATTACAGATGGTTCCGCGACGCGCCTCTCGACCTCCTCATACTGCCAGTGCGTTTTACACTAAGCAATTCCTAAATTATCCCACCATGGCTCGAAAAAGACATTGTTACGAGACTAGAATCGAACTGCGATCATTCTTAACCACTCAACAAGCAAGGTCAGATACAAATACTAAATGCGTTATACATTTATTTCTTTGTGTAACTCAAAGGTATCCGTGGAAACGTAACACATTACTCAGCTCATTAAATATTGAATGTGTTTGGAATACAGAGAACTGTTTGCACGCTGAAATATCCGTTGGGGATGAATAAAAAAGTAACGGGACGAGATCCGCTTTGTGCATAGCAAAACAGTATGAGTGATTGAACACTATCTGTCGGTCCGTTTGATTGATAGGCAAGTTTTTATTATTTGAACGTGATTGGAAAGTATGGGTATGGTATTGTGAAATTTCTGGAACATACGTATATTAATATACATAATAAAAAGATTTGATTCAATGACTTATTGAGCTATCAATAACATAAACACACACACTTTTTTTGTCTTTATTTATAGACTCTCTCTATAGTCGGTCCTTCAATTCTGAAGATCGTGATCACACGCCTCTGTTGTCATCTTTCGGATGTACCTATTGCCTCCCTCGGCATCTATCGGTAGCCATTTTAACCGCGTCGTGGAAATGGAACCGCTTCTCTCCAAGTTGGTCGGACCACCTCGTCGGGGATCGGCCCCTGCTTCTCTTCCCTTCCACATTTCCGACTATGGCCAACTTTTCGAGGTTACGGTCTCCTCGTCTTGCGATGTGCCCAAAGTATTTATAGACAGGAAAATGCATTAATGCATTTCCCGCCACTTGGGGAAGCGACAGGGTTATGTCGGGCTCTTGAGGGGGCATAATGACTAAAAACTTTACCGCCTAGATGTGCGGGAACTTTGATACTTTCACTGCTTCGGAATACACACACGAACCTAGAGGAAATGGTTGCCAGAGATCATTTTACACAAAACGTGTGGTGTGTTGCATCATGTCTGAAGAATATCAATTTCATAATCTAATCGGTGTGCCGCGTGTGCCTTATATTTTACGTCATCACGCGTCTAACCATATTAAATGTAAGAAACCGATATCCTTCTGTCACGACACACACACCAGACTTTATCTATGTATTTTGTCTTAACTTAATTTCCCTCTTCCCTCTTCGCCCGCGGCTTTATTTGTGAGTGGACGTGTCGCAAAAATTTTATTTTAAATAATAAGTCAGTGTAAGCTAAATAATCAATTAACCTGTGTGCAGTAAGTGTGTGAATCCCTTGCGTAAAATAGTCAAATTCAATTGAATAGCCAGCGACGGCAAGTTGCAGCTAGCGCGGGGCCTTACCTCACATTCCCTGCGATAAGAGACAGTTGCTATTTTTTATCCCTGTCTAAGACGCGTCACAAGACGACTTCCACACGAACGGTGCCCGAGCGGCCAGTGCTACGAGCTACTACGACACTGTGACGCACGTTCTACGAAGCGCCTACGATTGTGATAAGCTACGAATTATTCGTAGCCGACGCCTTGTTAAATTATAGTCTGCCTGCATACAAAAACTATAAACAATCTTATAAGATAATAAATTGTTTTTATTTTTATTCAATAAATATTAAACACAGATAAAATGAATAAATCTGTCTCGGATACTGATTTAACGTCTGACTCTCAACTAATGTATACCACCCCAAAGGCAACTGCCATTATACGCCAAAAAAGAAAGTGGGATTGTGACATGACCTCAGAGTTTGATACTTTCAAAAAAGAAATGAAAGAAATGATAGCGTCTGCCATGGCACAGCAGCAATCAGAGTTAAAGAAAATTATGCCAACTTTGGTTGGAATACAACAAACAAATGAAGATATTCAAAAATCTATCACTTTCCTACATCAACAAAACGAAGAGTACAAGAAAACAATTGAGAAGTTGGAAAGCCAGGTACAAGAAGATAGATCATATATAATTATTTTAGAAAACAAAATAGAAGATTTGCAAATCGGATCACGTAAATCAAATTTTGAAATAAAAAAATGTTCCAAGGAAAAATAGCGAGACCAAAGAGGACCTTATCGACATGGTTGTTTGCCTAGCACAGAATACTGGCACCAATATGAATAAATCAGATATAAAGGATATCTACCGAGTGCGTGCTAAGAAGGAAGGAACAAGGAACACTCCAATAGTTGTGGAAACTTCATCTACAATTTTAAAAACGGATATCCTTAAAAACTGTAAGGCATTTAATATTAAACATAAGACCAAGTTATGTACTAAGCACTTGGGTTTCCGCACTCAAGAGGACTCACCTATATACGTCTCAGAACAGCTTACCGCAAAAGGATCGCGGTTATACTTTCTCGCTCGAGAACTGGCAAAGACGAAAGGTTATAAATTTTGCTGGACAGCCTACGGGAAAGTTTATTTAAGAAAGGAAGAAAACGCCAACATTATACAAGTAAAAAATGAATCACAAATCAATCATCTTACGCAGCTCACATGACTAGATATAATATTTAGTACTACTGAAGCTGGTGCGTACTTATTCTATTTTGATTGTATTATCTTGTTTTCATATTTTTATATTTTCTTAGATAATTGTTTAAAAGACCATGTACATCTGTCATACATACACACACACACTCTCACATCAGACCACAAACAAACAAATTTAGAAATCAAATTAACTTGCACACACGCAATATATTTCAACTTAACAGACGCAATATATTTCAACTTAACAAACGCACACACATATAACATCTTACCCCTACTGTTTTCATCTACCCTTTATGGATAACACACTCAGTACTTTGAATGAAATAGACAATTTAAAATTAGCCAACGTGGTTAACTGCTGTATAGATGAACTGCCTGAGGTACTTAAAAATACAAATAACGACTTTACGATTCTATCGCAGAATATAAGAAGCATTTATTCAAACTACAATGATCTGCAACTGCATCTAGCAAATATGGTGATTGAGTTTGATATTATCATTCTTAGTGAGTGCAGAATTAATGAAAAAAAAAAGAATATACCGCAGATGAATAACTATGTTGCATACCAAACCACAAATCACTTAAACAAAGCTGATGGTGTTGTAACCTACATTAAAAATACTCTAAAACCCAACGTAAAAGAAATAATATTAACACATGCATCCTGCCTTCAAATTGATATATCACCCAATATTACAGTTCTTGGTATATACCGCTCTCCATCTAAAACTAACGCCGAAGACTTTATCACTTCTTTAAACAATCACTTAAATACTATAAAAAATAATAAAAATATAATTATTTCGGGAGATATAAATATAAATCTAAATTATAATTCAACTGAAAAATCACAAGACCGGACAAATAGATTGAGTTATTTAAACATGCTTGCTATGCAGGGTCTATTACCTGGTCATCAGTCTCCTACAAGAGGACAAAGCTGTTTAGACCACTACATGATAAAATTACAACCGAGTGATATAAAACCTACTATTGCCATTATAAACACTACTATCACAGATCATTCCATGGTACTGCTGAAACTTTCTAACAATAACCCAAAATATAATAATAACAAAACTAAAAGAACTGTAAATATTGATAACGCTCTGGAAGACTTAAAATCCTGCAATCTAACTGAACTTCTAACTGAAACTGACCCTAATATTATTGCTAATCATCTGATAAGTAAGATACAAGAATGTTTAAATAACAACACTATCACTACAACAGTACCGATTAAACACAGAATTATTAAACCGTGGATGACGACAGGACTGTTACGATGTGTGCGTAATCGCAGTACCTTGCAAAAGAAACTTAGATTGGACCCACACAATGAAATATTAAAAATCACATATAAAAGGTATCGCAACTATTGCAACCGCTTAATCAATAAACAAAAACGCAAATATGATGCAGATCAGTTAGAGTTAACACATAAAAACCCCAAACTTTTATGGAACACTATTAATAATATAACTAATCGAAAGCCGCCAAAAACTCAAAATTCGGAACTACTAAATATGGAAAGGTCTTCACTGGAGTCAGCAAATAAGGTTAATAAATTCTTTTGTGAGGTAGGGAAGCGTTTAGCTGATGAAATTTTAACAACAGATCGAGCTATAGAAGAAGAACCCTCAGTTAAATCAAAAAACCCTCCCGTTGATTCATTTGTTCTCTTTGATACTGACCCTGGGGAGGTTTATGCCGTCTTAATGAGCATGAAAATTGATAGCGCCCCTGGATGGGACAACATACCCACCAGCTTTTTGAAAAGTGCCTACGCTCAAGTTGTTCCAATAATTACACACCTAGTCAACTCCTCTTTTGACAGAGGAATTTTTCCTAAGGCTTTCAAAAAAGCAATTGTTACTCCAGTGTTTAAAAGTGGGAACAAAACAGACCCATCGAACTATAGGCCTATTTCTGTTTTGACATCCCTCTCAAAAATAATAGAAAAGATTTTAAATGCTCGTCTTATTAAATACTTAACTAAAAATAATCTTTTATCTTGCTCACAATTTGGTTTTCGGCAAGGTTTGTCAACAGAAGACGCTATTCTAGCACTTACTACAAACATCTCGGATAACCTTGATAGGGGAGACAAATGCCTTGCTGTATTTGTTGACCTTAAAAAGGCATTTGACACCGTTTCGATTCCCATTCTGTTGCAACGACTTGAGCACATAGGTATTAGAAGTACCCCGCTTAATATATTCAGAGACTATTTGAGTGAACGCAGGCAACAAGTCAAGATTGGTGAAATCTTAAGCAATGAAGAGTTTGTGACACACGGGGTACCTCAGGGTAGCGTTCTTGGCCCAAGCTTATTCCTCGTTTACATAAATAGCCTCTGTGAATTAGACATTGAAGGTGGAAAAATTTTTTCGTATGCAGATGACACTGCAATTGTTTTCTCTGGAACGCAATGGAACACTGTGAAAGAAAAAACTGAAAAGGGTTTGGCTAGGGTCGCAACATGGTTAGACAAAAACCTCCTAACTTTAAACATGTCTAAGACAAATTATGTCTGTTTCACTCTATATGCCCATACACAGCCAACTACTCAATTTCAGTTAAAAGTACACAGATGTAACGATAGATGGAACTCATCCTGCACTTGTAACACCATAAGCAAGGTAGAATACACCAAATATTTAGGAATAATGCTGGACCAAAGATTATCATGGCACCAGCACACAGAGCTATTGATGAACAGAGTAAGGAAACTTATCTGGACTTTTAAAAATCTGCGACACGTAGCCACTAACTGTTTATTAACTAAAATTTATATATCCTTAGCCCAATCAATTCTCATCTATTGCTTGCCGATTTGGGGAGGTGCTACCAAATTAAAATTTTTAGAGTTAGAACGCGCGCAAAGATCCCTTTTGAAGGTCATGTTTTCTAAGCCACTACGTTTTTCCACCGACATCCTATATCATGAGTCTGGGCTTTTAACGGTGCGCAAGTTATATGTTCTACACCTTACATTAAGGACCCACAAGAACCTACCCTATGACCCTGGAAAACAGCAAAATAGAAGAAAGACAAAAGTTGCTCCTGTTCACTCTATAAAAACTACTTTCGCTAAAAGGCAATACTCATATCAATCAACCGCTGTGTACAATCAAGTCAACAAAGAATTAGACATCTATCCCCTACCGCTGCGTCAATGTAAAAAAAACCTAATGGATTGGCTTAAGTGCAAGAGTTATGATGAAATCGAACAATTAATTCACAAAAATAACTGGTAACAAGATACCGTGGTCCTGGTGGTTTACACATACACACGCATACACCTCTAATCACAGGTATACATACAGACAGATATAAGATCTAAGACTTATTAATAAATTAAAACTAAAAATAAAAAATAAACTAAACTAAAAGAAAAATTGTAAAACTGTAAAAAATAAAATAAATAAAAAATTAGTTTGTTTGTTTGAAGCTATAATAATATTATATAATTTTAAGTAAACTAAACAATGTGTTATAGAAGAGCGGTGGCCCCTAACACAAGCTTACCAGCTTACAAGGGGACACCAGAAACTGAACTTTATGTATGTACTTATGTTTACCAATAAAGATTATTATTATTATTATTATTATTATTAATGTGAATTTTATTAAAAATCTGAATCTGAATGAAAAAATACAAATGTCAATTAGGCTTTTTACAGAAAGAAATACCATAAATAGAAAAAACGCTATACTCATCGAAATAATATTACTATTGTACGTATAGAAATGACAGCGCCTTAAAATTTTGGCGCCGCGTTCGGCCGTGCGGGGCGCGCCCCTCCCTGGCCCCGCCCCCAACCGAGTCATAGAATATGACATTACTACGCAGGGGCGACACTTTGTATATATTCTGCCTATTGGACATCTAACTGATTATTTTATTTTATTACTATATTTTATTTTACTTAATAGAATAAACTTAATAGAAAATAGGTATAATATTAGCTTTATAGGTAGGAAGCTACATTACATTTTTGTTCTTAACTTAATATTAGTCAAAAATAAACTGAGATTAAATCAAAACTAACTTTATAATGAAGCTATTTATATATTGAAGTATTTTGTAATATATGCACCTACCAGACAAGAGGAGTTGTGTTGAATGGTAACGTATCTTTACTCCGAAACTTGTTTGCCCGAATTTCATATGTTCGAAAATGGTTGGTCGAAATTTAAAATGCTGTTTCGTTTTCCATCTTTTTGTTTTCTAGAAACTATTTTTTTTACTTAGTAACTTTATCCCCATTTACGTATTTTTTACCTACTATATAAAAATATTTTGGAAATATAGTTTAAAAAATCAATATTTAAATTACATATTATTTTAAAAAAAGAATTATGAAAATCGGTCCAAAATTGAAGGAGTAATCGGCGGACCTCCAAAAAAAAACAATGAAACATAGAACCTCCTCCTTTTTTGAAGTCGGTTAAAAAAAAGCAAAAATTTTTTCAGAAATAAGTACCTAAATTATATTATAAAATTGACCTACGCTTAGTACCTACGTATCCCATCTGTACGATTACTTTTTGATAATCTATGATTTTCACATAGAAATGGCGGATGCAATTATGATGCAATAGAAAATAATGAAAAAAAATTGTTTTGGTTGGTTTTACTTAATTTTTTGTATACTTACCGATGATAAGTCATGCCGCTATCTTTCTTCCTTACTGTTGAACGGTTCTTACAAGTTTTTATTGAACATGACGGCATTTTCCAATTTTTTTTTTGACATAAATCCGAGGACCAATCACGATGAGCGTCGGCAAGTTTCTAAACGAGTTGATGTCTATTGGCAGTGATTTGTTATTTACTATAGATTCGTAACGTTTGACACATACCTGTCGCCACGTCGACTGAGGCCACAGTCTTAGTTGAATTTCTTCCGACTCAGTCGTAGTTTGACGTTCAGTGAATGCGTATCTCACAATAATATCACAAAAATGGTTAAATGCACTGTCAAAACATGTATATCGCGGTCCCAAACTAATAACAAAGCATGTGGTATCACTTTTCACAAGTAAGAATGCTTATTTGTGTTCAAATTATACGAAAATAGCATTAAAATCGAAATTAATATATTACGCATTGTTTTTGCCAGCAGTGTTGCCAGTAAAAACGATTTTAAGTTTCCCAAATGTTGGGAGTTTAGTCAATGACGAACTCATACGCCTTTATGTATCATTAGTAACACAGTAGAAGTAAACCTACAACCAGGCTCAAACTAGAATTAATTATTTACTTAGAATTGATTGATACTAAAATCAATCGCTAGTGCTACGCACGTCAAGACAAGAAAAAACAAATCATTTTCCTCTTTTTGATATGGCGTTTAACTGACATTTGACATAATGATATTATTACTATGACAGTGAAGTAACAATTTCATCTTTTTCATTGTGGTAACGGTGTTTAATTTAAATTGTTTCTGCAATTATCAAATGTTCGATTGAGTACAATAGTTTTTTTGTTTTATGTTGTATTTTATTCAAATTATTTAAATTTATTACCTATTTTATTTTATTTAAATTTCATTTTCATTTCTTAACAATAAAAAAAATCTACTGAAGACTTGGCTGTATGGGCATAGTTCCCTTTGCCTACCCAGAATGGGTGAAGAAAACAAAAAAAAATCTCTGCTAAAAGTTAGTAGTAGCACAGAATAGATAATAGTAGTAGGTCTGCATCGGTTAGATTCATCAATGACTAAAAAATGGAAACTTCTCCATTCCGCCATGATTCATTCTTGAAATATAATATGTATGTGCCAATATTTACGCATCTATATATTTATTTCTTCCTATCTTTAATTCTTCTGTCACCTAAGAAACAATAATATGGTATAAAAACTTTTTTTTTTTTTTTAAAAGACTCATAACATTCATTCAATGGGAAAATTATTCATGAGCTGGCAACTCTGACCATTTTTCTGGGAGTAATGCTTTTGTCTCATTTTGACATAATTAGTTTGACTCTAGAAAAAAAGAGACAAACATATTTTACTTTGGAATGTGCTCGGAATATGTGTCGGTTTCAAAGCTACGTCTTTAACACTCTAAAGTGGTTGCGGCTTTTTACGAATGCTTTTTATGACGTTACTTCTCTTGTCATACATAAAATATATAAAATCTCATTGTCTATTGGCCTCAACTTAAGGGGACAAAAATTTTGTTCGCGGTGTCCGTTCTATACGTAGTAATATTATTTCGATGGCTATACTACATACGTCGTCGTTAAGTACCATCAAGTACCATTGACCTTATTTTAATTTTCATGAAATAAAAAAAATATTTCATTGAGCAAAACATGGTGTAATAAAGTTTTTTTTGTTGTTTTACCCAAGGGCAGGCAAAGCTTTGAGCCTATACAGCCAAGTCGTAAGTAAATAAATGAATACAGGAAAAAAGAGATTGTAAAAGTCATTTAAGTCAAGACTTTGAATTTGAATAAGATAAATTTCTTAAATAAATTCAATGGAAAATAATAAATAAAAATAAATAATAAAAACAAACAATAGCAGTGTAATAAAGAAAATGAGTGACATTAGAATAAAAAAGAAAAGTATAAAAAACAAAAGAGAGTCTCGCTGGCCAGTACATTTCGGCCGCACAGCATGCGACCTCTATGTTGAGGTATTCAGCAGGTATTCTTTTGAATAAATGAATGAATGAATGAATGATCTTTATTTGTTTTTAAATAGGGTGTTCATGGATGTAGTCAATGAGATTTTATATATTTTATGACAAGAGAAGTAACGTCATACAAAGCATTCGTAAAAAGCCGCAACCACTTTAGAGTGTTAAAGACGTAGCTTTGAAACCGATACATATTCCGAGCATATGCCAAAGTAAAATATGTTTGTCTCTTTTTTTCTAGAGTCAAACTAATTATGTCAAAATGAGACAAAAGCATTACTCCCAGAAAAATGGTCAGAGTTGCCAGCTCATGAATAATTTTCCCATTGAATGAATGTGTGACGTTGCATCCCAACGCACACATACGCGCGGCTCGCGAGGCAGGCGGACCGGACAACAATGCGCACTGCCCCTCGCCGCGCTTCACCGCGCCCTCACCGCCACCGCTCCCACCAGGCCACTATAAAAGCCCTGCGCACAAGCGTCTCCTCGGCCATTCGGATATGAGCCCACGCGCGCGTACATCTCTCTAGTAAGCTCCTCTCTTCCGACCCCGTTACGCTGCCCGAATCCAGTCCCATAGTCGGACTCTTGTTAAACGTCGTTACGCTGCCCGAATACCGTCCGATAGTCGGACCCCTGCCGGGCATTGTTCCATTGCCCTTTGATTAATTTGTAATGTGAGAACCCCGGCCACGTGCCTCGTGGTTATTAGTTTGTTATCTCCTAGTAAATACTACTTTGTGGTCGGACCTTTAGAAGGTACCTCTTGTATAAATTCCCGTGGCTTCTACTTCGACCTGCGTGGTATCCCAACTATCCTTCCCGACTCCCGTTCTGACTCGTGTAGGCACCATAAGTAAATTGGCACGACGGGACCCTTCTGGGGCGCGGACTGGATTTGACTCTGAACCCGCCCCGTCCTGCCCAGAATAGCTACCGCGATTAGCCTAGGTTCGATAGGTAAATCCGTGAGACGGGACCCTTCGGGGGCGCGGACCGGATTCGACTCTGAACCCGCCCCGCACTCACATAGTTCTGATAGTTCATTTAGGTGGGATAGGGCTCCCTTGAAACAACCCTCTGAATAGTGTAAGCGTCATAGGTAAATAGACACACAGGACCCTTCTGGGGCGCGGACTGGATTTGACTCTGAACCCGCCCTGTGATTGTCACAGTATAGTTATCTCCGGTAGGCTCGACCCCGTACTCGCGGACTCGTCATCCCGACCCTAATCCCGTCTTAGAATCCCGTAACGTTTATCCACGCAGCCTCGAGATCGAAGCACAGTCCTGATTCGATAACCCCGTTTGATGAATGATAGTAGCCGCGCGCCGCCTGCCTCCGTATCGAACAAGCCCCCACCGGTAGATAGATAACACAGCCACCGTCCGACCGTCATATCCAGTTTGTAAGGGACAGCGGGTCCCCCCGGGAGTAGATTATAAGTACATGCATGTCTAAGTCCTAGTATAAGCAAATAAACTTTGTATTACTCTGTTGGTATCACGGATTTCATTTACAACCCTCTCAATCACCCCAGTCTCACATAGGTACTCACACACCCCTCCTGTCGCCTCACTGGAGACTTCAGGGGGTCTAAGGAGGTGAAAGGTATCCTCGGCCAGGAGGTGCGATTCCTCCGCCCAAGATTGACCTCCCTCACCTCCATTGTTAACCAGCGGGTCGTCCCGGGTTCGATTCCCGAGACGCACCCACGTTACACTGTTTTTTTTTTTTTTTTTTGAAAGTCAACAGTTTCTGCTTAGCACTCCCATTGTCCCACAGCTGCTGCAGAATATCTGTCTTTGGTTTCTGCATTGTCTTGCGCTGTGATTAGCTTCTCCGCAATTCCAGCAGTGAGTTGCTTGGTTGTAGTTCCCTCTTATTTTTGTCCCTTGCCGCGATGTTGTAGGTTGGTCCCTTCTTCTGTTGTCTGGTATGTTGCCCCTAGGATATCTGTCTTGGAAATTGCTTCTCCTTATTTCCTCGTGGTGTATACTTTCGAAATCTCCTGCCATTGCTATTAGATCTCTCAGAGTCCCGCAGTCCTGTCTCTTTATGTAGTACTTGTAGTTAGGTTTCATATTATTGTACACCATGTCTATTGTTTCCGTTTTGTCCATCTTACCGTACCTCCTTATAAGTGTTTGCATCTGCGTGATGTAGTCTATGAATCTCTCGTCCGGGTATTGCTTCCGGGCCGCAATGCGGAACAGTAGGTTCCCCTCGTAATTCTGTGGGAAATAGAATAGTTTGAAGTCCTTTTCGAAGTCTTCCCACCTTTGCCAGTTTTGGTGGTTATTCCTGTGCCATAATAGTGCTTTTCCTTGTAGTAGTCTGGGGATGAACTGGAGAAGGTCATCTTTGTTTCTCGTTATAGTATATGTCAGTTCTTCTATCCTTTCGAAAAATTCCACGGCATCGCCTGTTGTGTCGAATGTTACGTTCCACCTCGTCAGTGTTTTCTCTAGGCCTCTAAGTTCTCTGGAGTCTTCCATGGTTGTGTCCTGAAATTTTTCCTCCTCTTGTGATTCTTCTGCCTGTTCTTGGCTGTTTTCTTCCGGGGGTTCCTTTTCCCTAATAAATTGTACCAGTCGCTTTCTCAAGTCATCGACTGTACCGGTGGACTGTATTCCCTCTTCTTCCAGCTTAAGTACTAATTGTTCCTTTGTCAGTTTATAGAGCCAAGATGTCGCCATCTACTATTGTGGCTTTTGTGTATAACTTCGGTTATCAACTATGAACCTTGTTCGGAAATGTGTACTTTTACTAAAGAGCAGAATAATAAATCCCGTCTGCCTCCTCCGAGTTAAAAAAAATCAATGATTTATTTTCTTTGTTCGTTTACGTTATAATCCGCGTGAGTGTAGCTTTCTATATCAACTGGGAGACGACAAAAAGAATTTATCCTGTTTGCCTCCTTTGATTACAAAAAAAAACTTCTACTAGATTATGTTTGTTTCAATTTACTCCGTTTGTAAATTGTGAAACAACTAAGGAACGAAACGAAATAAAGAGAAGGACTGTTTGCCTCCTTTGGTTATACAAAAAAATATCTATATTCTTTATGTCTACTTATTTATCTTAGGTTATTGTGAAACTTGGAAGACCCCGGTCAAAAAAAAAACTTCTTGTTTGCCTCCTCCAAAAAAAACTCTTATTTATCTATTTTAAATCCCTATTAACGTCGGATATTTTAAGTTTTACCCAAAAAAAAATGTCTTGTTTGCCTCCTCCAAAAAAAAACTCCTTATTTATCTAATTTAAATACCTCTTAACTTCGGATATTTTAAGTTTTACCCCAAAAAAAAATGTCTTGTTTGCCTCCTCCAAAAAAAAAATCTCCTTATTTATCTAATTTAAATACCTCTTAACGTCGGATATTTTACGTTTTACCAAAAAAAAAAATGTCTTGTTTGCCTGCTCCGGTTACCAAAAAAAAAAATCGCTCCGTTCCTCTACTTAGTTTTATCAAAAGCAGATTTGTTTGCCTGCTCCCGAAACAAAAAAAAATATTTACGCGTTGTATGGTTTTTATCTCTGTTTAAACGTTTTATTTTATTCGTTCAATGTTTACTTAACTTTTATTCCTACTTGGTCCGCCCGACCGGCGACCTCAGGTCGTTTATTTTTTTCTACCTCTTTTTATTTTCACAATTACCTACTTTTTATTTTTCTTTATCTACACTATCGATTATTTTTACCGAGTTGTTTCTTATATTTAATTTATCCTACTTTAACTTTTAAATTTACTTCTATCTACTTCTTATTTATTTATCGGGCCATTCGGTTATGTCTATTTACTTCTTATCGGGGTTTTAACCTTACGTGATTACTCTCTTGACAGATTATTGACAATATTTCTTTCGCGAACGCGAACGTCTCTCTAGATTATTTTACTTCTTATTCCTTATTTACGCTGTCTTTCGGGTTTATATTTTATTTTATCGGCGCGTTTTATTTTTGTCTATTATAACACGGGTTTTGCTTCTATATTATTGTTTATACGGAATTTTAAGTACGGGCTATGATATGCTATGATTAATTACGGGATCTGTACGGGATATTTTGCTCTCTCTCTTCCTGTTTTACGCGACTTACAAAGTTTCTTATTTCTAGCTTCTATTCCCTCTTTCACCGGTCTCAAATAGGCACAAAAATTCGTTGACCGTTGCTGTAATTTAAGCTGAACGTGTACGAAAGATTTCGCTGGGCACCTGTGGGACGTAGGGTCACAAGGGGTGCAAACGCGAAGGGGTAAGTACGTTGGGCGCCAGTGTAACGTGGGTGCGTCTCGGGAATCGAACCCGGGACGACCCGCTGGTTAACAATGGAGGTGAGGGAGGTCAATCTTGGGCGGAGGAATCGCACCTCCTGGCCGAGGATACCTTTCACCTCCTTAGACCCCCTGAAGTCTCCAGTGAGGCGACAGGAGGGGTGTGTGAGTACCTATGTGAGACTGGGGTGATTGAGAGGGTTGTAAATGAAATCCGTGATACCAACAGAGTAATACAAAGTTTATTTGCTTATACTAGGACTTAGACATGCATGTACTTATAATCTACTCCCGGGGGGACCCGCTGTCCCTTACAAACTGGATATGACGGTCGGACGGTGGCTGTGTTATCTATCTACCGGTGGGGGCTTGTTCGATACGGAGGCAGGCGGCGCGCGGCTACTATCATTCATCAAACGGGGTTATCGAATCAGGACTGTGCTTCGATCTCGAGGCTGCGTGGATAAACGTTACGGGATTCTAAGACGGGATTAGGGTCGGGATGACGAGTCCGCGAGTACGGGGTCGAGCCTACCGGAGATAACTATACTGTGACAATCACAGGGCGGGTTCAGAGTCAAATCCAGTCCGCGCCCCAGAAGGGTCCTGTGTGTCTATTTACCTATGACGCTTACACTATTCAGAGGGTTGTTTCAAGGGAGCCCTATCCCACCTAAATGAACTATCAGAACTATGTGAGTGCGGGGCGGGTTCAGAGTCGAATCCGGTCCGCGCCCCCGAAGGGTCCCGTCTCACGGATTTACCTATCGAACCTAGGCTAATCGCGGTAGCTATTCTGGGCAGGACGGGGCGGGTTCAGAGTCAAATCCAGTCCGCGCCCCAGAAGGGTCCCGTCGTGCCAATTTACTTATGGTGCCTACACGAGTCAGAACGGGAGTCGGGAAGGATAGTTGGGATACCACGCAGGTCGAAGTAGAAGCCACGGGAATTTATACAAGAGGTACCTTCTAAAGGTCCGACCACAAAGTAGTATTTACTAGGAGATAACAAACTAATAACCACGAGGCACGTGGCCGGGGTTCTCACATTACAAATTAATCAAAGGGCAATGGAACAATGCCCGGCAGGGGTCCGACTATCGGACGGTATTCGGGCAGCGTAACGACGTCTAACAAGAGTCCGACTATGGGACTGGATTCGGGCAGCGTAACGGGGTCGGAAGAGAGGAGCTTACTAGAGAGATGTACGCGCGCGTGGGCTCATATCCGAATGGCCGAGGAGACGCTTGTGCGCAGGGCTTTTATAGTGGCCTGGTGGGAGCGGTGGCGGTGAGGGCGCGGTGAAGCGCGGCGAGGGGCAGTGCGCATTGTTGTCCGGTCCGCCTGCCTCGCGAGCCGCGCGTATGTGTGCGTTGGGATGCAACGTCACAAATGTTAGGAGTCTTTTTTTAAAAAAAAAGTTTTTATACCATATTATTGTTTCTTAGGTGACAGAAGAATTAAAGATAGGAAGAAATAAATATATAGATGCGTAAATATTGGTACATACATATTATATTTCAAGAATGAATCATGGCGGAATGGAGAAGTTTCCATTTTTTAGTCATTGATGAATCTAACCGATGCAGACCTACTACATACTAATAACTATTCTGTGCTACTACTAACTTTTAGCAGAGATGTTTTCTTCACCCATTCTGGGTAGGCAAAGGGAACTATGCCCATACAGCCAAGTCTTCAGTAGATTTTTTTTATTGTTAAGAAATGAAAATGAAATTTAAATAAAATAAAATAATAAATTTAAATAATTTGAATAAAATACAACATAAAACAAAAAAACTATTGTACTCAATCGAACATTTGATAATGCAGAAACAATTTAAATTAAACACCGTTACCACAATGAAAAAGATGAAATTGTTACTTCACTGTCATAGTAATAATATCATTATGTCAAATGTCAGTTAAAAGCCATATCAAAAAGAGGAAAATGATTTGTTTTTTCTTGTCTTGACGTGCGTAGCACTAGCGATTGATTTTAGTATCAATCAATTCTAAGTAAATAATTAATTCTAGTTTGAGCCTGGTTGTAGGTTTACTTCTACTGTGTTACTAATAATGATACATAAAGGCGTATGAGTTCGTCATTGACTAAACTCCTAACATTTGGGAAACTTAAAATCGTTTTTACTGGCAACACTGTTGGCAAAAACAATGCGTAATATATTAATTTCGATTTTAATACTATTTTGGTATAATTTTAACATAATTAAGCATTCTTATTTGTGAAAAGTGATACCACTTGCTTTGTTATTAGTTTGGGATCACGACATACATGTTTTAACAGTGCATTTAACCATTTTTGTGATATTATTGTGAGATACGCATTCACTGAACGTCAAACTACGACTAAGTCGGAATAAATTCAACTAAGGCTGTGGCCTCAGTCGACGTGGCAGCGGGTATGTGTCAAACATTACGAATCTATAGTAAATAACAGATCACTGGATGTAGTAATCAAACAGGATTGAGTAGGTACTCGGAATCAAAAAACGGGCCCACGTGAGACAACGAGCACAGAGGTGTTTGTCCTTTTCCCACAGGGTGTCTATACAACAAAAAAATTATGGGATATTATACAGGGTGCCCTGAGGGCGACCGACACTCCCGAAATTTCTTAAGAGGTTTATACATCTGCTTTATGCTGGTGAAAGATCTTTTGTCTAAGTATGATAGTTTCGGAGTAATTGACTAACAAACATTAGTTGTAAAACTGTGTGATTTCATCCCTAAAATCAGCTGTGAACGCAGCAACGGGGATGTATTAAGGTCGTTTTTTTTAAATCGGTCATTGACCTGACCACGATTATTTTTAACCATAAGTAAACATAACCATAACATTGATTTCATAACTTTTTAATCTTAGATGTTGGTAGCGTAGCCTAATAACGACCTTTAAGGCTTTTCATTCCTTTATGCCGTAGTGATTGGAATAAAACATGTGTTTTTTGTTAATTGTACCGCCAGCAACTCATACTATCATTCCTTAGTGATAACGTATTTATTATTTTATTTGTTTTAGTAGGTACTCCTTAATAGCCTTTCTGACACTAAAAAAAGGTATGTACGTCTTGAATTTCGAACTCGATTCGAATTTTTTTTGTTACGAAGAAATGCTTTTTTTCTACAATTGTCACGGTAATCATAGTGTTGTCAACAGTGACGTGTAGCAAAAAAACTAAATGTCGTTACAAGCGCGAGATTATTTAAACTTAATAATGCTGTACGTAGAGTCCGAGTACAACGCAAGGGCAGCTTTGCGGTTGTACCGAGAGCGTTTTCCTCCGCCGCATCCGGTAAATCCTCGCGTAGTTACCAACGCCCTTTACCGGGTACAGGAGAATCGTCCGATCGTTCCACGGACATCGATGGATGACCATCGTGGTGGCGGGTCTAGACGTGTGCCTGTGCGGCTTGAGGAGAACATTTTAAGGTTCTTTGACCAGAACCCCCGAGCAAGTTCTCGACAGGCCGGGCGCCGTTTCGGCGTTGGCCACATGTTGGTTTTGGACGTTTTAAAACTAAACAGGCGCCATCCATACCGCATCCAAAAAGTGCAGGCAATGCTGCCGAGGGATTTGGCGGTGCGAGCAGCATACTGCCGTTGGCTGGACGACGGCATCCGCGAGAATCCTCGTTTCGTGCAGCAAATCATTTGGAGCGACGAGGCGACATTTACGCGGAATGGTTTATGGAACCGTCGAAACGAGCACGTTTGGGCGGAGGAAAATCCCCGCATTTTCCGACAGACAGCGCACCAACAGAGGTGGTCGATTAACGTGTGGGCCGCGATTCATGGCGACACCATAATTGGACCAATTTTTTTACCACCCACTTTGAATCGACATGGATACCATGAGCTACTTAGAAACGTGGTGTCGCCATACCTGGACCAATTACCGTCAGAGGAACGACGTGCTGCGTGGTTTCAACAGGATGGGGCTCCAGCTCATTCGGTTGTGGAAGTGCGCGAAGCTTTAAACGAACTATTCGGCCAACAATGGATCGGGCGATACGGGCCGAACAGATGGCCGCCGCGCTCACCAGACCTCACGCCTCTCGACTTTTTTTTGTGGGGCACTCTCAAAGACCGAGTGTACCGGGATGAATACGAAACGCGAGAGCAAATGGTGCACAGAATTGAACAGGCGTTTGCTGAACTCCGCCAGCAAAATGTGGAGACACAGTTGCTTGCGCGTGTGCACCGTCATACCAAGCAGCGTATCCGACTGTGTCGCATAAGACGCGGCGGACACATTGAGCATCGGCTGTAAGGGGGTGAGCGCTAGGTACCTACGGCCTAATAAAAACTATTCGTAATTACTTATTCTTTTTAGCGAAGAGAGTACCTATGTTAAAACAAATACGCCAATAATCAGACTTACCGAATCCAGCCCTGAATTAATTGAATGAACGGATGAATGAATGAAAAGTTTATTTGCCTTTGGTACATGGTAATTGTCACGGTTACCATAGTGATACAAAAATATCCTATTGTCAATAGGTACATGCTAGAAGTAAATTGTGAAAGTTTCTATTATTTATTAAATGGTATTGGTGTTTTAAGTGATGTTTAGTGTTTTAAATGTTGTTTAGTGGTTTTGAGTGTTGTGTCGCATGAGTCGCATGAGAGAGATGCGCTCAGATACATCGAGCATCGTGTTTTGTAGGTAAGTTCCTGGCGTACCTACTTCATGTTTGCTAGATTTTTTAAATGATAATCAGAACTACTATTAATAGGTAGGTATGTGTGTATCGTGGGCTAGGCAAGGGCTAAGCTAGGTACCTACAGCCTGTCCGTAGCGTAGTAGTACCCGTCCGTGTAGTTATCTTATCAAATGCACTGTTGTTCTGGAATTAGGGTTATCGGCACGTAGGAAATTTTCAAATCTGTGCCTTTTTTTTAAATAAACTATTTTTAAATGAAACCTATCTAAAACGCATGTCTGTAAGGTACATATCATCAAACTTTCGGCTGTGTTCGTCGCCTTTTTCCTCCCTGTATAAGTACACAGTCGATTAACAACCATTCGTACGAAACCAGCTACCGTCGTATGTATGTGCAATGTGTAATACTCTTACATCGATTCACTTGCACAGTTTTTGGTGCAACACTTTATTTCATTAAACATACGAAATAAATACCACATTACCGCTTCCATGCTTATCAATAGGCCGCCATAATGGCCGCTTTGCTGCAAGTAGACGCCATATTAATGTTCTATGTTGCCAGTTCTCTAAAATAGAATACTTCTACTTTCAGTAAAACTTTTCTGAAATAGTTTTGTTGTGATTGTTATTTGTTTCTGTTTATCATTTTTAAAGTAACGTAGTAATGTTACTACTTATTTAATATTTCTATGCTAAAAACCAAAAGTTATAAGAAAAAAAATATTGTTACAAGCGATCGACGGAACTACCAAATTAAATGAATTTATCTACTAAAAAGAGCGAGAAAGGGACACACACCTCTGTCCAGACTATCTCTGTCGGCCCGTTTTCCTCCCTATGATTCTGGCAGCCTAAAATGAATCTTATGCCCTTGCACGAAGTTTTATTATTGTATTGAGCTGTTTTCAGAGAACTCAATCCTGTTTGATTACTACATCCATGAGGGTGTTACATTAAAATGTTAGGTGGTATACATTACTAAGTCGCTGATACCTATTTAGCCACACAAGGTAACATACAAACAAGTCTTCATACGTTGAGCAATGTGATATAAAACAGTATTGTGTTCCAAATTCTATATATTCACTGAACAGAGTTTCTATCAAGTTTTTGCTACAAATTGGATCGAGTGGATGCGCGCGACGCAGCTGCTAACTGCAATACGGAACTCCGAATATATGCCTGAATGTATTGGGCTGCAAAAGAACCTACCTTAAGATCTACAATTGCTTAATGCTTTTACTAACGAGTATTTGTACAAAAATTCGGCGGCTACCTGATGGAAAGTGACCACCGCCGCTACGCCTGGGTTTTATGGTACAAGGAAGGTAGCGATAGGAACAAGGGATAGGATTTCTAACTCGCCGATCGAAAAACATTGCTACTTCACACGAATATTCTATAAAACATCCCCCGGTTTTAGAATTAGCCCATTTTAAAAATCCTCTGTCACTTCAAATACTTTCTGAGATTTGGCTTAGTGCAGATGTGGCATCAATGTTTTGTGCAAAGGTAATTCGGGATGTCCAGTGTAGTAACACAATGGTAAAGTCAATTATGCAACCGTCGTCGGCGAGCGACATCGTCAGTGGCTTACTGTCGACGGATAAACAGTTTCTACCCAAGACACAGTGGTAGGCAGAACATAAAACGATTTCAAACTGCTCTAACTGAGCTTCGAAATAAAGCTAAAAAAATATGCTTTTGTGTCGTGACATTATAATAGCCAATCAGCGGTCTTACGCTAGACGAGCCGAGCACAAGCTGAGCGCAGGCCGAGCCGCTCTGCTCGCGGTGACAAGTGTAGTTCGAGGCTCGTAAGTCAGTCCACACTACACGAATTTTGGCTCGGCTCGTGCTCCGCTCGTGCTCAGCTCGTCTAGCATAGATCCACCTTTAACTAAAATCTAGATAATGAAGCTTCGACCTCACACGGTATCCAATACAAAACACCATATCTGTTACGTGCAACGATTGAGATATTGCTGTTTTACGATTTGGCAGTCACGGTTATTTTAGATGAATGAAATCTAGAATAAATTTCATTCATCTAAAATCATTCATCATTACCTATCCAGCTCGATGGAGTCGCTGTGTGTCGCACTCTAATATGAACACGCAAGTTAAGCGACGTCGACCCTAGCCAGCGTTTGGATGGGTTTCGTTATCTCGAGCGTCTCCGTGCTTCGGAGGGCACGTTAAGCCGTCGGTCCCGGCTGTTATCGGTAGATGACAGTCGTTAAGCCAGTCGGTGGCCTTCGGGCGGCTTGAAAACACCGGCCTCTGCCAATCCGCATTGGAGCAGCGTGGCAGAGTACGCTCTAATCACCTTCGATTGAAGGCAGACCCGTATCCCAGCAGTGGGATGATTATGGGTTGATTATGATGACCTATCCAGTAAGGTGCAAGATCTTTTTATAGAGCACGCTAAACGATAAAGCTATATGTCTCTGTTAGCTCTAGGCTAATCAAATTGTCGGAGCTAGAGCGAGCGTAATCAGGAGCCATAAAGATAACTCGAGAGTGAAGCAAACATTACGCTGTATTACTGTTCATTAGGGCCCGAAAGTCGAGATATATTTAGCCTGCTTGAAATATTGAGCAAGATCCTCAAATAAGCCCAATTTGATTAATTGCCAAAGTAAAACCTTAAATCAAGAAAGATTTAGGTGTCATTATTAGAAATTTAGTTAAATGTTTTACGCTTTGTTATCCAATTGTACTGGCGCAGTCGGTATGATTGAGATGATCAGGGCTGGCAGTTTCCATTATGACGTTCCGACCATTTATCGTTATTCTTTTATTAAAACATTGCAATTATTATAATCGTGTACAAAGTAAAAGTTGCTTTTATGGTTGCAAAAATTAAGGTTGAATTTAAATTTATATTGTGTCGAAATATCAGTAGCTTTACAAGTTTTTATAGCAAAATCTATAAAATACAGGACATTAAACAGCACATACCTAATCTAGCATTGAATCTTGAATTACCCTTTTTAATATGAACGTAAATAAATAAAATGTGATAATTTGTGTCAAGAAGAAAGAGGTGAAATGTAATTTACAAAGAGAATTTCAATTTATGAATACTTTTTTAAATTCTAAACTAAGATCTACATTATTAAATTCCATTTAGAACAGAATGCATGTCTTGTGAATATCTCAAAAGAAACTGTGAAAACGAGGTAATATCTTACGAGAACACTTTAAAGGAACGTTAGTGCAATTAAAGACACCCCTTATATTTTAGTTCATGTTCACAATTTTTGCTTCGTTGACTCTAGTTGAAATGATAGATGGGAGTTTCAGAGAGAACCGATGATTATATTATTGAGTTAACAAAGAAGTTAAGCAATAACAATCCCAGCTAGTATTTGGATGTTTTCTTTGGTCAACAGGCCCGGTGGTCGAGTGGCTAGCAATGGTCACTATATCCCAATCGCATCCTGCGCAAGACAATTTGTGTGCATGAACATATCTGTTTGCCTTGGTCTGGGTGTTTTCTATGTATAATAAGTATTTATTTACAAAAAAAGTATTTAAGTATATTAATCAGCAATCTAGTACCCAATAGTACCCATAGTACAAGCTTAGTTTGGGAATAGATGGCGTTGTGTGATTCGTCCAAGAATATTTATTTATTTATGTATTTAAAAGTCTCGAGTTCTCGAGCTCACAGAGTAAACTGAAACTTGGAGCATGTGTTCTTTGCATGACAAAGGCGTCCGATAAGAAAGGTTTTTTTTCAAAAATCCGACAGGTAAGTGGTATAGATTTCGCAAGTAAGTGTACCTATTAATAATAAGTATGCCATATAATATTAATAATATAATAATAAATTCATTTGACGACCTCCGTGGCGTAATGCTTACCACGCCAGACCGCCATCCAGGAGGTCCCGGGTTCGATCCCCATCGGGTCATGATGAAAAACGAACTTTTTCTGATTGGCCTCGGGTCTTGGATGTTTATCTATATATGTATTTGTAATAAAATATAATATCGTTGAGTTAGTATCCAATAACACAAGTTTCGAACTTACTTTGGGGCTAGCTCAATCTGTATGAATTGTCCCTATATATCTATTTATTTATTTATTTCAGACTATTTTGTTAGCCATTCCTATTCTACAGTATTTATACTACTCCATGCATACGTATGTATACATATTACATAGTATGCATGGACCTAAAAAAAAGGGCGGACGAAATCTTGCTAAGAAAGAAATTGAAGCACCCTAATGGCAGCCGCGTAACTATGTGCGAGTGTGAAATGGCTGGCCGGCACGCATACATTCACACCGTAGTAAGCCGGTTCGTACGTATACGCGAGGTGGCTTACTATGGGTGCTTCACTTTTTAGTTTCAGTGATGGTGTCCGATTTTTTTTCTAGGTCCATGGCCATAATGTATGCCATACAGTATACACTTGGTGTTTTTTTTTTTTTTTACCAGCTCATGGTAAATTTAAATAAGAAATAACTCATTGTGGACCAAAAAAGAACTCCACTCAACATTTTTTCTAGCATAAAATTAACTTTGTCATTTTTGTACTGAGTGCCGTAAGTTTTATACAAGTTTTCCTTGAAAAGACTCGTTATGATAGTTAATTAAAAGTTAAATATAAAACTTCAAATAGGTACAAGAGTTTTGTAACTTTTGTAATGCAACAATGTCGTTGTAGTTGAACTATGAGTAAAATTTAAGAAAACTTTTCATTTCTTTATAATATTTTATTTTAATAGAAATATTCACGGTTTAAGTGGCTTAAAGGGGGAGCCTGACATACCCCCGCTGCTTCCCCAGCGGAGGGGCATGCAGTAATGCATTTCCCTGTCTATAAAAAAAGGTTTAAAGTCTTCAATGAATTAAAACATAATGCATTTTATGTCAGTGTAATAAAATATCATAATACATTTTATTTCATTGAAGGTCACAATAGAATAAAATTATAATTAATATAAAAACGGGAATTAAAGTAACATAAATAAAACTAATAAACCTTTCTCTTGAATCACTCTATTTATTGATGAAATTTTCAATTAATTTTCTTTTTTTTTAATACCACAAAGGTGGCAAACAAGCATACGGTAACAATTCCTGATGGTAAGCCGTCACCGTAAAGCCTTCGACAAAAGGTACAGCAACCTTGTCCTAGCGCTCAGTAGAAGTAACCTACGAATTATGGTCAGAGCCTTAACAGGACATTGTTGCCTTAATAAGCACATGTCCAACTTAGGGCTGAGTGACACACGCACCTGCAGACGATGTAAGGAGGCTGATGAAACACCACTGCATCTTCTGGGGGAATGTGGGCCACTTATACACAAGCGCAGCACTCATCTTGGGAAACATTTATTAAGCCCGGATGAGTTAAAGGAGTTCACCCCTAAGCAAATCCTGCGGTTCATCACAGCTGCAGGGTTTAGCGGTGAGCTCTAACAAATCATGTGGCGATCACAATAGACCAGTCATGGTCGCAGTGCTACTTGAGCCGCACAAAACATAAATAAAAAAAGCCGTCACCGTAGCCTATAGACGCTTGCAATACCTATGCTAATGGGGTAGCACTCACGCATTGCCAACCCTCCCAACGCCCCCAAGTGGAGCTCCGGAAACCTTACTTACCGTAGGAACACAACATGGCCGATACCAATGCTATTTGGCTACGATGTTCTGTAAGGTGGAGGTCCTTCCCCAAACGGGCTGCTTCGTCGTGCTTCGTCTTTATTATTCCTTAATCTTCTAACTTCGTGCCTAACTTCATTTCATTTCGGTCAATTTCGGGAAAGAGTAAATATCATAGATTTATTATAACTTACTAGCGTAAGAAGATTGGCAATGCAAAAGAGATAGATCATAGCATACACGTTTGTTAGAGCGAGATAGATAGACAAGACCATTTTTCCGATTTGAGCAAATTATCCGCTGTGCCCTACCTCTTTTAAGGTAGTTTAGTAAAAAAGATCAAAGCGAACAGATAGAGGAAGTGAATTCATTTTATACGATGTAATAATTTTATAGGGACCTTTGATAGGGACTGGTTCGTGTCAGCTCTGGACAGGGAGGTGTGGAGGGAGAAAGAGGAGGCTTTTGCCCAGCAGTGGGACATACATGGCCATTAAAATAAAAAAATAAAAAAAATAATAGGCTATCTATAATCTACTCGTATAATCTTCTTACTTAGTTTTCTGATAATAGGTCAAAAAGAATTAATATCCCGTTCAAATAAGGAATACTTTCGCTCTTATATTAACTTCACTATCGGACACTACCGTGACGCAAATAACGATCGAGAATCAGCTAATCAAGAATATTACTTTAACCTTTAATAAAACATTCGATTAACGTTCTTAATGCTTTACCATAGGGTCGTATATTCTGTGATCAATCATGAATAATTATTCCATAAATCACCAGGAGATTAAATAAGTGTCTGCCGACGACAGATGTGTCGTATTGCCGCCGTGACTTGCTTTTGCGATGCAATTAGGCTGTTATTATTATATTATGTAATGTTTTACGGGCAATTTGAATTCCTATATTGCTGTTGTAGGTACGTACAATGTAAGCCTTGTATGAAATTCTGTAAATATTTAAAGACTAAATAAATTGAGATCTTTCGGCTCGCGAAAAAGTAAACCGAGTACACAGCGCTGATTACCAACCTTCGCTAGTCGGAAATGCACCCAAAGAAGAAATAAATATTCTTGAACGAAATACGCCGCATCATCTACTGCCAAAATAAGCAAAGTTGGTGGTGTATGGTAGTAGGCAGCTGATAAAAATACATAATATAATATTGTAATAAAAAAAGTATTTCTTATATTGACAGACCGGTGCCGGAGGAGCGTTGGTATTGGTGACTTTACTTTCGGCACCAGGCGAGCAATTCACGTAACAAAAACCGATTCTATTTCGATTCAAACACACTCGCTGTCCCGTCAATTCCTATTTTGTATGAGTGAGACAGCGATTGAATTTGAATTGGAATAGAATCGGTTTTTGTTACGTGAATAGGGCTACAGAACGCGGCATGGGTTTGCCCCGTGCGAGAATTGGACCCAATTGAATTTATGTATTGTTTTCTGTTTGTCTCGATTCTGGGTATTTTCTATGTATGTAAATATATTATTTACACAATCCATACTTGATTGTGTACCCATGGCACAATCAAGTGGAACTTGGCATACTTTGGGACCAGCCCCCTTATTCTTGAAGATAATTCCGCTCGATCGCCATTGGATTGTTACTTTTAGATACTCTTTACAGCTAGACTAGCGCTTACTAAATACTAAACTAAATAAAATCGGATTGTATGCTAACCAAATAGTTAGTAAAGTATAAAATTTCAAGGTTACTAATTAGGATTTGCTGTTAATTTTGCATTTGAAATTATACAGAATTGAAATTAAAATCGCGATTGCTTTGCAGAGTAACCTAGCAGGTAACGCTGTGTGAATTGATAAGTATTTATATATTAACTAGCTGTGCCCGCGACTTCGTTCGCGTGGTTGTCGAAAACACTATCGCGATATGAATAATTTTCCCCGTTTTTGCAACATTTTTCACTGATGCTTCGCTCCTATTTGTCGCAGCGTAATGATAAGCCTTTCTCGACAAATGGACTATCCAACACAAAAAGATTTTTTCAATTTGAACCAGCAGTTCCTGAGATTAGAGCGTTCAAACAAACAAACTCTTCAGCTTTATAATATTATTGTTTTATTATATACACTGGGCGTCAAAAATAAGTAGTACAGTTTTTAAATTGCAATATCTCCTAAACTGCAGAAGCTAGACCTTTGAAATAAAAAAAAGTTAAAAGACAATTTAATTTCATTTAATAAAAACTTCATGCATAATATCATTTTTTAAAGATTGACTGAAAAAAAAACTTAATAAATAAAAACACTATTTTTTTAAACTGTTGGCTTGTACTTTTGTTTTTTATTGTTTTCTTTATTGCTGATAAATCAATTGCAATTCAAAAGCAAATGTGTCTTCAGCGAGTAAACTTTACTAATCATGCCTCTTTCACCAGAAGAATGTGCAAGAATCATAACTTTTCTCGAAGTAGGCATCAGTATGCGTCGTACTGCAAGAACGGTGGGTGTAACTCTAAGAACGATCCAGCAAGTAAAGCGAAGATACGAAGAGACTGGAAACCATCTAAGGAGACCAAGTAATGGCAGACCCAGGTGCACTAGTACCCGAGAAGACCGCTTAATTGTCTCTACTGTGTTAAGAAATCGTCACCTTAATGCAGTTGAGGTCCAGCAACAGCTTCTTCAGACCCGAAGAGACTACGTTAGTGAGAGTACAGTGAGGAGAAGACTTGCTGAAGCCAACCTGAAGTCGTACAGGCCAGCAAATGGCCCCAAACTTGAGACAGGGCATCGAGTAGTAAGACTACGCTACGCGCATCAACACGTACAATGGGGCGAAGAAGAATGGACAAGAGTTTTGTTCACAGATGAGTCTCGGTTTTCTTTATTCACTTCCGATGGAAGGCGGAGAGTATACAGGCGACCTGGTGAGCGATACATTCAAGGTTGCATCTCGGAAAGAGTTCAATACGGCGGGGGACGATGTACACGTATGGGCTGGCATCTCTTCAGAGGGTCGCACAGAGCTAGTGGTCATAGAAAATGGCACTCTGACTGGTGAAAGATATGCATTAGAGATCCTTAACGAGTATGCAGGGCCATATTTAGCAAATATGGGTGATGGAGCTATACTAATGCATGATAACGCCCGGCCACACACCGCTCATCTCGTACAAGAGTACATTCAGGAGGTTGGCATCAGCTTGATGGCTTGGCCATCAAGAAGCCCAGATCTTAACCCGATTGAACACGCCTGGGATGAGCTTGGGAGCCTAGTCAGAAGACTCAGACCACCCCCCGCCACCCTCAGGGCTCTAAAACAGGCCCTGATAGAAGAATGGGTGAATATTCCCCAACACCGCCTCCGAAACTTAGTGTTCAGCATGCCAAACCGGCTCCAAGCTGTCATCAGAGCCCGAGGCGGCAACACAAGTTACTAAAGTGGGAACAAGGCCCAAAACGTAAAAAATAAGTTCTTGATAGTTCCTTCAAAATGGTTAGCTTTTTAGTTTTTTCCTAATTTTCAGTGTAAAACTTTACTAATGCTAAATAAAGTATTATTTTTAGAAAACTTTGTTAAATTTGCTATAAAATGACTTTTATTTCAAAACTCTAACTTCTATAGTTTAAGAGTAATTGCAATTTTAAAACTGTACTACTTATTTTTGACGCCCAGTGTATATAGATGAAATAATGGTAAGCGTTACCTTAATATCACAGTACAGTAACTAATCGACTATAAAGGTCAAACACCTTCAACATTATAAATTCATTATAATATCCATCAAAATTTATGCTTACGAGTGTAATTTTCTTATGGCATTAGCTGAGGTGGCGTTTGCCGCGAAAATAGGTAAGAGGATGTGACTCATTATGTAAATATGCGTAAATATGCGTGCGAAGAAGTAATGTCACTGTGAATTATTTCCCCGACCTTGGCATGGCGTTATCTTTGTACACTCCACATCATATAAGTTACGAACTGGTGAATTTTCTTAAATATGTAGATTTGCTACGTACTGTAACGTATATAAGTCGTGTAGACCACTTATAAAGGACGCATTACTGTACATAAAGTAGTTCTAAATATTGCACTAAAGGATTTAATAAAAAATACATTTATCAATCGTATTCTTATTGTACTATTAGTAATTACCAAGTTTCTTAATCCTAATCTATACATCTAATAAAACAGTAGACCCTGATATGTCTGTACTTTGAACATATTTGGCAAAAATGGAGAGGGAACAGTTAGAGAAAGGTTAGTTTAGTTTATCTTAATTAATGGCTTCTGTCGTGTCTTAAGCGACACATAGACAATTTCGCCAATGTCGAGTATTACAAATGAACACTTTTTAGCAAAAAAGTACACTTTATAAAGGCAACGTGGTACGGTGAGGATCCGAGGTCGCCATCTTGACGACCTTCGTTGACAAGGCGGCGATCTCGAATCTAGAGAAAGGTAATAAAAGCGAATTTTTTATTTATTTTTATTTATTGTCTGTCTGTCTGTCTGTTTGAACGCGCACATCTTCTAAGTTACTGAACAGATTTTAATCCTGTTTTCACAGGGAGATAGAGCTCGGCTTGGAGCAGAATATAGGCTTGTTTCATTTAAATCGCATGACAGGAAAAGGAGTTATCCTTAGTTAGCTCGTAATTTAATAATCCTAATTTATCGAAAGTGAGACTTTGTGCGTTTTCGTCACATATTGACAATAAGTAGTGAATGTCCACAGCTACCAATTACTGCATTCTGTGTGTATGTTGCAGAAATTCGTTACTCTTGAAAAGTTTTCTTTTAGTAATAAGGCCGCCTTGTTGCCTGTAAGCTGTCATTGTATACTGTGTTCTACTGTTGTGTATTGTAAATAAAGCATCTGTCTATCTTTTCCTCAACAACCTAAGAATTTAAAAATTATAGCTAGGATCGTATCGGCTGTAGCATTCTGTGAACCTTCATATTCTTTAACTTAAAACCTCACGCCAAATAAATAAACATGGAATAGCGTAACTTAAACAATAACTCTGTAGGTTTAAAATATTACTTGTAGTAGGTATAGAATAATGGTAGGGCTGTAGTCTGACCACGAGCGAATAAACGACTGTCGACTTTTTTATATTTTTTTTAGATAAAGGGTCTGTCCGCACACCGAAACACCGCGACGTTTTATTCTCATGTATAATATTCGGTGTCGGAATTACACCCTATACGCCCTTTGAATTAAATTTTGTGCGATTTTTGTCATTTCCCGACTGAGACGTACCGTCTATGGACCGCAGTAAAATTTTTGTTTATCTAAAATTCTAAATATACATACGGACGACGGACTATATCTCACTGATTCTATCTATTCGGATATATGCAATACGGGGTCTACACTCTCGTTGAGCGAAACAACAATGACGACGCACTCTTCGTCGTGCTTCGTCTTTATTTTTCCTTTGTCTTCTAACTTCGTGCCTAACTTCATTTCATTTCGGTCAATTTCGGGAAAGAGTAAATATCATAGATTTATTATAACTTACTAGCGTAAAGCTTGGCAATACAAAAGAGATAGATCATAGCATACGCGTTTGTTAGAGCGAGATAGATAGACGAGACCATTTTTCCTATACACGCTATGGGCTTGTATCGCCCTAACGTCAGTCATGTTAAAAGAAATCCCACTTATTTTTACAAAATTTATAGTTTTTAAGTGTAGTATTGGTGTTAATTCGACGTGATTAAATATTTATGGTTACCTGTGCAGTGCCTGGAACTCAAACTAAAAGGAAAATCCACAAAATTATATATCTTGCTTGCACATTCCACGCACACTAGTGTATTTTGTTTTTGGTCTCGCCTCAATCAAACAAAGCCGATCTATAGGCACGCTAGTATATACTAAATCTATGGTAAATATAGAGCCCGCTCAAAAATAGTGCTGTAGCAGCAGTGCTTTCTTTAGTCAGTTCAATTCATCGCTAACCGCTAACAGTCAAACAGCCGCTTTACTCAGGCCATAAAGCGAGACACATGGGAATAGCTATGTTACGAAATGCACCTTAGTATCAATGGATACAGCAATAAGCTAAATGGAACTGTTCTTTGTTAGACAGGATTCTGTGGGATTATATTGTGCATCTGCATAAGATGTTTGTTTCATACAATAAAAGTATTGCTAACGTCTGTGGCGTTAGCAAATTATGTAACAAGCGCCTTTCTGGTTTCTTTTTAAATTTGATGCTCGCGATTTTAAACGAAATCCCGTTTTTTCCGTTACCGGACCGTCCGTGATAAAAACTATCATATCCAAGTTATAAACTGAGGAGCTTGATGGCGTCGCTGTATCGCACTCTAAAGCCGCTTCCATAGCGCCTGTTTTGCACAATCAAAAAAAACACGTAACATTCAACTAAATCGTCAACACAAAACTTTGTTTCAATACACATTTTTGTGTACATCAACAATGTTTTTGTTCTTCATGCCCGATGGAAAGCACTGCACAAACTACCCCCGCGCGGGTCGAGGGGCTGGGTACTGTCATATCATCCGCCATTTTTGTCGTGATTTTGACAACTCTCTCGCCTCGCTACACAATCGCTATGGACAGCGTGTGTAGAGAAACATGTTTCAAAAACAAAGTTTTGTGTATGTGTTTTTGTTGAATGTTTTCAAAAAACTCGCGGCTTAATATGAACACACAAGTCAAACGACGTCAACCCTTGGATGGGTTTCGTTATCTCGAGCTTCTCCGTGCTTCGGAGGGCACGTTAAGCCGTCGTCGGGCCCGGCTGTTACCGGTAGATGACAGTCGTTAAGCCAAGTCGGTGGCCTTCGGGCGGCTTCAAAACACCGGGCTCTGCCAATCCGCATTGGAGCAACGTGGCAGAGTACGCTCTAGTCCCATTTGACTGAAGGGAGACCCGTATCAATGCAGTGGGATGATTATGGGTTGGTATTTCAAGCAAATCTATCAAGCCGATTTTGCGTCAAAGAGTTACAAACATCTATACATCCATCGTCACAAACTTTGACCTTTATAATATTAGTAAGAGCCCGATATTGTAGCTCAAGTGATCAAAAATTTACCACACTGAATAGTTAATAAATCATTTGGAGTACATGCCTCTATTCATACGTAAATGTGCTCCATATAATTTAGGGTAATTCTATTTCATATCATACTGTGAATGACGGACGGATTTCCTTTGATACAGAAATCAAGGTTGTACAAGCAATATTTATGTTTAGAATAATTTGTGCGTAATTCCCGAAGGATACCAATTTGCCTGACCATGTCCTAGGAAACAAAATATATTTTTAATATCATCATAATCAGCCTGTATCTACCCACTGCTGAACCAAGGCCTTTCCCAATGCTTTTCACCAAATGCGATCCGATCCGCCTTTCGCATCCATCCTCAAGCCGCTTTTTTGAGGTCGTCTGTCAATCTGGAAGGAAGGCGCCCGTTTGTGTCCAACTAAATGAAATCCTAACCAGCTATTTACAAAAACAACGAGCTGGAAGGTTTGCATCCATGTTTATTAATTTGCAATTAAGAGAGGTAGGGCACAGCGGATAATCCGCTCAAATCGGAGCAGCCCGTCTGGGGGAGGACCTCCACCTTACAGAAGATCGTAGCCAAATAGCATTGGTCTCTGCCATGTTGTGTTCCTACGGTGAGTAAGGTCTCCAGAGCTCCACCTGGGGGGGTTGGGAACCGGGTTGGCAACGCGTGAGTGATACCCCCGGTATTGCTTACGTCTATAGGCTACGGTGACGGCTTACCATCAGGCCGACCGTATGCTTGTTTGCCGCCTGTGTGGTATAAAAAAAAAATTACGGAACTAACTGCGAGTTATATTGATGCTAATAAGTACCTCCTAGTTTTTGCGGAACTCCGGTGCGCGAATGAACCGGTGAGTGAACACTTATATTTTGTTTAATTTTGTTGCTTCTGATCCCCCCAATAAGCACGTTCCGAGTATCAAATAACGGTAACACTGTATTGACTTTTTATAAACATAAATATACCCAGGTAACGTATATGTAAATAATTGATACTTCCGAATAATATCTATAAATAAATTGTATTTTCTGTTGCTTTCTGTTGATGTCCAAACATTCGTGGTAATGTTTGGACATCAACAGAAAGATAAAACATGTTCACCAATCAAATACATTACTGAAAGTGTACTTACCATGTTATTACAAATAAATATTAATTATTTATTTAATTGATTATTAATATGAAACCGGAAAAAGTCTAACACTAATTGCCACCGCTGTGTCTCCTGTATAGCCAGGATCAACAACGGACCACCTCAGATTGATAATAAGAAATGAAGCTTAGTGACGTCCCGGGGGAGAAACTGCAGTGTCTTGGAACTCACAACGAATCAGAAAGAAATAAGACGGAGTAGGATGTATTGAAAGGACTTTATTAAATAAAAGATCAGACAAAATGTAGGTATTAAGTAGGCTTTTGGTGTAGAAACATTAGGCCTGTGGGGTTCCAGTCCTTTTTTAGGGACATCGCAAAAAGGCTGCGACAAACCACTGGTGACCCAAAGGCTGGCAGTTACTTCGCTGAACGGATATCTATCGCCGTTCAGCGAGGTAACGCTGCTAGCATTTTCGGCACCCTGCCACAGGGATTATGTCTTTTTAATGCTTAGTTTTAGTTTTTATTGTTAGTATAGTTTTTAATTTTTATTGTTAGTTTAGTTTTAATTAATTTTATTTCATTTCATGTTATTTAATTATGTATTTTAGCAATAAAATAATTATCTTAATTTATACGGTATCATAATAAACCAGTAGGTAATATTACAATAAAAATATCTAGTTTACATAATATATTGATTCGAAAATAATTGGGAATGAAGCCAGTTCAGTCTAAGACTTTCTTGAAGTTATCGCTTATCGCTGGAATCTTTCCATACGAACGTATGTATCGTAAATCAAGTTTGTTGGTTCCCATACAGAGCTTAATAGTGCGTAAGACGATGCTAAATCAAATAGCAGAGAAAAAAGAAACTAACTTACTGAGTTAACATTCACAAAATGTTATGAGAACAGAATAAAACTAGATATAAATATGGTAATTGTCCTTTTTTACTTAAAGGACAATACCATACTTACAAGGAAGTAAATTCATTCATAAAGATTGAAATGATCTCAATTTTTACCTTTAGTCAAAGTTACATCTACTTTGACTAAGTGCTCAACTTAAAGAGAGTAAATCTTACTTTGACTTTGAAAACGTGACTGTGGATGGGGTGCTCGTCCTACTTCGTCTTCACTTTCCATTTGTCTTTAAACTCCGTGCCTAACTTCGCTTTACTTCGCTCAACTACTGAGAGTAAGCTAGAGATCGAATTAGATTGTCCGCGCCACGTTGTCGCGACGCTTATCAGATGCCTACGCTGGACAAAAGGCATGTGACGCCAGCGCCTGCCAGATGGCCCGTAGGTCACTCGGGTCCAGGAATAGGAGTGACGTGACGAGACATCCTATAAGGTGTCTCGTCGCTTCTACTATGCCGGCCTAAGATGTGCCCTTCACACTTGCCTTACGTTTGTCTATGCTAAGGCCTACCGACAGGGCCGACGTATTCCTGTCTCAGTCTATTATCCCACAAGATAATAGACTGAGAACTTACCTACATTTGACTGCCGTGTACCTCTGTTAACTAACCTCACTCAATTTTCATTTCAGACATAGGTATTCGTACACACGACTATAAAGGTCGGACTAAACCGTCTATACTAATATAATAAAGGGTATATTTTTGTTTGTAACCAATAAACTACTGGACCGATTTCAAAAATTCTTTCACCGTTGGAAAGCTAGGTACGCTATCCCCGGGTGAAATAGACTATATTTTATTTTCATGAAGCCGGGGCGGGGCGCTAGTATTTAATAAAAATGCATGGATGTTCTCGGATTTATCTCGGTTTTATACATATACGTATAGAAAGAAAGAAAAACATTTATTCTGTACAGCACTTGAGACACAAGACAACAACAGCATTTTACATTTACAAACAAACAGAAACAGAAATAAGTACACGAAACAGTTACACATTAAAATATAATAATAAAAAATGGCCTTTATGTGCCTCACAGCCGCACAAATTCAAGGGTCAAATTCAGTATGATGCCAGATAAGTTTAAACCTCTACGGCGCTGATTTTAACCTTATTTTATGAACCGATGGGTAAAAAGTGTGTTTCTCTAGGGTTTAGCCTATCTCCGTAACAGTTTTGATCGAAACCGATCAACCTATTCTACCGTTAAAACATTACGAACATTATAATATCAATAACCATGATATTTATCGTAAAAGTCAAGTTTTAGTTTATAGATATGGGAACCATTTGTAAAGAGCAAGGTCTTTCTGGCTGTTACTCGACATTCTAAACAACGCAACGGATTCTGGTGCTATTGTTTGACACTTTAACGGGGATAGTTTAAGCCCAAAGAAAAGACATAGGATTTTTTTTTTTTTTCCCGGTAATCACCACCAAAACAATACAAATTTCCAACCACCTTTTCACCCCGAAAAGGTGAAAAGGAAAAGAGGTGATAAACCCAGGCTCCTGCGCAAAAATTTTGTATTTTATTATTATACAGTATTTTAGAGGATATTTATAAATACTTTTCTAAATTATTACTATCTCTCTATCGGGTGGCTAACACTTCTTTTTTGGTCATAAAGGTTGGTAGTTCATATGAAAATCTTCGGGTCTACTATGAAAGTGTCCATCCGAAACAACGAAACACGCAGTTCTGTCAAAAAAGACATTAGAATGGTTTAAAACGTCAGTGCGTATTTTCGGAATTTCATTTCATGGTTTTTCTAGTAAGGAAATTGCATCACCTCCTTTGTATTTTTTTTTTAACTTATGACCAAGGCAAAAACGACATTCCACGCGAAACTATGGACACAATTTACATAATACTATTATACTTCATACTAATATTATAAACTAGCGAAACCCGCGCAACTTCGTTTGCGTGTATCCCGCTTTCCCGTGGGAATTTTGGAATGTATGATACTTTAAAACCTTCCCCTTGAATCACTCTATCAATAAAAAAAACCGCATCAAAATCCGTTGCGTAGTTTTAAAGATTTAAGCATACAAAGGGACATAGGGACATAGGGACATAGGGACAGAAAAAGCGACTTTGTTTTATACTATGTAGTGATGAGAAAGTGAGTTTGTTTGTTTGTTATTCCTTCACGGTTTGACTAAGCAGCCGATCATTATGAAAATTTGTATAAATATTGTCAGGGGTACAGAGCCGTTTATCCCGTGACTTTTTTTATTCCAATGGGAAAATATTTTATCTACTTTAGAGGACGCTATATGGGAAGGGCTATCGGCCAACAGATGACGCCACAAGTCGCGCTATGGGTTGTTTTGTTGTCAAACGAGATCTATGTCATGAAATTAACGCAAGCGAAGCCGCGGGCAAAAGCTAGTAGTTACTAAAACAACAAAAATCAAGTTGTTCACTTTCTCATAAGGTCTTAATATCGTTGTTGGCGTCTATTTGAACGTTCTCTTATATCGTAGCTATACTAGGATAACATAATAGGAGCGTGAATTATGTGGGTCCGGGCATGGGGCAGGTTGCCTGTTACCTGACTAAGCGGCTACCTGTAATAATGAACACAGTATACAGAGGCCATTCAGAGCGATGAAAATACGATGATTGTCATGCCCTACATACACGTTAGCCTCGGGGGTAGACAATCCTTATAATAATATCCTACTATGTATTTATTGTATCAACATAATTTTTTCATTACATAGATTCGCTGTATAGATCCGCGCAACTACATCAGCGTTATGTGTAGCTTGACAATATATAAGCCTTACTGGATAAATGGCTTTTCAAACGCTCAAAAAATTTCAATTCGAACCAGTCGCTCCTAGGATTAGCACTGCAACCTAACAAAATACACGAATTTATTAAAAGCATTTTTGTTTAATATAAAATGTGTACGCACATGGCGGGCCGACTCTCAGTTAGGGTTGTCATCTTAGTGGACTGGGGCCCGATTCTACTAAACAAATGCACCAATGGACTCTCAATGGTGTCTCAATCGTGTCTCAATAGAATGCCGATAGTGTATTTGTGGAATAGTTTTTGACATTTGTTATGGACTTAAACAATAAGTTAAACATTATGTTATTGTTTAAGTCCATCCAGTCCATTCCAGCCCCAGGTCTGCTCGTTCCATCAACGCTTACCTATTGTACATATTTAGGATTGGACCATAACGCTATTTGGATTGACATCCCGCGTTTTCTGTTTCTGTATGTACCTGGATCTGTATTTTATTTAAAAAATATTTTGTTTAATAATATGTAGTGTATTGACAGGCCCGGTGGTCGAGTGGCTAGCAATGGTTACTTTTTCCCAAGGGCCGCGGGTTTGAGTTCGAATCCTGGGCAAGGCAAACATTTGTGTGCATGAACATGTCTGTTTGCCTTGGTCTGGATGTTTTCATGTATAATAAGTATTTATTTACAATAAAGTATTTAAGTATATTTATCAGCAATCTAGTACCCATAGTACAAGCTTAGTTGCTTAGTTTGGGACTAGATGGCGTTGTGTGATTCGTCCAAGAATATTTATTTATTTATTCATTGTTATTTATCAAAAGAGGCCGTAACTGGTTTTCTTTCGCCATTTCTTGTATCAGGTGGTCATTTTGCTTTTCTTTCCGAATGGTAAGTAGTAGTTTATAAAGTAGAATAATTACATAAATTATTTATTACTGTAATGTAATCTTTGACGAGAGGAAGTGTCTGTGACGACACTACTCTCTGAATAAATATTTTGAATTTTGTTTACGAACCAGCAAATTCCATAATGACTCATCCACACTAAAATTCAAATTTGCATGTTAATTACTTTGTTTAAAACCTGATTAAACACTCTAAAGTGTACCTTTTCGGAACAAAACGCTTTAGTCCGTCTAAAATTGGATTAAACTTAATAAGCTTGTCCAACAAAATTATTATTCTAAGACGCTACACGCGCCAGAGAGTTCTCTGTAGCTATTCGACTGTTGCGATAAACACACAATACATTTTCTCCATTCCCACTCTGTCACGAACTACCTAGCTCGCCTGGGACATTGTCGTTACGTGACCGCTTCCCGAGTGTAAATGCACCTTTTTTTGTGCAAATCATCGTTCCAATTTAACACGTGGAATTATACTTTTGTAATGTTATCTTCTTTATCATAGTGACCCCGGGATTGGTTTCGTTTCATACCCTGCGTTATAATTTGGTAACGACACAGATTTTTATAAATTATGGAGGACTATCGGTCAGGCTTTCTGACGTAAACTAAACCAGTTTTTCACGTTTAGTAAATGTAAGGTTAAACAGGTCACGCAAAATTATCGGGTCTAAGCACTACTTGATTTTGATGGGCCTAAGTTACTGCTTCGGTTGTTTTATAGAAGAGGTTGATAAACTTGTTGGTCAATGATCATTAGGTCCCATAGAGCACAGAGATTTTAGGATTAGAATAGAATAGAAGAATAGAGACTTCAGGGTGCTTCAGGAGAGACTCTAAACAGTTGTCGACCTTTTTAATAAGAAGAATTTGTTAAAATAAGGAGTAACATAGAATGTATGTGCTGTTACAATCCATTCTATATACCTACATCTCAGATTTATCTTCAGGTCTTGTGTAAGTGACTAGCAACAGCCACTTTGCCCCAGGAGCCGCGGGTTCTAGAATAAAATAATACCTACATTGCTCACCAAAGGAGTAAAATGACCGTTTTCCTCCTTTGACGAGGGAGTCCTTTGAGCCGCAATACTCACGAGGTGAAAATCGCACTTTATTCCCGAGGGTTACATAGTACTTTTTACTCTAGATACCTGCAAGGAAATGACGGAGACGCAAGAGAAGAGATAGGACTTTTATAAACCCATCCAAATACCTACTGACTGGGGTCAACGTTGCTTAACTTGCGTGATCATTCAGTCTCGCCACACACGCAATATCGATATAATCGAAAAATAAATTCAACGCGTTATTCGTTTTTGCAATTGATGACGTCATCGTCGACCACCGGACGGACACCCGGGAGGAAAAAAATATGAAAATCAAATACTCCTTTTTTTGGGGGTAGTAATGGATTTTTATACATTTTTTTTTATACCGCTTTTATCTAGGGAAAGGATTGCGTACTTTCTCGCTACTTTTGAAGGAAGTAAGGGGGCTCTTTCTGCGTAGGTGTGGTATAAAGTAAATAAATAAACCGTCTGTGCACAGGAGGATTGCTCACTGCAATCACGTACATATTGTACGAGCTGTAAAGTTGTCGTGGTCGCGTGAGGAGCACGTAATGTCCAGACTCTCCAGTGTGGTGTTCGTGACTGAATAATTTGAAAGTTTTAAACTTATATACGTAATCTAAAGATTTAAGATAATCTACACCTCATTTAATAAAAGTATGCAAGAAGAATTTACGTTTATTGCGATATTTCTTACCGCGCAACTTCGTTAGCGTATTCCCGCTTTCCCGTGGAAGTCCTTAAATAAAATAAATAATAAATCTGAATAAATAAATATATAGGGACAATTCATACAGATTAAGCTAGCCCCAAAGTAAGTTCGAAACTTGTGTTATGGGATACTAACTCAACGATACTATATTTTATAACAAATACATACATAGATAAACATCCAAGACCCGAGGCCAATCAGAAAAAGTTTGGTTTTCATCATGACCCGACCGGGGATCGAACCCGGGACCTCCTGGGTGGCTGTCTGGTGTGGTAACCATTACGCCACGGAGGTCGTCGTTGTATGTATTATACTAATAAACCTTCCTCTTGTATTTTTTAATAGATAGAGTGCTATCTATTAAAAAAACCGCATCAAATTCAGTTAGTCAGTACATACATAGAGAAAGACAAACAGACAGACAGCGGTAAGCAACGTCATTGTATACTGTATAAAGATAAAGAAACAACACAGCTTAGTCAGCTAATGAACGAAAAATGGAGGCACTTTTTGTATGGTCTAAAACTTTTGTTTTAAAAAATATTTCGTTAAAATTAGTTATCCGATGTTTAGTCATTCCGAGATTAAAGGCGCTGTCCCACTGCTGCGCACGAAGAGGCTACGCACGTGTGTTAAGCTTTGCTTTGCAAGAGGATGTACGTGATTGTTTCCACTGCAACCCACGGACACGTTAACCATCAAGTGACGTCATTGATACACGCGTGGCTTGCTCAACATAGCTCAACGCCATGCACGCAGTGAATGCGGTACACAGCTTGTTTCACAAAGCGTGCACATCGCTGCGCACGCTGTGGAAACGTAGACCCACGTAATCATCCACGCAGCGTGCGCAGCAGTGGGACCGCGCCTTAATGTTAGCTTCCACAATGTACCGCAACAATTGCGATCTATCACCGGCAGTTAGCCAAAACCAATTCGTTGACAAATAGACGCGTTGTGTTGCGAACAATGTTGCCGATGCGCTGTTTTATTTACGCAATGCATTTTCTGAATATAGTTTTTATTTCACGGGAGTGACAAATATGCACACAGTTTGGATATTTTTGGTTTCTTGTGTCCATAGCACAGGCTGACGAATATAAAGACAAAAAGAACGAAGATATCATTGTCGGACTTATCAATACATGCGACATGCAGCCAATCCGATTTGCTCACAGAAGGCATCTACCATAAAGAGATTCGAGTTTCTTTTTTTTGTCATACAGTAGACAAACAAGCAAGCGGGCCACCTCTCACTCACCGAACGAAACGCATTGCTGCTTCACGTCGATATTCTGTAAGATGGTACTTCCCCGGTCAAGCTAGCCCATTTCATAATAATTGCTCTACCACTCTAAAGTTCCACTGTTTTTTTATGTCAAAAGAGGACAATCAAACTGAGAGGTCACCCGATGTCTCCCAGCATTACATGGCAGAGCATTGAATTTCCCAGGCAACAAATACTAAGTACAAATTCCATAATGGAAGCCAAAATAACCAATCAACGTAACGAACTGCAGAAATTTTATACACCTATTTCAAACACTCGCGAATTCTGTCTTAATCTGCGTGAGAAATATTCCCGTACATTCAAATTTATTTCACAACCTTACTACACTTTTATCCAGAAATCCTTTGTTACCAAATTGAAACGTGTACCCTCTAACACCGATGTTTTAGATTCAATATTGCCTAACAGCATTGATCAGGGCTTGGGTGGCACGGAACAATGGTGATCCATCAGCGGGCAGTGAGCCGAAACCAGTCGGAGACAAATTGTCGTGTTGTCTCTACCAATGCTCTCGATGCGTCCCAGTAATAGCTCTCGAAGCGACTGCACTAATGCGATACAATTTCCAATTGTTGATGGTACTTATTGGATCATTAATCTTGAATTAACCATATACATCAGCACGGTAGGAACCATCAGACACCACCAGATATTCAAGAAAAGGATTATATACGTAAAAAACAAAATTTAGCCTGCTAAATTATCTCATAGCTTTAATATTTCGGATTTAGGAAAGACAAACATACAAAAACCCTTTTTTAAAAAAATTTGCCCAGGTTAAACTAAAAGTTGTTGTGTCACGCATATCATTTGATTCTTTTGAAAAATGACAGTGACAACACAGGTATTAGTTAATTCTTTTCGAGAGAGAGAGTATCTTATTACCCACAAACCTAAATTTTAGGATAGATCATGTCTCATGTCATGATCAATTGTCTCACAATCATCAAGTTAAACAAACGATATACCAACATAGATACAAAACCACAAACTTCGTAGTACATTGCGGAACAAAATTCAGAATCATAATAGGAAACATTAGGTTACAAGGCCAGTAAAGGTCAATTTATACTAGCGCAGAGTCGATGCCCATCGAATTTAAGGACATAATATACACTACTACATGAGAACATAGGTAATTTAAAAAGAATTAAATGCACACATTCGTTGACACAATAAATCAGCAGCACAGAATAATAAAATAGTCCACAGTTTAAAATTATGTGTTTAGCTAATCGTTTTTCCGAGGGTTTCGCATTGATGTTTCTACACGACTACGCTAGTATCGAATTGACCCTAAGGGTCCAAATATACAGACGTATAAATAACTCAACGTCTAGACTAGACAATATTAGGATTACGGAATCGCAAATAGTATAGTCGAATATTTTCAGCATCAAAACCAAAGTAATTCATTTATTATTCATCAACTGTTCCGGTTTTATAAGCTTCGCTGTCGACGGCCATAAACCCTCCCTATAGACTATATTTTATCCGACTGCGATAAGAGGGATATTGTTACATGTTTAATACTTTTTCATGGTAATTAAGGGTATTTTTTCAAAACTTGAATATTACAAGCTACTAATACTTGACTTTTTCAAAATTCAATTTGAACTTAGAGACCTCTCTAAGAGAGGTAGGACACAGCGGAAAATCCGCTAAAATCGGAGCAGCCCGTCAGGGGAAGGACCTCTATCTTACAGAAGATCGTAGCCAAATAGCATTGGTGTCGGCCATGCTGTGTTCCTACGGTGAGGTGAGTAAGGTCTCCATAGCTCCACTTGGGGTTTGGGAGGGTTGGCAACGCGTGAGTGAAAATTGTGCTTTAGCTCGTGTTCATGTGGTCTCGCGGTAATTATAACCCGGACCAAATTAGAAGACTCCTTTCTATAGTCTGCTTGAATCACCCCGAAAATCGTAGTCAGTATGTACCAAAATTATCTCCGTACAAATCCCCCGTGTCACTAAAGATATTCTGATTCGTTTATCTAAAGAATAAAAGGAAACGTTCACGTGTGCCGTGTTAACGGTGTCTCACAAGTGTTCATAAAAAAAACATTAAGAAACGAACAAAGGCCTTCGAGTGTTAGGAAAAGAGACGCTACGTAAATGTTACATACTGACATAGGTGCTTATTTTTATCCGATTTCTATTGGATTATGTTCTTCGCTATAATATACAAGCTGCTGGAGGATTAAAAAAAAAGGTAAAAAAAAATTTTTACAATTTTTATTTTTATATAAACCTTCAATAGTTTTTGATAGATTCGATGATTTCCGGAAGTTCGGGCTACACTGTATTGATGATGAGAGGATGGAATCCTAGATTTTTACTTAATCTTCACCAAAAAGTTGCATAATTATAAACAACTTGTATGAAAACTATTCAACAATTTTTTTTTTCTTTTTTTTTCTGTGTGTTTTGCAAATAAAGCATATTCATTCATTCATGCATTCAACAACTGTGTTGGAAAGAAAACAAAACAGCTTCAAAAAACTGACTGACATGGTTAGAACAATGCGTCAGTGCATTTTTATGAAATTTAAAAAAAAAACGTAAGGCGCGGGACATATACAAGCGGCCGGCGCGGCGTGGCGCGGGCATGGCGCGGGCGCGGTGCAGATTCGTGTACAAGCGGCGTGGCGCGTATAAGTCCCACGCGCCTAAGATTTCTATATCAAACTCATCTAAAACCTTTATCTCCCGTGAGAATTCCAAAATTAGTATAAGACGATTAAAACCACAAGCTAGTTAGTACATAAAATAAACCACAACACAAATAACTAACTAACTTCTGTCATAGTTAAAACGGAAGACAATTCCTGTGTAGCGGGTGTTTCCAACGGTCGGGCCCACACTCACCGTAATAACCCGCCCGTTGTCTAATGTACAGGGTGGTTCCATTAAGTGGGCAATCTAGATGTCATTCTTCGCAGGCTCATTCGAGAGGCACCGTTTGAGTTTTATTGGATAACTAAAGAGCTGTGGCCAACTGAAAGTTATTTTATCAATATAAAAGTTGTTGAGAAAATTTTGATAGTAAAATTAAATAATTTTGCCAATTTAAATCATTATCATCAGATACAAGAAGTTCCTTGAGGTCTCGTCATATATCTGTTTCGATACGACTCGGACTACTTCGGGGCATGTTGCCTTGGTCAGTCATTCCGAGCCGCGTCCCACCCACACAGATCGAGCACGCTTCGTGAGCAGGAAAGCAGACCTACTCTTAACTGAAAATTGTCAAAAACAAGTTTATATCTCTAGAGCCATCTCGCTCATACGAAACGTAAATGAGCGATATAGTGAGTGAGTTTCAAAGTAGATTTTGACTGTTTTTGTTCCGAGAATATAGGCCCACTGAACGGTCTATCTGGACACGGATATTGTCATAAAATCATAATTATATCATCAGAGTTGTTGATTTGGTTCTTAAGACGATTTTTTTTATGTGTTGGCAGACGAGCCTACGGGTCATCTGATGTTAAGTAATCACCCATGGGTGGCGACCCATGGAGCACAGAGACACCGGGGGAGTCCCTGAGCCGCTGCCGGCTTTTTAAGTGCATATGCTCGCTTCTTGAAGCTTTTCAAGTCATCGTTCGGAAACACCGCTGGCGGGAGTTGGTTCCAGATTTTTACTGTGCGTGGAAGGAAGTGTCACAGGAATCGAACAGTGGTAGAGGTCCATTCATATGATTCTGGGAAATCTTAAATTTTCTATCAGCGGCATCTCACTGTAATTAATAAGAAATTTATATCTTTTTCTCTAGTTTTGACTACGACACAAGGCATGCGAAACCGGGCAACAAACAAATATAGACTAACCATACTATAATAGCAAACTGGGTATATTTTATCGCTTTCGTCTGTAAAGAACATTTCCCATAACATTATCCTCGCTGGTTCCCTATTGTGCAGGATGAGTCCATTAAGCACGCAATCTAGATGTCATTCTTCGTAGCCTCCATTCAACTAGCAGACGTTCGAAAGGTGCCATTAATTCGTGTTGCCAGCTGACAAATTAACTTAGTGTTGCTGTCATCATATGATAGTATTATAAATTGTCTCTAATTATTATCGTCCACTCTCTTTATTCCTTCTTTTATTTCTATTCATTTAAGGACTAACCACTCATCCTTCCCCTCTTGAGTGAGTCTTGTGTACGTACTATGAAGTTTGTCTGGTAGTAGGGTCCTATGGATCAATGCAAAGTATCTATTCATATTATAATGCTTTACTGAACGACTGACTAATAAATGCACAGTCTAAACCGCAGATCATAAAGACCTGAAACTTTGGATGGTGTATTGTATGACGTAGACATCTGATTTTCTGAAAGTCCCACGGGAATGCGTTAAGCAAACGAAGCTGCGCAGATTTCTTAGTATTCTAATTCTGTATGTTTATTACTAGTTTATCACATTCGTGTGGCTAACTATGGCTACTTTGTCAAAAGGGCCGCGGATTCCAATTTATTTATGTTGATTTTCTTGTTGCTAATAAGAAAATGATAAATTTTAATAAAATAACAGTGTACCACAAATCTCAAATTCGTAGACGTTTGACGGACGTTTAATTAATATTTTACAGTGTAATTAATTATGTAACATTCTGTTTGTGAAATCGGTACCAGTGAAAATACAAGTGAAACAGAATTTCCGTTATGACATTTTACTGACATAATATAATATAGTAAGCATTTTTTTTAGCTAAATCTCTAATGGACAAGTCTTGGGTTAACTACTAAAAGTGGTGAGTAGGTACAGCTGACTATAGCTAGGCCACCAACTAGCCGCTATCGCCGACGACGGGCATTTGGCCTAACGGCAAACGGCACGGCGGCGGCGGCGGCGACGGCGACTGCTGTCGCTATATACCTCATTTAGCATTTAGGAGCAATAATTTGTCCTTCAAAAATAGTAAGCAACTGTCGTTTAGACTACTTTAGGCGATGCATGTCAATTATTGCTTTGACATAATTGCCTGTGGCATACGGGTTTCGCGTACTTCACGCCACAGGCGCGCTTCAAAAACGCTTGCGCTGCCACTTATGATGGCGTGTCGAAGCGCTATTCAACGTTTTGATAATCCCTATTAGTACCGCCCATGATATTACAGATGCTTATAGTAACCGCCTATGAACATCTGTAATACCACTTACACTTTCCATCAGGTGGTCCGCTTGCTATTCAGGTGCACGTCGAGCTTTACACTTGCAAAACAATTTCGGCTCTTTTGTCATAGAACTTAAGAATGGTACAAAGTCCAATATGTAAAGGTCAACTTGCTCTTGTTTGTACCTGCGGCTGCGGTATGACATAAAAAGGTTAGTGCGGTATGACAGAGACAATAAGTTTATAAAATTCAATAGAAACTGTTTCAACAATTAACAGTAACCATTTACTGGTACTAATGGTTTCATTTTATAAAAATGTCACACTTTGTTACAGACGCAGTTCTTAGTTTCCGAGAAACGAGCCACATTCTGTTATTAGCGATAAAACGAAAGGGGTTTCCTTTCCATTTCCACGAGAGTATTAAAGAGTAGCGTCACACCAACTCTTTTATGGTTTCGTGGAATGAAAGGGCAATTTTTTCAAGAAGATTTTTTAAGAAGTTTACTTATTAAGCACTAACAATGAAGTTTTATAACTAAATTATTTTCCAGTTATTTGCATTGTATGTATCGGACGCATCGCATATTATCATTTTTATTTATTTATTTATTTATTTATTTGACAAGATTATAACACCTTTACAGTTAAAAACCAAAGCGATGCTACAACTAGGTATTTAATCAATTATCTTTTACATTTTCATAATTTTCTAAATATTTTTGTATTACTTCAATTACCTTTGTTAGGCTGGTATGAAATATGTCAACCTCTTTTGACAAAACATTTAGTAACTTTATGGCTCGTGACAAAGGCGCAAATTTTAACATGTTTGTCCTAGCTGATGGCACCCTGAAAGTGTCTGGTTGTCATAGATTTATTGCAATCAATATATAATGTATACTTTACTAATATTAGAGGAAAGATTTGATTGTTTGTTTGCATTGAAAAGGCTCCGAAACTACTAGACCGATTTCAAAAATTCTTTCACCAGTAGAAAGCTACATTACCAGGGAGTGACATAGGCTATAGCTTTTCCCGAAATTCAATGTGGTTCCCACGGGAACGGGTCCGGAACTTCACGCGGACGAAGTCGTGGGCAAAAAAGATAGTGTGTATTTTTAATATAAAAGGCGAACTTAATGCCGCTTTGTCTACTAGTTTACCTTTGGGACATTTATGCAACGGATATTGAAGCGGTTTTTTAGGGTCCGGTATTCCCATGGGAAAGCGGGGTACACGAATACGAAGTTGCGCGGGTTTCGCTAGTTCTATGTAAAGAAAACTACGATCGGTTTGATCCGATTCGTCCGATACGTACGATGCGAATATGTGGCTGCCTCAAAGCCAATGTAATTTAGAAAATATAGTTTTTAAAACCTCACATTTTAATCGACACAACTTTGTCAAAAGAATAATCCATGAAAAACTGGAAAATTTAGTCACCCTCATTCCATGTAAGTAATTTTTTTTTTCTTACTACTTAAAATAAATATTTGTTAAAACTGTTTAAAATAATTATAAAATCAAAATTGTTTACATATTAAGTTAAATCATGATGTGCACGCGTGTTATTGGATTATAGTCTAGATTAGTTCCAATACTGTTTTTATGTATTTATAGTTTATAGTTTTTATGTTAACTGTAATCTGTATTGTGTGCCTAAATAAGTAAATAAATAATATTATTAATAACATTATCAAGGTAAACTTAGAAACACTCCCAGTTTCAATGTAACAGTTCTCCGACAAAACAATGTAAATCCAAGGGGAGGTAAGTTCGCCCTTTAATCCCTTAGTATCAAAACTTATACTAAGTAGCGACCTTTGACCGCGGTAAGATACCTTACCACTAAAATTGAACCCCACTTCAATTGGATCCTCGGTTGTGGAACTAAATATTTATTATTTAATGTACCGAATAGTTTGTGTGATTTTAGATGTCATTGTTTTAACTTTGAGTCGAATATACGTGTTACACGTCTGTTACTTCTTCATGCTCAAATGGCTGGTTCAATATTTATGATATTTGGTATGCAGGTAACATAGGGTACTTTTTATCCCGAAAAAATACGCGATTCCTGTAGGATTATTAATTTAAAAATTTATATTGCTGTGCTTAAATAAATACACGCAAGCAAAGTTGTGCGGGCTTCACTGGTAACACGTATATCTTACATAATGTACTCTGCATAACACGTTATATTTCGACCAAAAACTCACTACAGACAGAGTTTTCCTTGCACTCGACTGTACCGTACGCGGGTCGTCTTATCTCTAAAAGCAATCTCTTCTATAGAACCCGAAACATAAAACAAACTTTCACGTATTTTATTTGATTTACGAATAAAAAACAGCCCGGGTGTACGGTGCGCGTTTCATAATAACTTCCACCAGAGAGTGCGGGTTCGATCCTCTTACAGCAGAAACATTTGTGTTTCTCCCGAGTCTGGGTGTTGTATCAAATTGTCTAGTATCCATAATATAATCGGATGGAAGCAGCATTTTGGGACTAGGTGGCGCTGTTTATATTGTATAGTATTTATTTTTACTGAGCAGTAAAGGATATATATTTTTTTTACAATTCTCACAGATTGAGCTAGCCCCAAAGTAAGTTCGAAACTTGTGTTATGGGATACTAACTCAACGATACTATATTTTATAACAAATACATATATAGATAAACATCCAAGACCCGAGGCCAATCAGAAAAAGTTAGTTTTTCATCTCGACCGGGGATCGAACCCGGGACCTCCTGGGTGGCGGTCTGACGTGGTAACCATTACGCCACGGAGGTCGTCATACAATATAAGTATACAGGGCAGAGTTAAAGAACAATGATTTTGATTCTAATAATATTATAAATGAGAAAGTGAGTTTGTTTGTTTGTTATTCATTCACGGCTTGACTAATCAGCCGATCTTTATGAAAATTTGTATATATATTGTCAGGGGTACAGAGCCCAACGTAGGCTACTTTTTATCCCGTAAAAGTATGTCATTCCAGTGGGAAAATATTTTTTCTACTATAGAGAGCGCTGTATCGGCCAACAGATGGTGCCACAAGTCGTGCTATAGGTTGTTTTGTTGTCAGCAAGAAGCCGCAGGAAAAAGCTAGTATTGTTATGAATCTTTGTCACAATAAAAATATATACTTTTTACTATTGATCAATAATATCGCAAGTTTAGAAATCTGGAATCCAGACCCTGTGTATTTATTTTGTCCTTGACTGTATTTACATTTAAAAAGTAAATTCGAATAATTTTAAAGACTTTTTAAGAAAATATATTTTCACAAATCAACAAACAGAGTTATTTATTAGAGCATGTTATTTATTTAAAATTAACAATTTTGATATTACACAAATTTCGCTTTCATTCCGTTTGAGAAAATATATAATGTTTGATGTAATCTAGAATGTAAATACAGACAAAAATATGTAAATCAAGATTATAAGACCTTACGACGGAGGATCGTTCTAGACCGTCGTCTAACTTCATTTTTCGTATTAATTGTCTCCTTGGGAGACTATAAGAGCGATAGCATTTAAAACGGCAGAGGTCGCGCGTGCCGTAGACCCTATACACATGCACGCGTTGGCGTTGCGTTTCGTGCCACATTGAGATCTTTGTATATTAGTCCTCACGATGAGACTCAGTCTTAGTTTCATGACATCAGATCCAAAATTTAATGGTTTTTGTAGGTGTCATCTCATCCCATCTACATTGGATGAATGTCGTGTTTCGCTCGGCAGATGACGAATTTTAAGAGCGGTAATCAAGTGCGAAAACTAGTAAGTATAATATTTATTATTATGGAATTCCAAAAAGACACGATCGATACGAAAAATGAGGTTTATATGACGGTCTAGTCTGTGTCTTTGCTCTAAGGTGTTTTGCATATCTACGTAGCAAAATTTCACTCTTTTGTAAACGTAACTCGTTGAAGCAAAAAAATTTCGTTTGCTTTGAATTTTAGTCCCCTCGTTCATTAATTTCGGGTTGCATTGATGTCAAAAGGTTTCGCTAGTTTTATTGTTTTGGGAACGCCTTAACCCGCTCAACGCTATGTATATCGTTTTCGATACACAAAATGTATCGTTTTCGACCCCAACGTGAAACACAATATTTTTAGCTCATTCAAAAAACTAGTTAGGATTTAAAGGCGATCTAAGCGCGAACTGAATAAAAACCACCGAACTAAACAAAGAGCCGAACGTGAAGTTTCTGATTCCAAGCTCATAGAGAAACGCATCTCAAATTCTTTTCATGTTCCACGTCGTCCATAAAACGTCGAGGAATAGAATTAGTTCCCTCACGCTTCCCTTCGCGCTTTTACCTTCGGTTTGTAATGGTTTGACGAGCCTTTCGATTGGTTTTTTAATCTATACTAATATTATAAAGAGGAAAGATTTGATTGTTTGTTTGTTTGTTTATTTGAATTGAATAGGCTCCGAAATTACTGGACCGATTTCAAAAATTCTTTCACCAATAGAAAGATACAATAACAGGGAGTTACATAGGCTATAGCTTTTCTAGAAATTCAATGTGGTTTCCACGGGAACGGGTCCGGAACTTCACGCGGTCGAAGTCGCGGGCAAAAAAGCTAGTGAAAAATATTGGTAAACGAGCATACGATACGGGTCACCTGTGGGACAATTCACGTAACAAGAACCGATTCTAGTTCGATTCAACGACACTCGCTGTCCCGTTCAATTCCTATTTTGTATGAGTGACACAGCGAGTGTCGTTGAATCTAACTAGAATCGGTTCTTGTTACGTGAATTGCCCCACTGATGGTAAATCATCACCACCGTAAATGACTCAGAGACCAGGGGGCTGGTTCTCGTAGCAAAAACCGATTCTATATCGATTCAAATACACTCGCTGTCCCGTTCAATTCCTATTTTGTATGAGTGAGACAGCGATTGAATTTGAATCGAAACAGAATCGGATTTTTTATGAGAATAGGGGCTGCTGTTTCGATCTTTGCAGTCGACACTATTACTTACTTAAGTTTCTTGAAGAATTGTCACAGCATCGTTTTGATTTTGGATTTCTTATGACTAGAAATAAAAATATCAAAGAAAAAGATCACGGTATTCTCATGATTCAATAAAAATGAGATTGAGACTAGATATTATTAGGTTTAATGAGTTTTATTCTCATAAGACATATAACATTTCATTTAAAATGAGATACAATGAAAAAAATATTTAAGATATTTCAAGATATGGTGCTCGTAGCGATGACGTGTCTCAATAATTTATGAGAATATTTCAATTTTTATTATTATTTAAAATTGCAGTTTTTTTATTAATGTTTTAATGTTTAATTTTATATATCCTAATTGTAACTAATATCATTACCATTTTAAAAGAGCAAGTGCTAAGTTTCTTGCCAGTTCTTCTTAGCACAAATCTGCCGTCTGAACTGGTGGTACGAAAAAAATATGAAGATTCGAAAGTGCATTAGACTTTGACGTAGAATAAACCCGTTTAAATCTCGGCAAGCGAGACAGTTCTAATCGCTGGTTTCCGAGTATCTAACACTTAAACTATCATTATTCGAGTTGCGTTCAATTGCGTCCCAACGTCGTGTTCACGGCGTGTCGTCGATAACAATACAATCGTGCAATCGAACCAGAATGCAATTACTGGTCGCGGCTCGTGGCACATACGGATCATATGCGATATAGGTACGGAGATAGGTCATTCTGGGAATTCTCTTTTTAGATACCTAACGTTTGTGGTGGTTTAAATCAAATACTACGACGCCTCAGCTAGATTAGGCAGGTTGTTTACTAAACTGAGTTATACTTTTACAAATATGCAGTTTTTGTTGTTAAATTTAAAACACTTAATTTTTTTATCACAGTTTTTTCGATGGTAAAAGAATAGCAAAGTCAGCAGATACCTATTTCGTTTGAAAAAACGTTTATATAAAAATATAAAAAACCGGCGAAGTACGAGTCGGATTCGCGCACCGAGAGTTCCGTAGAAACCTGTAGGTTTATAAGAAAAAAATATTTTTATTATATGATATAACCAAAAATTTAAGCTTTTGGCAATTATTCCTCCATGCGTTCCAGAGAAAAAGGATCTTCTTGACAAACAGCAAATTTATCTTAAAATGGTTCCGTCTTTTCCTTTTGAGGTACGGAACCCTAAAATACACAAGCCTCACGTACGTACAGTGATTTCGTAAAGTAAAAGGTGCATAATTTAATTTTAAACGTTAGCTAGGTCACACATCCTCCAAGTTATCCAAACAAAGATTTCCCTCGTATAAAAAGTAAAGATTTATTTATACGAAACCAAAAGAACAACACTTAACGAAATTTGTCTTAGTTGTTACGGGATGGGGCGACCTCTTTAACTTACAAATGATCCCATAAACGTAACTCTGGAGTGGGACGTGGCAAGTGTGAATTTAATATGCAGGGGTGCAAGGGTTCCTCACATAATACTAAGTACATAATACATTCGTTACATATTGTTTATACAAGGCTTCTTTATTAATAGCTAGCTGTTATCCGCGGCTCCGCCCGCGGGTTAAGGGAAAATGTCAATAATTTTTCCCATGGGAATCTCTTTATCCCGTAATATTAGTATGGATTATACTGGCGACTCCGTTCGAGTGGATTTTCGGTATGGGAAAAATTAAAAATATACAATAAAAATAATAGAAAAATTGTAAGTAGGTAATGGCCACCATTTTGACGCGAACGATTTGACGGCTCGATATGACTCTTTGGGCCAATCTATCGCGATTGGCGAACGTGTCGTGTCGTGGGTCCTGTTCAATCTTGAGGCATGTGGCATGTTCATCAAAAAAGACAGTAGAAATTAGGTCAATTAAGTCGTTTAAACGTCAATTTTGTATGTAAAAGCGTTAAACGATAAAGAAAATACGATATAGGTAGATCGCCAGTTATCTAAAGGCCTCTGGTGAATATAATTTTGAAGTTATGAATATTATAGTGTTTCGTTCATATTGAAAGTGACAGATCAACATTGAATAATATGAGTATCCATCACTGACAAAACGAAAACGCGATCTACGCGATACGTGTAGGCGGTCGTAGGCCTTCGTAGCACAGTCGTAGGCGTCTGTAGACCTGTGCTACGAATATCTAAGACGCAAACGCCTCGCGACAGACAAACAAAACAAGCTTATACATATAGTTTGTTTGCTTTGGTGGTTCTGTCGATGTTTCGTTAGAACCATAAGCGAATACTAATTATTATAATCTCCTAGGAAAGTACAATGTATACCATCCACGTAAATCGAAGCATATGAAAATGTGATTCTAAGTTGCCATACATAACCTTTAAAAATTTATTGAAAAATCTGTAACTAATTTTCTCACTTAAATATTCGTTTAGATTGAAGTAATTTTAAGTTAACTTAAAAACTGTATGTAAGTAATGTTCCAGACGGTTTTTTTAATAAAAAAAAAAACAAAAAAACTTTTTTTTTTTTCAATACAAACGATAGCATTCTTCATAAATACTGTTAACAATTTTATCGAAATTCTTGCTCTCGAACAAAATCGAATCCAACACGGGACAACCCCACCACACATTCCCACCGATGTGCCTCCTGTGTAGCCAGGATCAACAACGGCGACCTCCGATTGACAATAAGCGATGAAGCTTATTTAAGTCCTGGGAGAGAAACTGCAGCTGTCTTGGAACTCACAACGAATTTAATCAGAAAGAAGATAGTCGGAATAGGAGGTATTGAAAGGACTTCCCTCCTTAACAACTACGTGAGAGACAACAATTTGTAGCAAAAGGCAGTATACCCTAGAGAGGTGACAAATCAAGTGAGGCTCGATTGCCAAGCGAATCAAATCACCAGTTAAAAGTTACCCAATAAAATCTACGCTGCTTTTTTAAAATACCCAATACCTATATGAAATGCTAACTTCATTTGAAATTCTACGGTTTTACGATGCCAGAACTATTTAGCCGTCGAATATAATATCAAATGTGCTGAATCGATTACGGGAACTGTTCGTGACTATATTTTTTTATCGAATGAACATTTTTCAAGCTTATATAAGTTATGAATGATAGGGTCTGGGTGAAATATTGACCTTCTATAATTGAAAAATTGGTCTATTTTACGTGTGCACCATTCTTTTCGGGCATCTAAAATTATTATGAAAAATTAATTATAAAAAATGTGTATTGTTTTAAAGCATTTGTTTGAGTTCAAAATTACTACAAAAACCTGTGTTTTCAGCTTGTTGTAATAGGCATGGCAAAAAGGGATTTATGTGGAATCAAGTGTCCTATATTATCCAGCAGGGGATTCAATTGAAAAAAAGTAGCCTGGATCCACTGAGGAATCTAATTGTATTGAATTTAAGAAAATATTATTGAATTGAAACAGTGGTGCCAAATGGAAGAAGAGGCCTGCCTATTTGAATGTAAAAATATCTACTTTGACCTAAAAGAGAAAAAAATTAAGAGATAATAAAATAATAAACAGAAGCAAAAACCAATTATTGCAATAAATATAAAAAATAAAATTAACAAAACTAGACTTTCAACAAAGGTAATTTTTACGTAACCAACTTAGCATTTCTAAAATAACTTTGGCGAAACAGACCTATTAGGATCTCAAGTAATTTGGCAAATGAGACTCCCGTGGAAAATAAGAAAAATACCTTAACCTGACCTATTTTATTACAACGGCATATTGCGTAATAGTCTATAAGTGTTGAATTTTTATACAACTTCTAAACAATTTGTATAAAAATAAAAGGTTTATCAAATTAGGTACTTTTTTAGACCTTCACAGGCACTTTTTCTTGTCATTTACAACTTGTATATACAACGGCTTGTATATATACGATTTACGTTACGATTTCGACATACAAATATGCGGGCCATCGGATAGAAAACATTATTAACACCAGAGGCGGTACTAATGCATTGCTACAAGGAAAGGAATTATGGAGAGAGATAGGAGAGAAAAAAAGGGAAAAAAGTTGAGCTTATGGACCTCTCACTCACAGAATGCTTGCTGCTTTAAGTTGATACTAGTGAATCCCGCGATTTTTTTATTTTTTTATTCATACAGATTGATCTAGCCCCAAAGTAAGTTCGAAACTTGTGTTATGGGATACTAACTCAACGATATTATAATTTATAACAAATACATATATAGATAAACATCCAAGTACCGAGGCCAATCAGAAAAAGTTCGTTTTTCATCATGACCCGGCCGGGGATCGAACCCGGGACCTCCTGGGTGGCGGTCTGGCGTGGTAACCATTACGCCACGGAGGTCGTCTAAAATTCGTTTGCGTGTATTCATTTGTAGCGCCATCTATATCAGACTTTTGACGAAATCCTAAGGGAATCACAAAGTTTTCGGGATAAAAAGTATCCAATGTGTTAATCCAAGGTATCAGCTACCTACATACCAAATATCATAAATATTGACCCAGCCATTTGAGTATGAAGAAGTAACAAACATACAAACAACTTTCGCCTTTATAATATTACTAGGATAGTAGGACCCTGTGACAGGGTGGTACTTTTCCGGTTCAGCTTGCCTATTTCACAATACATGTTTTACCATTCCATAAATAAAGTAATAAATTACTACATTAACTCATGTGATCTTGAAATTCAAAACACTAACACACATTTACTGGAACAATTTGTATGACATTTGATGACGTAAGGTTATTCTTACCGATAGGCAACGTTGGTGAAAACGAGCATAACAATTCTGTAAAGTTCTAGAAAATAATTGCTCTAAAATTACATAAAAACCATCAACTTTAGACACTTAAAACTACTATTTTTCAAAAAGACTTATTCTTTCCCTCACACAGAAGCCAAGATTACCATTTCAAAGCCACATTGCCCGAAGACAAAAGCAGCGGCAAAAAAAACTTAAACGGAAAATACGGTGTGACGTCAAACGGAAGTCGTGGAGTAGGCCGCCTTTGAGGCGATGGCTAGATGCTGATTCGCGGAAACGCAGAGAGCAGTAATCTGAATCGCTTAAGACAATTACGCTTTTTTTTACACTACTACAGTAGCAAACAAAAGGCTACTTTATTTTGTATATTTTTTGCTCCTTTGCATGTTTTGTGGCTAAAATGAAATGGTCAAAGTCAAATATTTTTATTCAAATAGGCATATTACAAGCTCTTTCGAATCGTCATTATTTTTCCTACCACCAGCTAAAGATGGCAGATTGCTACTAAAAAGAAATGGGATTGGGCTGATCATGACTGCGGACTGTCGAACGGTTTTTAACCTTTTGGACCCGCATACGTGTTTGCCAACTTTTTCCTTACAAAAAATTATAAAATCTGTCAAAATTAAACTTACAAACATACTGTCTAAAATACTAATTTGTGTTTTCTAATCTTGTTTATTAAATTACCATTATAAAATTTTCTTTTGTAGATGAAAGACCATATAATTGAATCACATAGTGGATACAAGCTGGCATCGTCAATAGCTTATACGACAAAAGGCGGTCGGCTACCTCAATAGAATTGATACTAAATTGGTCTATTCAAAGATGCTTGGTCACAAACGATAAATTTATCAATTGATCTGAAAATTCAATACTATTTTACAATGATAGCCTCGTAATTTAGTCGGTAGTGACTACTTCTAAAGGTAGAGCACGTGAGTTCGATGCCTACAATTATGTGGTGAACATTTAACTTTTTTTTTATTAATAAATAAATATATAGTGACAATTCATACAGATTGAGCTAGCCCCAAAGTAAGTTCGAAACTTGTGTTATGGGATACTAACTCAACGATATTATATTTTATAACAAATACATGCATAGATAAACATCCAAGGCCCGAGGCCAATCAGAAAAAGTTAACTATATTTTTGTATTTCATACAGCAAGCAAACAAGGAAGCGTAGACTGCAAAGAATTCCACGTTGGGCGCCCATTTTGATTATATTAATAAAGTTGATGATTCATATCAACGTACTGTGGTAATTAAGTACGCAACTATTCTAAGCTACTTAAATATTATTTTTTATTAAATACATTGCTTGCTTGAATTAACACAATGTGCATACAAATAGGACCCACGTTGGGCGTCAATTTCATTATTACTGTATGCAAGATTACTATTAAATAAATGAACAGAATACATGAAGTTTTGTTATAAAAATGCTTACAAAATTACAAAAAAAATGGGTACCTATCTAAAATTTTGTATCGAAAAATATTTATAAATTAATAACAAAAGGATTTTTAATAAACCTGTTCAAACAAAAAACGTTAGAAAAAAGCCCTTCGGAAAGTCAATAACTTGGTAAAAAGGCAATTAGGTTGGAATAAATTAATAATAAATATTTGACGCCCACTCTTATATTGTTTTATACGAAAACGATTATTGTATCTTATTTTTAAAGTTTTTCTTCACCTAACCAAATTTATTCTGAATATTAAGCCCTGTCGCAAAATCGACTAACAACTGGAAAAAGTCTGATCAGTAACTAAGGAAGGACACTTAATCAAGTCGAAGGTGACTTAATAAAAATAAAAAAACTCAAGATTCTTCATTTTGTACCTACGAATATACATATAAATACACAGATCCATACACAAACAAACTTTTGACACGTGTATAAATGCAACAGGTACATTGTACTCGATTTGAAGAATTGCTGCGTTGCTTTCTTCATGTTCTTTTGGTAAAGAACAACACGATTTTTACGTCGGCATCGGCGGCGTTCAAAATTAAAAACTGAAGTCAAAATTGACTAAACATGAAAATTCTCTAGAGAATAAGATATACGGTCTTTCACAAGAGTTGTTTATAAATGATGATTGTTGTAGCGAAACAATAAAGGGAAGGAACGGTCGGCTGTGGCGTGGTTCGCATACAAATTACTGGTAAACGAAAACTGGAAGGAACCGAGTTGCACATTTTCTTGGAATCGAGACGTCCCGGGTGCAGGGAATTGTCCCCTTCGGTATACGCGTGACTGTTTTCGACTAACATTAAAATGTAGACGTCAAAGCTACGGGGAACATTATTTATTTCAATTTATTCCCTGGACTGGGAAATAAAAAGAGAGATTGACAATATTGACAAAAAATTGTCAGCTGGTCGGAAGAGTGAGTGAGTGGTGTACGTTTTTTTTCTTAATTCCTAAAATTTTAAAGTCTCCTAAATTAGGAAATTCATAGCGAGAATTTGTTTTCACCAAAGTTTTCACAAACGTCTAAATATTTAATATTATAATATAGGATTCGTCATGAACAGAAACACACAAAATATTCAAAATATTAAATTGAAACTAATAATTAAATCAAAAAGGCAGAAAAATAGGCATTACCTTATTTTGCAATCTATCTTTTAAAAGTAGCAATATTACGATCAAGGTGTCATTAGTAAAAGAATAAAAGAAAAATACAGTATGATAAAATATTAAATTCTCACTAGGGACTAATATGAAAATAATTTTCACTCCAAAATTGTTCTCAGGGGTGTCAACGATACGACGCTGTATTTAATCATAAAGAAGGTTGATAAATAGTTTTGTTTTCATACATTATGTAAATTTTACTTATCATTTAGCAATCAACCCTACCATATATGCAATATCTATGTCCCAGTTCCTCTGAACTGCTAATGGAAGTAATAAAGGTAATTGGTGCGGTCGCCGATTAGCGAAGGCACACGCATTTCAAACATTCATGAATATGGCTGTACGACAGTTTTGTCAAATGTACCAAATGTTAAAAGTTACACTTTGCCATCGAATTTTGCATTAGTTTAACGAGTTTATGTATCAGCAAAAAGAGGCTTTCCTATCATCTGAATACTAGGTTCACTCGCGCTATACGGATTTAAAACTAGTTTGAAACTAAGCTCACATCAATTTGCGCGTTGCTGGCTACACGGTTAAAAGTTAAAGGTACAAGCTGGTAGACGATTACACGTCGCAGCAGCAGGCGACGTGTCGTCTCTTCGCTTCATGTCACCACGACATTTCGTGCGTCCTGTCATTGCAGTCATGATTTTGAACCCGACTGCAAACGACAACAGCAAATGGAATGAAAACATCAGCAGAAAAAGAGATTTGTCTCTTTTTTCTATGTCTTTGGTGTCGTTGCCCTGACGTCAGCGGCACTACTTTTTACGAAGTAACTATTATGTAATATATGCTACTGATCTGCGGTCGGGCGACACTGTCGTCTGCCGCTTGACGACGCGTCGCTAGCTTCATGTCGCTAACTACGGAGGGAATTTCATAGAAATACATATAGAATCCAGTACTGTCGCTGCGACCATTTTTGAGCAGAAGGTCCTCGAAGCTAAACGTTCTTGGTATCATATTAACCGCTATATAAAACGCCCTTAGAGCAAAATGTCCACAATTGAAATCGGCTACCAACTTGTACCTTTAACTCCAAACGTTGACGTTTCATCAAATGAAAAACATACCTGGAACAATAGACAATAATTATTATTACGACTCTAAATCTTAGTGCTTTGCAATAGATCACAAAATCATTTAATCCAGAGATAATCTACCCGACCTGTTCATAGATAATAAAATCAATTAGATGGCCCGACTTATAAGTATTTCTGGTGTTACTGAAATTCATAGGCGGCGGGGCACTGTATGTGTGAAAGTGTAACCATTCTCCATTACGTCGTCCGCTTGCATGACGTATGACATAATAAAGAGGTAGTCAAAAAGATCAAAATCAAATCTTTGTTTTGCATACAGCAGGAATGGTTGCCAATCGGGACAAGCCCATCACTACCACACAAGGACAAGAACTCACTACGAATTTGTTCAGAAAAAGAATTGACGGAGTAGGAAGTAACGAAGGCATGGTTAGAGGCATCTAATAAAATTTATATCCGTATACCTGCCCAAGTCTTATCGCTATTCACAAAGCTAATCAGAATGCATAGGTATCCAGCCAGGTATTAATTGTTCCTAACTGCTTACTAACGCTCGCTTTGCTACGATGAACAGGGGATTGTATCAATGTTGTGTTGATCATTCACCATCAATATTATAATATTAACTATAATGTCTTTTTAAAAGGTCGACACACAGGGTCGCATAATCGTATATACGTATTCGTATTGTAAAATTAATATTCAAGATAATGATGATGAAAATCTATACATCAAAAGCGTGTGTGGCCTCTTTAAGATCAATATGGAATTTAAATGTACTTAGTTCAATTCCGTAGAAATCATTAAGGAGACAATATCATACACAGTTTACAGAATTGTTTAAATAGACGGTGCCGAGCAGTTTACATGACGTCAGATCGATCTGCGCAAAAATTCATGTCTGAAACCGATATCCTTCTAGCGCGAAACACCACATTGTGTATATTTATATATGTAATATTAATCAAAATTCCTTATTCTGAAATAGACGATTTACTTCTTGTAAGAGCTACGAGTTGAGAAATAGACGAGTTGCTACGTAGGCGACTTACGTTTGCACCGACTTGATACTAATTCCTTTTTAAGGCGCATTTAGACGAAAATTTGTGCGCGGCTTTCGCCAAAACGCCGCCTGTTACAAACCGAACTCTTTTGATAAACATTATATTTTTATAACTCATTTTGTCTATGTTTTATACCTACGTCTATTTTATATTTTACTGTCATTCACTTCACTTTTCACCCTGTCGTATTTAAACCATTTTTTCCAACATTTTTCAGTAATATAAGTTCTCTTCATCCTCCTTTCCTAACCTCTCCATCCCTAATAGCGCCCTTAGAGTTTTGTAGAAACAAAACTTTAGTTAAACAATTCTATGACTTTCTGTTAATATAATACAACAATTAGAGGTTTAATTCAAAATTAAATTTAGTAATCACAAAATTAAACTTTCTAAATCTAAATTGCTAGATCTGAGTTGGCGAGGTCATTAATTACTCTCAGTTGAACTCAAATATAAAGTCAATTTAATGAAGGCGGCATCTGGGTAGCAACTTGTTAAATAAGAAGTTACTTCGGGCTACTTAACTTGCCACTTAATTACCTCTTAATTAAGTCGATTATGTTGATGGGACATTATCAATACAGGGTTTTTGCAAATACAACAAATTTATCAATTGATTTTACGAAACTCGGAGGGAAAGTTTCTCATTTGATCTGAAAGAGAAATTTCCATTTCATTTATTTATTGCTGTCACATGAAAATAATGGTTGTGGTAATAATACAACTTGTCTATTTTATTTTAAAGATTAAACGATTAAACAATAACCACATTACTGTAAGTAATGTGGTTATTGTTATCTGTTATTGTACATTGGTCACAAAGTAAATTCGTCATTATAATACACTTGTCTTGTAAAGGATAGGGTAGGGGAGAGAAGTGGAAACCAGAGCTCAAAATGAGATGAAATATAATAAAATAGAAAAATACATACCGTTACAAACCGAACTCTTTGTAAATAGTTAAGTTCCTTTTTTCTTTATGGTTTTTCTATGTCTATTACTGTCATTTACCTCACTTTTCATCTTCACATTTTTATCTCATCTTTGTACCATTTTAACTATTATAAGTTCTCATCATCCCTTCCTCTTTTTCTAACCTGTAAGGCTAACATGACAAACGCGACAAAATCTTCTCGCTCCGCTCTGCCAATAGCGTATCTCGGTTATGTCTACAGTAGACAAAACTGGCATTGCTATTGGCGGAGAAGCTTTGTCGCGTGCGAGAAACTATCTCGAGTGTAATCATGTTAGACTGGCTGGCATACGATGCAGAGAAAAACCAAAGGCGAACGGAGGCAAGGCGCAATGAGAGCTCTCAAAATAAAACAAAAGATCACAAAAGTATCTACACCTCCAGCCTGACGGCTAGTTCGTAACAACACTCTATACATTAATGTGTTACAAATAAACGTAGTATCACGAGTATATGTTATTTACTGTTGTCACTGTCTTTCTTGATGAGAATTAAATGAAGTGTGAAAGTGACAAAACATTGTATAACTTAGATACTCGTTATACTTCTTCTTCTTTGTCGCTACACTCTTGACAGAGTGGTCATGGTCGTCGATTGAGGGTTGGCAGTACGCTTCACTATCCGTCGCCATTCCTCTCGGACCGTTACCTTTCTGGTACATTCATAGAATGTACCATTAAGGGCAGTCTTTATTTGGTGGGTCCAGCGCATCGGCTTCCGCGTGGTCTTGTGCCGTCCACCTTTCCCTGTACCACAAGGCGTTCCACAGAGTTTTCGTTATACTACGAGTACGTTTATTTGTTACACATCAAAAGTAAATTCGTCATAATTTTTCATAGGCATTTACTCCGTGACGAATTTACTTTTTCACAAATCTACAACAACCCGTTGTTAGGGTTGTATACTAAAAAATATATCTACATTAATATTAAAAATATAAAATTCAGTTTTTTTATGTCATATACTAAATACTTGCGGCGGGCAAATAAGCAAACGGACTAACTGATCGAAATTGGTTACCGCGTTTTCATGAATGCTATTCGTGAAATTCGAAAATTATACCTATAGGTAAGTTAATAATTTGACAATACAAATTTTAACGAAGCGATAATCTGCTGACAGTGCAATATTAATCTGAATACGTCCAAATATTTACGAGTGATACAAAGCCATGAATAGCTGTACCTACAACAAAATGAGTTTGGTATACTACACGATAGAATAATGCCCACATTGCACTTGGCTCCATTGCTTGATCCCTCAATGAATCCTAGGCGACTTGTCAGTTATAAAAATAATATATTGTTTTATAACAGAGGACAATCGAGCCGGCAGGTGACCTGATGGTAAGTAGTCACCGCTGTCTATGGATATCCACGACTCCAAAATCCTTGGATGCGATGCCCACCCAGGAGTGAAAAATGAAGAATGGGGGAAGGAAACACAGGAAGCAGGATGAGTATTAGACTTCTGGCGCTCTCGTTCATCGTACAGTCAGGTGCACGTCGAGCTTTACACTTGCGTACAATATTGGCTCTTATAACATAGAACTTAAGAATGGCCCTCATTCCACTTGTATCCATTATTTGATCCCTTGATGGATCCTAGGGGACTTTTTTTCCACTTGAATCCATCAATGGGTCCTAGGCGACTTTTTTATTCCACTTGAATCCACGTCCAATATGTTAAGGTCGACCTGCTCTTGACTGTACAAAACCGCATGTCACTCGTTTTCTGAGAGTGTACTGTTAACAATTAATAGGTCGAGCTAGTCCATTTACGAGCGACTACCAATATGTAGTAGACAGTAGTAGTAGCTAAGCTCTACGACTCAAAAAATGTTATCAACCCAAACATCATCTTTGAATCCTTTAAAGATAATATTTTTGAGGTTACTTACAAACTGGGTCGTTCTTTATAAATTGTAGAGCGTCACAGATAATAATTACTGTTGTACACAAAAAGTTTCCTTCGCTCCGTGCCCAACTCAGGAAAAAATGAAGGTGTAAGCTCAACACGACCCACTTTTACAAAGGGGAAGGAGGGAATAATACTCTTTTAATCCGATACTAATCCAGGTCCTTGCACAACACTTAACGGTGGAAAGGAATTCGTGAAGAAAATTAAAGGGGACTATTAAAACGTGTTCCCTAAAAGAAAATTCAAAAAGGGACCCAAACATTTGCATCGAAGCGGAAGAAACTTGTTCGTCTTTTGTTAAATTCGAATTAACTCTGGAACTGTTTTGTTGGAATTAATTTCTGGAATTATCAGTGGAATCGGTTCCCGGATACTTTTCCTTATCCCGTTTCGGGGCACGATAATTGTTTTCTGTTCTTATTGTTATACTCTTGTCGATATTGAAAATACAATTATATTCACTCAAACTTTTACCATCTTTATGTTTAAACCAATTATTATTCATATATGTATCGAAATGTGTGTTTATTTTCTTGTCTTGCTAGCCGTGGGCCGTGCCACTCCATACAGAAATTTGTTACCTTAAGGTTGCCTTGAAAAGATTGCTTTTTAGCAATAAGGCCGCCTTGTTTCATGTGCACTAGTTTGTAAGATTGTATTTAATATCCTTTTTCCTGATTGTGTAATGCAAATAAAGAGTATTCCATCTTCTATTTATCTATTAAAATTGTTAAGACATTAAAAAATATAATTATCAAACACCTACATGCTAATTTATCTGCAAGATAGCTACTGTTTGGTACTTATCACGGATAACTATTTGAACATTATTAAGCCTTATGTTTTATGTTATATGAATAACATCTAAACAACAACTTTAAATAAATAAATATATAGGGACAAATCACACAGATTGAGCTAGCCCCAAAGTAAGTTCGAAACTTGTGTTATGGCATACTAACTCAACGATACAACAAACACATAATATAGATAAACATCCAAGACCCGAGGCCAATCAGAAAAAGTTCGTTTTTCATCATGACCCGACCGGGATTCAAACCCGGGACCTCCTGGGTGGCGATCTGGCATGGTAACCATTACGCCACGGAGGTCGCATTACATTTACTTAATAATTAATATTAAGTCAATGTATTTTTGTACACTTCGTTCGTAATAAAATATCTGATTTGATTTGAATGTACCCATGTTTGTTTCATTACAGGTTCGAATTGCTGACATTGTAACCCCTTTCTACGACTAAGCTATAATTTTCCATCGCTGCTTCAACATGACAGAATTTTTGTGAAAATACCAACTTTTTGCAACAAAGTAAAATTCTTGTAAAACTGAATGTAACAAACGAGAAAATACTACGTAGTTGAAAATAACTGTGAAATGAAACACTTGACATCGCTATTTACAATTTTCTAGGAATGTAAATACACGACAGAAAATAATGACGTATTTTTTATTAGCTTTTTAAATAGACGTGACACTTTTGTCACATCCCCGTATTTTTTTGTTTACATATTACTATTTTGTTTGGTAGCAGAATTTAACTTTTAGAGAACCAAAAGATGGCAGCGCCGTCAAATATTAGTTTCTTTTGAAAACAACACAATATTGTACATAGAAATATATAGAAATACCAAAATACTCCCGAATTACGGCAAACCACAGGCTATAAATCTTACAAAGAACGAGAAAAAAAAATCGAGCATCCGCACAATTGTTGAACACCATTCTACTAGTAGGCACACTCCATTCTTTCGTAGGTAATTATTTCATTTTTTTTCCTAAAGGAAACGTATTTTATTATACGTTCATTTTATTGTAGCGGTAACCGAAATTGGTTTTTTCTTTGTGTTTTAGGAGTCCGTGTTCAAATACCTATTTATTTAGTTAGAGTTTGCATTACATTAAAACTATCTGATCGAAATAATTTTGGGAGTATTATTGGTCAGACCGGGCATATCGCGATATACCAATATATTACAAGCAGTGACACAAAAATCAGACCTTGTTAAAATTTGTCATTTACAAAATATTTTATACTAGCTTTTTTGCCCGCGACTTCGTCCGCGTGAAGTTCCGGACCCGTTCCCGTGGGAACCAAATTGAATTTCGGGAAAAGCTATAGCCTATGTCACTCCCTGATAATGTAGCTTTCTACTGGTGAAAGAATTTTTGAAATCGGTCCAGTAGTTTCGGAGCCTATTCAATGCAAGCAAACAAATAAACAATCAAATCTTTCCTCTTTATAATATTAGTAAGACAAGTTTATCTTCTCTAACTGGGTGAAGAAAAACGAAATATCGCTGTTACAAATTTTGTTTTATACTGTGACATAGATTCTGAGGGAGAAAATTGCAAGAAGTCTTTTAAATCTCCCCTCTTCAATCAAATTCTATGATATGAATTTGATTGAAGAGGGGATGAAAAAAAACAAGATGAAAAAAAAATTAACCCACCCTCGAAATTATTTTTCTTTTTTCTACGTCTTCTGATATATTCTGATATTCATATATTAATAAATTATAATAAAACATACAAAGTCGTTGGCTGACTGTTTGTGGTAGAAGAATTTCTTCCACGTTTTCTTTTTAACCCCCGTCACACACCTGTTTACATTTCCTCAAAAATTAGGTTATCAAATGTAAAAATAATATTCCATGTCTGATTTCTGTTGCAATGAAATTTGCATTCAAACTAAACAATCTCTTCAGAGTTATTATATTGGTACAGAATATTTACTTCTGAATTTGTCTGTTGGCGCTCCGTTTGAAGTATACGACTTCATAGGAGTAAACAATAAATATTACTGCACGAATAATTGTGGTGAGTCGTGTCGTGCGTGACAGAATAAATTTCGGATTTATACGATTTTAGTATTGCTAGAATATTTCATTAAAAACATTAACTTACTAAAGAAATCTTTCTTCTTTTCCTGATTCTTTGCTTCTTTTTTTTTACCTGTAGTGTAGACAATGGTGCTAATTCTGTTGTACATCTAACTAGACCAAACTAATTTTGACAGGACCAAAGGTGTTGTTGTCCTTCTTTAGTTTACAACTAGTGACAAGGATAGCAACACTTCTAGCCCTGTCAAAATTAGTTTAGTCTAGTTATATGTACAACAGAATAAGTACCAATATATTATGTGATTTTGGCTCAGTGTCTCTACTATCTTGTGTTAATTCTATAGACGACCTTTGTGATAAAAGGCTGAAAGCTAATAAGGCTCTGATTGGTCTGTTAAATGAGGAACTACATAATGTATCTTTGTTTGAATCAAAACTAGGATACATTTCACGCCTTGAATATAAGTACATTCGAATTGAAATAAAGAACCTTTGTGTGACATGGATACTTAAATATTACCATATCAAAAGGCATTTTGTATCAAACCTTTTGTTTATACTACATATATTGATTCTAAATATCTTTGTAGCATTCATGCTTCAAGAAACGCTTCAGCTTTACTTGAAACACATCGTCTTTATATGGTATAATGGAATAAGAAATCAATGGTACAACAGTTACTCTTGAACATCGAGAATATCGAGTCCACAGAACAAGTATTACCTCAATATTCGTGATTGGTACTTCTCCGTTTGGGACTGATCATTCAATAATGGCTATAGAATTTAATGTTTAAAATTAATTTGACTATTTTGTATTCATTTTTTTAACAATTCGCACAGTGCCAATTAGTCCCAAGATAAGCTTAAGGCTTGAGTCATAGCTACAAAACAGTAAATAACAAAACTTATTTTTTGTTTAATCGTTGAAATCGTTGAAAAACATAAATATTCAATATGAAACGTTCACGTTTCGAAAACAGGGTTATTACTAATTGAGCTATTGAACTATGAAAAGCCTTTGAAGATAAAAGATACTTGAAATAATGAAGACAACACAACAAAAAATATTCACGTAATGAAACTAGCGTGATCGCTTTGGGAGATATTATTAGACAGTGTATTTCGTTAAAAGGTTTTTGCAGATATACTAAAGATCCCTAAAACGCTATTGCTTTGTTCTAGTTTACCTACTGAATTAATGAACAACAATACATAATAGGAAGAAATACCACATGAGTAAATAAACTGACGTACAGAGGCTGCACTTCCATACAACGTCGCGCGCCGAGGACACGCACACAAGCATGAGGCGCGTGTATTGCGTGTCCTCAAAGCGCTCGTCACGTACACATGCTTGTGTGCGTGTACTCATCGCAGCGACATTGTATGAAGTTTAGCCTCTGTTCCGCGGTTTATTTTTACTCATGTGGAAATACTAAACAGTCATGTCTCAATTATGGACAAACGAAGAACGCATATAATGCAAACAATAAAAAACAAAATATTTACAACTGCGTTCAATAACACAGAAAAAGGGGAAGCAAATACAGTATTATAATATAGTTGTACCTACATACAATAAAATCCATGCATTTATATTTTATTAGAATAAGAGTCAACAGGCAAAAGTTTGTCTTTTGATAGATCCGAAGCCGCTTGAGATGTACCTACTTACTGTTAACCACTTCATATCGACTGGACTTCACATTGTATGTTTTTTACTATAAAAAATGAATCCAACGCACCTGATTCTAAACAGTGTAATCCGTGTTTATTTCGATTTAGTACTAGGATAAGATTACTTATCAGCAGGTGAGCGCTCCCGTTGATTATAATGCTCTAAGTTTTGCGATAAACAACTGCCAAAAGAAATCTTTAGGAAGGAATTACACGAAAATGTATTATGGTCACAAAGTATAACTCTTTGGCCCTTAGTATTATTTCTTATTTAACGTCTGTGAATAATGCCCCAGCCAACAGAATGATAAAACTTTGTGGAAATGAAAATGTTTTTCGGCAAACGTTATTTTTTCACATAGAGATTAAAGTGCTTTGGGCGTCTCGAAACTTAGTTTTTGCGGAGTTTAGTTTTTGCTTGAAAAAATCGGTGTTTGCTTCAAGAGATTAATTATGTACATCACCTTTTCAATTTTCGTAAAGATATCGTTGACCTTGCGCTATGTTTTCTTGCGTACTTTCATGTAATGTCGTGTATGTGTTTTACAAATGACAAGTTTTTGTAAAAGTTTATTTTAGTCTTCTTTTTAATTTTTCTAACTTGTCTATTTTTCTAACAGTTTTCTGCTAGTTTCAGCAAGCTTTTATTGGTTTTTTTAATTGGCTATAAAAGCCAGTTTTCTGGGAAACATTATTTTTCTTTTCAATGTTGTATTGCATCTAAAATCAATTATCAGTCATTAATATGTCCCACTAAGCTGTTTCGATCCGAAACACAAAACTGGCATTTTCTTTATCTAAGATGTTGGGAATTATCGAGACAAGCCCATCACACATTCCTACCACTGTGTCTCCTGTGTAGCCAGGATCAACAACGGCGACCTCAGATAGACAATAAGCAATGAAGCTTATTGACGTCCCGGGGAAGAAAACTACAGCTGTCTTGGAACTCACAACGAATTTAATCAGAAAGAAGATAGTCGGAGTAGGAAGTATTGAAAGGACTTCCCTCCTTAACAACTACGTGAGAAACAGCAATTTGAAGCAAAAGCAACTAAGATGTTGGGAAATGAACATTCGAATCACAATGGTAAATCACCGCAGCTCTTGGAGTACAAAAACACCTAGTTCATGTATAGTTGCCGACGTTTAAGACGATGCTTCTAAATCTCTCAATGAACTTAACGCATTGCTGTTTCACGCCGATATACTATGAGAGGGTTCTTCCCCGGTCGAACTAGCTCATTTCATAAATCCTCTAGTCGAAAACTCTCTAAAAAAGTTATTTCACTGTAAATTAACCTTAAAACCTTAACTTATTGTAAGATCTATTTACCTAAGCCCCAAAGACCACTATAATCGAAGTAAGATGAAGTTGAGATTCGGTTATAATCTTCAATTGTTTGAGTAACAAAGAGGTCCAATTAGGAATTGAAACCAGTGCTCGTTATAAATTTAAATCACCAGTCTTCCCTCGCCGGTCACAGAATTTGAAGTCGTTAAATTCACTTAAGCTTCGTAACATTCAAACAGTTTATTTTGTTGTGGACGTGAATTAACAATTGTTCATCTAATGGCTATTAACAATCAGTGTATTAATTGCGATTCTTTCGGAATAAAATCTCTTCGTTTGTCCACAAACAAATAATTGACATTGCAACAGCGAGTTCAAAACTGGGTTTAATTTGCTCAAAAAGGACAGAGATGCCTGAAGGTGCTCTGAACGAAACTGTGTCAAAGGTTTCTTATGATGATGAAGGTGAATAAAATTTACAGCACTAGATATTTCATGCACCGAGTCAAACTATTTTACTGGTGAATATTTTGCTTCTTTCCAAATATTCAAATAAATTCAAGTAAAATGCATAGTCTCAACTCAAAGGGTTTTCAAGGTTCCGGAAGGATGTCAAATGCCAATGGAACCCTATTAATTAATCACTTCTAGTCGAACTGTCTGTCAGCTGTATCTCTTTATAATTATCTCAACGGTGGTAGGAAAAAATTGTGACGATTCGAAAGAGTTTTTATTAGCCATAATTGAATAAAAAATATTTGATACTTATTCAAAATTTTGATAAAGTATGTATTTCTCTTTCTGCCACAACAACAAAAATTATGAAAGTAACACAATAAAAAGCTAAATCAAAAATGGACCAGAAACTTGGAGTCTTTGTTTGACCGCATCCGATATGGAAGAATTTTCCGAAATTCCCACGGGAAAGCACGCGCAACTTTGTTTGTATCCCACAAACGAAGTTGCACGTGTCTCGCTAATTATGGTAAGTAAAAATGTCAAGGGACAAAGAATAATAGGGATAGGTTGTTGGTACGATATAAGAAGGTATACTATTTATTATGTTAAACAGTTTCCTAATCATTAAATCCTTTCTTTTATCTCGATAAAACATCAGAACTAACGGCATTCATTAATTACAGACTTTTAGTATATCGAGAAATGTATTGAGAGGAACTCGGAAACAAATAATTTAGCAAGTTGCTTTATTCAGAATTCTTTAATTAGGTCTCCGCGAGTGCCGCTTTGCGTCGTTTATTTCTGTTTAAAACTGTACGAGAAGAATTAAACTATGTAGCATCGTTTCAACTTACACATAAATGATCTTTACCGTAATCTATTTGGTCATATATGTAAGTCAATACGGTCAAAGGACAACGATGAGTAAGAGATTCGCAAGCCCAATTTATTTCCTATTCCTTTTCTCCTTTTTTGCAGCGAGTAACGCATTGATGTTGCTGATGTTCTTAGGTGGACTGCCGCTTATGAACATCAGCAACACCACTTTCCATTATGTAGTCCGTTTGCTTGTTTGTTTGCTTTATAACATAAAAACCTAAATTAATCGATGTTGTCTCTAAAATATCCTTTGATTTTCCATAAATTATTCTGTCGGATCTTTAACACAAAAGGCTCGCGTTACAACCTGTAATTCCGTCCCTTAGATTATTACAAATAGTCGAAAGGTTGAAGAGTAATCCTATATTCCAATTGTCCCGGGGATGCGGGCTCTAATCTTTACAAATATGCCCTTTAAGTCAAACAAGGGCAGTTGCCCTGTTAGTGATGTGCCCCAAAGTAGCTTATTTCGTTTAACCCAAACGTTTCAGTCACTGACATTATATCCTAATAGATGCCAAACATGACAAAAAAGCCGTAACTTTTTTCTTTCGTACTTATTTCTTCTAAATTCATAACTGATTTTGATGACCGTTTGGCTTTGTAGCTGAAATGGTGTTTATAAATAGAATGGCTTTGTTCATATTTTAAAAATTCTACCTTTGAGTAAAGAATTTAATATCATTGATGAATTTTAAAACTAAGACGTAACCCAATTCTTTCAGTACCTAATTTTAAACATCACGAAAACCTTTAAAAAATAAAAAGATAGATTTTAAAATTCTCGAGTCAACAGATTAAATTCCGAAATAACTAAGCTTTTTATGAAAATTAATGAATTAAATTATTAAGTTTTCCCGTGATACTCGATGCCAATCAATAAACGTTGGACTAACTAAATAAACGTCAGAAAATTATTCTCTATTTTGTTTTGACCTTGACCCGTCAAGGACTTACAAACGGGGTATCTATTTAAATTTATATCTATGGTTTCGGCAAAATGCCCAACACTTCATTGTGTTGATTTTGAGTAAAGAAGACAAAGTGAGGCCGCAGACGGCAATATTTTTTCCGGAGGAGGTATAACTCCGGCTTAATAGTGAATGTAGGCATTTTTGCTATAAGGCCCCAACAAGATACAATGAATGTACAGTTTTACATATTTCATTGTCAAACCGTTGACAAAAATCTTTTTAGGTTACTATAACTCTTAAGAACTTAGATCTAGCGCCCCCGTGAGATTAATTAATTCACTTAGTATGCTTCCTGGATTGTTGTCAACTGCAGGTTATTGAAATCCACTATAATGAGTGTTTTCAAGTGACTTGACTTAACGAATATCTTCTGTCTATAACAATTGGGACCGATATCTTTAACGTTCGTCCGAAGCTCAGGAATACTAGGTACTTATATTATGCAGAAACAAATGTGTGCACACTGGACAAACCCTTGTGGTTTTTGGTTTGTTAAAAATGTAAATTGTATCTTGTAATATTTTTATAATAATTATATAAAAAGTTAAAAAAATTAATACAGGCTGAAGTTTTCGCTTGCGTGTTCTTTCAGTTTGAGTTTTAATACACGCAACAATACCATCAAGCTCTTCTGTATTACTTACTTTATTTGTTTCTTATTAGACACTAATAATGGACATAAAAGGTTCTTTTCCAATCTTATTGTCTCGACTACAGCATTGAAGATAAACAAATTTCATCAAGATGGTGCATGTTTCGAACTGGATGCATAAATACTCTTTTGATAGCATTATTATTTTTCACACTTTTTATATTTTGATAGCTGTCATATTGTTTTTATTCTGGTTTTATCTCCCTTTTTTGTTTGTCGTTTGACAGTGTAAAATGTCTCAATTGATTAACGCCAAACCATACAAGGAGTACTCTCGCCACCTATAAAGCGCATAATTTATGATTACTAAAGAGATTAACCAAGTGGCTTGCGATGAGCAAATGCTTAATCAAAGACCCTCGCTCCAATGAGTTCATGACTGGAATTCTACTACAATAAAGGTTGAAGAAGAAGTGTTTGATTTTTCATTAAAAAAAATTACGGATCATAAAGTTTTGTTCCTAAAAAATTTTGGACACTTAATGGTTACTTATTATTAATCAAATAACATTATTTTTAGTTTAAGTCAAGTAGTTCTTTTTCCAGTACCATTGCTTTAATAAGTAATTTTATTACCCGAATGTATGATATGCATGTAATGTATCTTCACGAAAACACCAAACTCGTATCTCAAGTTAGTAGATCAAATTAGGGCGTTGACACGGATTTCTATTTCAGCAAAGGTGGTTTAATTAAGGAACTTACCGGGGTCGGTCAGGCATATACTGATTTATTAACTTGGCGAAAATATCACGAGTTATTGCCTGAACTTCTTCGTAGCTTCGACTTTCACTTTTCATTGAACTTGGGATATAAAATGATTATATTTCCTTTTCCAATTCAAGTTTCTTTGGGTTAAGCTTTCTTCACGTAGACATATAAATTTGCTTGTACTTGAATTTAAAACTTGTGGTAAAGCCAAATAGCATATTTTTATTTATGAAAATAAACATATATCTCAATATAACATAAGTTTAGAAAGAATTTTATGAGCACTACAGTTTGATGAAAGCCAAGATCCTAAACTAAATAAAAATAATCAATTAGTTTTAATATTAATAGAAATAACAGCTGATGATGACCCGATTCACTCGTATAGCAAATACAATTTACTGGGTGCAAACATAGTCACGATGGACAGATATTAGGGAATAATTAATTTAATGTCATTATACAAATCTATTCAATTGACCAAACATTTTCATTATACCACAAATCGAAATCTGTATTCACTTATTTACAGCAAAGTGTAAATAATATTAGCAAAGAATATACAAATTTAATATAAAATTTAACGCAGACGGATTTTATGCATTTTCAAATTCCGTTTTAGCTTTGAAGCACTTTATTTTATGCAATCATAATGAAAAATATGTTTTTCAAGATCCAATAATAACTTGGATATGCAATTTTATTTCCGAAGTTACACATTCCGATCAATCCACCGATGATTGCCTATTTTTTGAGAATGAGAAAAAAATATAATGAATATTTAAAAATGTATCACTCAATAAATCCCATAGCTGTCGAGTCAAAAGTCAAATGGAATTCTCCTTGTGATGCTTTTTCCCTAAGGCTTGGAAATGTATATGAATAAAAAATCACAACTGATATCAAAATCTATATATCGAAAGCAAAGAGAAACAAGTAAGTAACATTCGATTGGTAAACAAACAAAGAAGACATTCTCCTACAGCCAAACTATTTTAACAAGGCTAATGTATTTAATATACAAAAACTTAATACGACACCGGTACAATTAGGAATCACAAAATATAGTTAGATTTTTTTACAATTTTGTAATGTATTTTGACAATTGGTTTTTGTTTAATTGTTAATACCCTTAAATCGAATTATATATTTTAATTTTATATTTATAATAATCGTGGTTTATACCGTGTTTGTTTTGAAAAAGTTGTAGGATGCTAGGCATGGGAACTGATGCTCAATTTACTGTTTAAATTTAATAGTGCACATTGTGCTGAATGATCCAAATGAGTACCGGGGTAATTCTTTGAGGATGCGCATATTAGCCTAATAAAGGAGATTGATAAATTTTGTTCGAAGAATGGTTGTTTAGAGTGTTAGCCGCGTTCTTTGGTATGAGTTATATACATTTTTTTGAACCGGACCCAGAAATGTTTTTTAGTATTAAAGATATGAGCCATTCTTTTTTTATGCAAACGGTAATGAGTAATTTTCACAAATGGTAAAGAGGTTCACAAACGGTAAAGAGAAGAATTTGAAATGGTGAGTAGATTACAGAGCAAAATAAAGAAATAATTAAAAATCAACGTTTATTAACTTCACACATTCGCATTTAGCTGTCAATTAACGACAACTCGACATAATAACACAATTTAAAAGTTTCTAACATGTTAAGACTATAATTATTTTCTTTACCAAACTGATGACCCAATGTTAGTTTCTTAAACATTTAAGTATAAAAATAAATACTTAGTTATTAATTTCCTTCATAAACACTAATAACAACCATAGTTTGAACTTTATAAAACACTGCATGTGATTTCACAAACAACAAAAAACAAATGCTTTAAATAATCGATCCTTAAGGGACGCCGGCATTAATAGCCTTTCGATCAGACGAGCAGCCATCAATGACCACCCGAATAGATCAATCCCCCAAAAAGTCAGAAATCCACGCACAGAAATTAGAGGTCAGGCCGTAGAAAGGAAGCTTGCTAATAAGACTACCGTACCATACCGTCAAAGGCTTTGGAAATATCGAGGGAAACCGCAAGCTTCCAACCGCGGGCTTCTCCGAATTCCTCAAGAGCCTCATTACAGACGTGGGTGGCGTACACTAGAAGATCCCCTTTGGACCGATTCTGGCGAAAGCCATATTGTCGGTCACTGAGGAGGTCATTCGATTCTAGGTACGCTAGGAGCCTGCGGTTCAAAAACACGTTCCGTAGTCTTACAGAGTATGGACGTGATCGAAATGGGCCTGTAGTTGGCAGGGTCGGCACGGCTGCCCTTTTTGGGCACGTTAGTGAGCTTCCAGGAACTCGGTTCTTTCCCAGACTTTAGACAGAGCCTAAAGAGACGGGTCAATACAGGTGTCAACTCGGGTGCACATGTCCTCTGTACAATAGCGGATACCGTCTGGATCACTGGCCTTGTTCAGGTCAAGATTGCGCAGCGTTTTGCGAACCTAAGCCTGGCGCAACCGGATTTCCGGCATTACCACCGTGCTGCCAGGTAAAACTGGAGGTATCGCGCTGCCAGCATCAAGACGTGAAGACTCCGCGAACAGAGACGGTAACAGGTTTGCTTTCTCTTCAGCGGTGTGAGCAAGTGATCCGTCAGGTTTCTGCAGTGGAGAGAGAGGCGGCAGAAGTTCGATTCAACCGCCTTGGCTAGATTCCAAAGCGCTTTACTTCCCACTGGGAAAGAAGCCAATTTGTTCCCTATTCGGCCAATATGATCAAATCGAGCCTTCTGTAAAACCATCTTTCAGGACTTGGCAGCCTTGTTAAAGGCCTTCTTTTTTTCGCGAACATCAGACGCCTTGTGCTGTCGAGATGCAACCCAGTCCAGGTATGCCTGATGCTTATGCGCCTCGGCACGGCTGCACTCAGGCCCAAACCATGGGCGAGCTTTACCAGTTGTTCGGTCGCAGTTGTCGGCCTGCGAGTCTGTCGTAGGTCTGCGGGTCAGTCCTGGTCGTCTTCCAGTTTCAGGGTTCAGGTCCGTCCCGTATGTTGATCGATAGTCATCTGTCTGTATGTGTCATCCCTGTCATCATAATTATGTCTGTCAGTCTGTCAGTCATTAGTCGAAGGAGGCTGGACGCCGCGACACCAGTAGATGGCACGTTAGAGAAGGAAATGAAGTATTCCATCCCTTGACGAAGCACATCAGTAACGGCATCTTCACAGACGCTGGGGTCACTAGAAGAGAAGCAGACAGACTGCCAAGGGAAGGATGCATAGAAAGACCGCATCTCATCCCAGTCTGCTGACCTGTATCGCCATAACCGCCGGTTGCCTTTCAGGCTGGGATCGGGCGGGTGGTAGGCTGATACCGATTTCACCAGACAGTGATCACAGCGCCCCAATGTAATGGTAAAAACTGGTAATTAGAAAAATGGTAATTAGAAATTCGTAGTTTTATTCATTTTGAACAATTTTCATGTCATTTACCATTTTGAAAGAAGTAAATACTTAAAATAAGCCCTTTTATGAAGATCATAAGACCTTAAATGATTAAATATCACACGTCTACTTACCAGTAAACACAAAAACTGTAAGGAGAACGTAGAAGAAACAAAAACCGTTCGGAGCACTAAATACTACTATATCCCGTAGAAAAAATACTCTCTGGCTACGTGTCCTCCGTGCAACGGACGAGCGACGCCTGAACTGTCCCGCACAGTTAAGGGTTACGCACAAGGCCAACTAGGAGCAAAGATATTAAGGCGACAATATTCTCGAACGGTAATGAGGGTGCAGTGCCGGAACATTTGTTGATTCACTTTTTTAACATTGTAAAATAGTCTTTTAAGTATTTATATTTTATTATATACTAATAACAACATTCTATTTATGGAATTTATTGCTTATATTACGTTCTTCTTGGTACAAGTCGAGAAATAAAATATTTTGTGTTAAAATCTGGGGAGAGGGACACGAATGGTAATGTGAATTTCGACACAAGATTGAATTCATATCAGATTGTATTGAATTTAACATTAATTTGATAACTGCTCCTGTTAGAACAGATACTGGTCCATCTCAATACTGGCCAAAAGTAAAAAAAATATGAAATATAATAAGTTCTTTTTAACTGGAACAGCGATTTGCACATTTTCAAAGAAATACCCCGGTGTGTGTAGTTTATATAATTTTTAAATCATCGTAAATCAAAAATGCTAAATGGCAAAACATAGCATCATTATGTGTATACAGCTTGTTTACATATTATTAAGGGTTAAAATGTGATCAAAAGGAAAAGAGAACGTGTCAAACGAGCTATTCTTACGCAAACAAGGATGTAAATCACTTTGATAGTGTACCGGAAAGCATTTCAGCAACACAAGAGCTCAGTAATATTTTATCGCGTCTCAACTGAATACTAACAGTTTCACACTTTATACACTGTTATTCAAATATAATTGCTTGTGGTTTAGAATAATTAACATCATTCTTATAATAAACTCATACTAGATTTTTCCCGCGGCTTCACTCGCGATTATTTAGGATTAGTTTTATAACCATAGCGTGATTTGCCATCTGTTAGTACAAACACGAGTTTTAGGAATTTGGCGATGTGATTTCCACCATAAAAACTATTCTACGACCATTCTCGGATATTTTTTTTACCAAATTACTAATAAATCATTGCAGTGGTTTTAGTGGGACTGTGTTTACTTTTTTTTTTTTTTTTTTTTTTTTTTTTTTTTTTTTTTTTTTTTTTTTTTTTTTTTTTTTTTTTTTTTTTTTTTTTTGTACGTCAGAAAAATGCTTTGTGGCAGCCCCACCGCCCGGGGAGCACGCGGTGGGGACTGTGGAACTTACCACTAAAAAACTGACGGGATGCCTCTTGCCCTGTGTGGCGGGGCCACGGGAAACTGGGATACAACCGCGACCCCGCCAGGGCCGTCCGGCCAAGGTACCAGCCGGACCCGCTCGCCCCCGATACGCTCCGTCAGCAGTACACCGCATCCAGGTGCACTGCCGACACCGAGGACCATCGCTCCCTCAAGACGACGGGCCTTCCCCGGCCCGCCGTCTCGGCTGGGCTATGGTCCCCGTCCACTCGGCGATCGCACCCACTGTGCCGACCGCCAGCCAACGGCCACACCACACTTATTCAGCGTGGCGCGGCCGTCAGCTCCGCTCGTGATTTTTATAGAGGTTGGCTTCCTCGCGGCCCGGGCGGTTAAGCCAAGGCCCCCGGCCCGTGGGTGGAGGACCCACGGGTTACGGTATGCGCCGCACGCCGGCTGGTAAGGCCGGCGCCCACTAGGGCGTCCGCGTCAACCCGCGAGCCGAGCGCAGGGAGTGGACACACCCGTCCGCCTGCAACCCGCACCCGGCGAAACGCAGGGACCGGACCCCGCTCGTCCCCCTCAACCCGCGGCTCGCCGCAACTCGAGCGCAGGGAGGGGACCCACGTGTCGGGACTTCAGCCGCCGGCAAGGACGCGCCGGCGTTGCCCGGGGTGGACCACGTGGAGGTATCCCGACAACCACCCCGCCCAACAAACACCTAACTAATTATGATAAGTGCAACAGATATAACCCCAGCTTTATCCCACCCAGAACTACCCTCTCTTTGGGGTGAGAAGGCATTACTTAGAACACGGCATCCGGTGACCACCGCAGCCAATTTGCCAATATTTGACCAACCCCTACTAATAGACTGGGGAGGAGCTTGTTTGAATAATTTCCATTAGCGTACGATTTATTTCTACCCCTATTTTGGACTATCTGTGAATATAGGATTAGTTTGCCATCATGTTTTCGGTTACGTGAAATACCTAATTCATGAAAAGCCTATATAGGGCCCGTTAGTTGAACACGTTCGCAATACAAATTAAAATCAGTCTGTGTACTCTAACTAGTGTCTCAATAAATAATGAATCTTAGTGTCGTCTGGGCAGCGGTATAAAAGGCATTTCTGACTTGCATAGTTGCATTAGTGGGGATTTTCACTGAACAAAAACACCAAATTCCAATCAAATCTTGTTCCCAAATAAGTATTGTAACATACAAAAAAATTGTTGTATCCTTCAGCTACCAGTCACATATCAAATTATTGCGATGGAAGAGTTAGGCGTCAGATTACGTATGAATAGTCAGATGCAGAACAAACATCTGCAGGACTTTATTCAAGCTTTGTATCTATAAAAAAATGTATGTTGATATGTACCATTTTGATCACCAGTTAAAGTTCAACATGGAGACAAATATTTTAATGGCAGTTACATAGTTCCAACAGCTAGGTTAATTGCAATGCAATGTTCGAAAATGTTGACAGTGATCTTTATCGTGAAATTGGTTGTTCCCGATCAAATGCAATAAATCTAATTTCACTTTGTTCCACAATACTCAGAAATACCTCACATTATTACTAGCAATTTTTTTTTAGCTTTTAAGGTCCCACGTCTGTTGGGAGGCATGGTGTAACGACTCGAGCCCACCGTTACATACTTACTAGCAATATATCTCTCTTAATTATTTTCGTACGAGATTATATTACATGGCAACTAATGAAAAAGACTTGTCGCAGGCACTATAGCCTGCCAATTAGTTACTGCGGAGTGGCACTCTACGTCGGGATGTGTTTACCCATCTCTATTAAGCATTATGGGTTGCGTGGTGTTAATTGCAATGAAATTCATTACTGCACTAAAGCTAATTTTGTTTTCAATTTAGTTTGAAATGGATTCTAATTTAGTTTAAAAGCTAAAATGATACTAAGATAAAAAATATTTTTGATGAATAAATTACTAATGAGTACTTTTTTTATAGAACTCGTATCGTTGCAATAACTAACTTGCATATTTCTTAGACTTGAAGATTTTTATTATTATTTACAAAAGTTATCGTAGAATCGACAAATAATTAAAAAAATACCGATATCAAAATTTAATTTCATTCAAGCAAAACTGCTGACGCAACTAATAACTAAAACTGCATAAAAGACTCATTAAAACCAATAATGAAATAACACCTTGGCATAGTTATCCTACATAATTATGTGAAATTTGAAGTCATACGAATAAATATATTCACGAGTACAACAATATCAAAGTAAATAAACAATAGTTCTCTTTAAAGTGTTCCCTTAGATCCCGTAGACTAATTGAATTATGACAGTAAACAGTTTAATTCATCCACATCAAAGGTAAAGCTGGCCCAAATATTAATAATGTACGTGTTAATTTTGTTGGATTAGTTGGTTTATGTGCACAAACCAATTATTTAGTGTTTGTATATGGATTTCATCAGACATCACGTCGAAACATTCTCAAGTAACCGGCTGATACTGAATTGATTATGTTAGAAACTTGAGAGATAATTTACATAATGCATTATATAGTAAGTGAAAGACTAATAAAACTATCAAATCGGGAATAACTCCTGCAGAAGATCTTATTATCTTAAATATTATATCAAAAACTTTTTAGACAATCGAAGTAAAAATATCTGCTCAAGTTATTGAACCTAAAGAATAGAAATTTCCACATGACATACACTGCTATTGGTACTTATAAATAACAAACAACAACAAAATTCTGAGATCCCCAAGAAATAGAAGTTTGATAAAAAAAAATTATACCACCAAGTTGGCAAACAAGCATACGGCCTGATGGTAAGCATCACCGTAGCCTATAGACGCTTGCAATACCGGGGGTATCACTCACGCGTTGCCAACCCTCCCAACCCCCCAAGTGGAGCTCTGAGACCTTACTCACCGTAGGAACACAACATGGCCGAGACCAATGCTATTTGGATACGATCTTCTGTAAGGTGGAGGTCCTTCCCCAGACGGGCTGCTCCGATTTGACGGATTATCCGCTGTGCCCTACCTTTCATAAAACAACCTATCATATTAAAAATTACAATATGCAAACATTGGGGATTGAAGGTAAATATTTGCTGTGGCTTTATCGTTAGTTTAAATTCTATTTTCATAGTGACATCTAACATTGCACTCCACCCATAGATAGAATAAAATGTCACGATGATAAAGTATTTTTTAATTTTTGAAGTTCAAATAGAAGCATTGATTGCGATATTTAGTAGTCAACAATTGATTAACGTAACTTGACTCAAGCTTTCGGAACGGCGGTCAACACCATGTCACTAAATTCATAATAATGTCAAGGTTTACTGAACTTAAAACCTTTACTATCTATTATAAACATGTAAGCCCATGAAAAGACAACCTCTTAATTGCTTGTGTCCGTATTAATAAAACCGCGCGGTCAAGCCTTTGTTTAATTTCCGTTCGTTGAAAATGTCGACAAGTTGTGGGCAGTCGTAAAATGCGGGTTGAATTCGACCATAGAGGACGAAAAGGGACGCATTGACAACCTCCAATAGATGACTGTGATTTATCATTTGTTCATTAGTTGAACACGTGCTGGTTAAAATTGGTGGAATGGGTTCGAATTCTGCAAAAGTCAAAGATTTATGTGCATGAATAAGAGTTGCATAATATGTGTAAATTATTGAATATTTAGTTGTTAAATTTTTGCCTATTTGTACTTAGAACAAAGGAAGGGAAAAAACTTGTCAATTAATTTACATACCCACACTAATAGAATTATCTATATAATTAATAATAAATACATAAGCCACTCTATAAACTACCAAGAAACAAAGCAAATTGACGACTGAGGGAAAAAATCGTCTACAGAAACCTACAGACAGATATGCGTAGTAAAGCTACATATAATATTATGAAAATTATAGATTTTTCTTCTTAAGATTATTTTTAGCTTTCTTATTAATATAAAAGAATTCAAATGTTTCATTATCAACCGTACCACGAGAACACTTAGCATACTCTTTAGTTAACATTTGCTTACGAAAATCCATTAAATACATTAGAATTCTCGAAATCCACGGCGAGGTTTGTCAGGAATTCTGGTTCGTAAGTACTAACAGTGTTGAACGGGGTAATTACAGACTTTTGGTTAACTTCAATTAACGTTTACATACTTTTGTCGTTTCTGTGAGAATTATTTTAAAAAATAGACTAGTCTCTTTTGTGAAGCCTTTTTGCCATAAGGCAAAAAGGCTTAAAATTTCATGTTCTGAGACGATCCAAGCGAACCGATCTGCTTAATGATGTATTAAGTTGCAGAAGAAGAGATTGAGAAAAGAAAGTAATCATAGGTAGAAAATGTCAGAGATTAGACCGACACCAACTAGCAGATAGCGAGGCTGAGTATCGTCGAGTGAAGAACAAAGGAGACTACACCAAACTAATCGGCAACCTTCACTAGTTGGAGAGGCAATTCAAGAAGAGGAAATTTAACGCTTAAAATAACAAAAAATGTGTTGAGAATAAATGTATCAAAATGTTGATTTATTGTGTTGCCACCAAAAATACACAAATAATCGAGTCAATAACAAAATAGGCATTTTTGAATATTGCGCGGGTTCGGGTTCTGTACGAAAAATCAAAGAAGAACAATCCTCTCACAGAATATTGGCGTGAAGCAATCCGTTTCGTTCAGTGAGTGAAAGTTCCGAAAGATGAACTCTTCGACTTTTCTCTATATTCCATTATTTTCTTCCTTTTGAAGGTCGGAAACTCAGTGACTCCCTTACTGTCTATGCTTCACGAGCAGCAGTCATCACATACCATCAGATGACCTGACAATCCTCTTACAAAAAAAGAATGAAAAAAGTTTTTAACTTACACGAGCCCTATTATGCAGTACCCTAAAACTCAACCCTTAGCTGGTGTATTTATAAAAGCAAATTTCGAAACGGGAAAGTGAAAGAGAAAAAACCAATTTGGCTTTGCATACGAATCTGGTCAGGTTGAATAACGTTTGGAAATTTTATAATTCAACGACTGGGAGTTTCTGTGTTAATTTTATACGGATTCGGGGTTAACGATCAAGTTGGTATGTTTTCTATTTGGTATTTTATTACTTATTACTCTTTATTAACATGTAAAAATTTGTCAAAAATGCCAAATAAGAACATGAATGAGAAGAAGAAATGTGTTAAATAAATAGTAAAAAGTATTTAACTTCACTCCTTTTTATTACCACTATTTTATTGTGGTTTTGACACTTATTATTATTTGGAACAGTTTTAATGAGGTGCCGTTGTTGCGCGTGTTAAACTGAAGAGTGGGTCAACAAATGAGGTTATCGGTTACTTCCCGTTCAAGTCATCTCGGATATGGGTATATTTGGTATCAATCTGGTTCTGGACTCTGGACACAAATATATGAGATGACAAGCATGACAATTTTTTTTTTGTACTGCCGACTTTATGGCGTCACAGTTATTACCCCAATCATTTTCGCGCTTCTCATCTCATCTCAGTATATTACACTGAATGCATTGATTCCAAATATACGAGATGACTTGTGCGAAAATCGAAAGAACACGAAAGTTAGCAACGATAACCTCAAGTAGTACTTGGATGAGCTAAAGAAATCGAGTTTCTCCGATATTCGGCACGCTATTGTCAGTTTGGTGGCCTAAAATACTAACACTACCGAAACTCACATTTGACATCAATAGTAATGTAACAATAGACCGTGGTGCTCGGCAATCCAGCCTCACTTGATTTGCCATCGCTCTAGGGTATGCCTTCTGCTTCAAATTGCTGTTTTTCACGTAGTTGTTAAGGAGAGAAGTCCTTTCAATACTTCCGACTATCTTCTTTCTGATTAAATTCGTTGTGAGTTCCAAGACAGCTGTAGTTTATTTCCCGGGACGTCAATATTGCTTATTGTCTATCTGAGGTCGCCGTTGTTGATCCTGGCTACACAGGAGACACATTGGTGGGAATGTGTGGTGGGCTGGTCCCGACAGTTGACATCAATTGTGACAACCATTCAAAATAAATGAGAACGTAAAAACTTCGTAAAAATCAGAGTAAACGATTTTTTTTTGCTCAAACAAGGTACAGACGTTTAGGTACAAAAGAGTAAAATTTTGCACCATAGAAATGCAAAATACCTTAGATAGAGCAAAGACACAAAAGTAATAAAATAAGATAAACCAAAGAACCTGCTTTATCACTGCTATTCTTGAGGATAATTTAATTAAATGTGAAAGTAACAAAGCAAGTTGTAGTTAAATCTTGACTGATCTATATTTTCTAATAATGGAAACATTGCGGCCACCCTGTATTAGTGATATAAAGGGTGGCTGCTTTATCTGAATGGCCCTCTTTAGAGCTGTTTAACACGACACCGCTGCGCTTATAAAAATCTTTTATATCCCACACGTTGATGCGCCGCACGCATATCATTCCAGAAAATATGTATATCGAACGACTGAGTATTGTAAATCTTACAAGCGAAACAAAAGACAGTCATAAATCAAAAACGGACAGTTTCATTTTGCAAATAATTTCACTCTCATCTCGTTTGGCCGTAAACAACGCCGCGAGGGTTAAAATTGTATGTACACGTATAAATATAATTGCGTTTACGACAAGTTCATTTGAATTTTGATATCTGAAGTGAAAGTTTAGAAAGCGAGCGTTAATTTAATGAAGGTCTTGTCACACTTTACATATAAATTTTGATTATTTCGAATGTACAATGTCAAAATTCTACGACTTGGTATACGAGTCTACGTAAGCTACAAAATATTACTGAAATCTGCCAACGACGCGTTGAAACGAACAGTACAGTACAGCGGCCGTACCGACTTTTATAACTATCCTTAAACGATTGTGTAAACGAGACGTTGCCTTACATCATGTATTGCGCCGTCCCCCTTATTCAGTTATTTTGTTTTAAGCGATCATGGTAGGGGTACAATGCCACAAACTTATCTGTATCGATGGCCAAAATTAGAACTAATGAATACGCCTTAAATATATTTAATAGCTTTGATCTTAGCGCCCCAGCCAATCGGCACAGATAAGCTTGTGGCACTTCATTTCCTGTTAGAAGCTTGAGGGTTTAAACTCTGTGGTGTAACGCAAAGCAATGCGTAGGTTCAAAAGGATAATACATACCAACTGATGTTATATCATTTTAATAGATTGTACTTCGGCAAATTTAAGATAAACAATTTTGACGTGTGTTTCAATTTGAGTCTCTATAAGTATGGTTTCGTGTTATCTCAATCAAGCAATTAGCGGTGTCATTTTAAACGTTGTTGTAGCCAGCGTGCAATCTTATGTAGGATATAACATGGGGGCAAGTTTTTGGTGTTTTAGAGGCATCATGAGACCGTCTCCTGCAACAAAAAGATGAACTATCGACACTGCCCGGATTCATGGATTAAAGATATTGTTACAAGGTGGAAATTCGCAAGCAAGGTAAGTCAGCAACCACACATCCTTACATCACACACACATCTTACTAATATTATAAGCGCTCAAACGGGGCTGGGCTAATTTTTATGATATTTGGAATGTAGGTAGGTAATGCGTTGGATTAGGGTACTTTTTATCTCGAGAAGTTCGTGATTCCCGTAGGATTTTATCAAAAATCAGTCGCTGCTGTGCTTAAATAAATATACGCAAACGAAGTTGCGCGGGTTTCACTAGTCATATATATAATTTCCTAATCCCAACGAGACCTTGCACCTAACACTACGAAAACCAAATTTATGTGCATAGGATATACACCTAATGAAAGTTTACACGTTACCCTGGATTCCCCAAAATTCGCAATAAAAGTAGCATCCTTGTTAAATTAGAGAATATTGTTCCAATATTGAATCTAATGATTTTTTAGGAAATTGTTTTATTTTTGGTTCTACAAATTCATAATTATGCTCTTTGTCTTAAAATAAAGTTATCTGACTCCTGAAGCTGGTGTATCAAACCATCCAAAAACCATTTGAAAACTGACCGAAAAACTTTTTTTAATAGTGTTATTATTACCCTAATTAAAGTGAGGAAAAAGGTCTACCGGGGAATCGAGCAGTGGATCGAAGTGGTAGGATCATGTATCTGGTATGAACTGAATGTTCATTCATTAATAAACATGATCGGATCAGCGAGAACCGTTGTGTCTATTACTCTCTATATAAGTGTTTAGTTTTTAGATCACTGTACAATACCTGTAACATTGCAAACATAACTAATGTGTTGTGTTTGCAATGACATGTGGAGACACTGTCTCCACATGTCGTATTTGCGTTTCAAGATTACAAGGAAATTGTATTATCAGTTTCACTTGACATGCAAATCACCTCCAAGTTGAGGTGTAATATGACTGACTTGAGCCGGATATGAATAGGTTAACATCAAAATCAGTTGAGTAAATTTTAATATGTTATGAGATGAAGTCGACCTTCGTGGCGTAATGGTTATTACGCCAGCCCGCCACCCAGGAGGTCCCGGGTTCGAATCTTGGTCGGGTCGTGTTGAAAAACTAACTTTTTCTGATTGGCCTCTGGTTTTGGATGTTTATCTATATAATATGTATTTGTTATAAAATATAGTATCGTTGAGTTAGTATCCCTTAACACAAGGTTCTAACTTAATTTGGGGCTAGCTCAATCTGTGTGATTTGTCCCTATGTATTTATTTATTTATTGTTATATTAAGGCACCAACCCCACTGCGCGCGGTCTAGCCGTCAGAGTTCAAAGTTCTGCGTCCGTCGTTCTTTGACCGTCGCGGTCCGAATATTCGCTTGGATAGAGTCCTACTATTATATAATATTCAAACAGAAAATCAAATAATTCTGAATTTCTAACTTCCAAATTATAGTTAATTTTGTTATCTATATGTTTAGCAAGTCTTTGAATATCAATTTAGGTCGTACACTTTGTAACCTAATTTTCTTCATTGAATGATGACAAATAATTTGTATTATCTAATTATTTGAAGGTATTATTTGTGACACTTCATCATCATCACCAACCAACAAGTAAACTGGTTCCAGTTCATTACAAATATTCAAGAAATAATTTAGAAAACGTTTATCATTGAAAGTCTGTTTGCACACAGCTAAATCAATTCAGTAAGTAATACCTATGCTAATTGAATCACTAGGACTTACTTTGAAAAATTCAATCACAACGAGTTTTTCCTTTCCTTTGAAAGAAAATCTAAAATTGATAACTTTTCAATCCTCAAATGGAATATTTGAACGAATTCAATCAAATCAACGGCAACGGTTACAGCTGCTGACAGGGAGTTGAGACAGGGAGGATCTCTCTATTTTAACCTCCTAAGAAAGCAAACCTGAGGGGCACCACCGATATATTTACACTGTGAGGTGATTTAAAAGACTGAGAAGATGTTATATAGACTGTATCGTTAGCAGAACCTAATTTAAGTACTGGCATAGTTTCGCAAAATTTTTGTTCTGCAACCGACCTAAATAAGTCACCTTGACGTTAAATTACAAGAAATCCCTAGTCTGTTTTAACGTATTCTTTATTAACTTATTTTCCTTTCCTAGAAATAAATGGTTGAAGTTTTCCGAAAGTTTCGTAGATCTCTAAGGATATTTTCAGATAGCATCAACTTTAAAGGCTTCGTTTAAAATTAATGTCTACAAAATCTCTTAGGAAAAGAAACGGCAAAAGTAATTTGCTAATTCCCTAAATACTTTCGCATCAATTTATAAATCTTCCCTATTAAGATTCGGTGTTGATTCTGAAATATTTTTTTTTATTCTGGGACTAAGTAGGGCATCACAGGTAGGACTTTTTCTATTATTAGTGATCATGTGCATTAAACATTAATACCTATTATTTGCATAAAATAAAGCGCTATGATTAAACAAATTACTACCACTATTTCGCAAAAGAATACGACGTGTAGAATTGAAGTCAAGACCGGTGGTCTTCCCACCTAACTCCACCCCTCTATTCATGAGTGCCTTGATGAGTGCCTTCCACAGTTTGCTTTGTTATTGAATTAAATTACTTATGATCATCTACTACAGATTGTTCACTCATATCAACATCCATTTTTTTTTTTATACCTTCGCCAAATTCAGACATTTGTTACGTGGTCAACAGGCGACACTAATTTTATTTTATGTTTAAGTATTTTAAATATATTTTAAATAATTTAAGTCTTAAATGTAATCGCATTAGTCGTAAGACCAAAATGCTTACCAATTAAACGCAGCTGGTCTATAAAACCGACTACACTAGAGAAGTCAATGCAAAAGCTAAGAATATAGCTGGTAACAAAACAATTGAATAAACGTAATCAGAATCGATTTGGAGCAATGTTATGCCCAATCCAATTACTTTGTGCATGCGATCGTCATCATAAAATATTCAACATGACGAAAATAACTTCATCAGCAATCCTTTTGAATTACCGCTCGTCTACTGGAATTTCGCTAACATCTCCACGACGCTCAATTATTCAAAAGCAAGGAAATGCAATAAAATGCAAATTGCATGTTACGCCTCGACTCTAAGCTATCAACAAGTCTATAGGGTGTGCCACTCATTTTAAGTAGTGATTTTATACTTTGTATGGCAATGACCGTATAATTCATTCTTGCATTAGGCATAGCAATGGCGAACTTTTTTTTAGCATTTTTTTGGAAATATTATTGTGCGTGATTAAAAATATTTAATGTGATACTATAGATTGCAATGTTGGTGAAAACGGGCATGAGTCCCAAATCGTTAAAGTTTTTATACAATTTAATTGGATGTCATCTAGCATGTTAGCAAATAATGCCGAATATAGTTTCACTCTACGGTTTGAAAAAGTATTTTTAGTAGTTCCAGCATTGTTAGTTATGCAAAATATCACTGGAACCAAAAGACTTCTGGGAAAAGCTGGACATAGCGAAATAAACCCAATAACATTTTTTGTAACTTTAGACAAATACAAATAACATTGACATTTTTTTATAAACAAAGATTGAGCTAGCCCCAAAGTAAGTTCGAAACTTGTGTTTATGGGATACTAACTCAACGATACTATTTTTTTATAACAAATACATACATAGATAAACATCCAAGACCCAGGCCAATCAGAAAAAGTTCCTTTTTCATCATGACCCGACCGGGATTCAAACCCGGACCTGGGCGGTCCGGCATGGTAATTACGCCACGGAGGTCATCAAATGTTTTATATCAATGACAAATAAAAAACAGTTTTTCTGATTGTTCCCTCTAGTAGATCTCCAAAAAACAGATAGTATGAACTTAAATCCCGGAATTAAAAATAAAAATGAAAGTGGACAGCTTGGAATTTTTTTACCCAGGACAACAACTGGGGAAAACAATTCTAGTAGTCAATTCTCAAGGGACTGTGCTAAAGGGCACCTACTCTACATCTAGGAATAAAGAGGACAAATAGATAATAAAGCATTCAATCTTCCACAGTCAAACGATGACGTAACAATGATATGCCCAATGAATCTTTCATTTTCAAATTCTTCAGATTTGAAAATGCCCCTAGTCTCGTTAGAGTCTTGTTCCTCAACCAGGTTCAAGATCAAGCGATTACATAAAAATAAACATTAAACTTATACTGGACAATAAAAGTATTTTGTTTGTTTCTAGACATAAACAACGTCATAAAATAAACATTTTACTACCTTCAAGTTGAAAATACGGAAGGAAGTTCTAGCTTCGTATCAATGTGTGATGACGTCACCGTATAACATCATACATATCGTACTTCGTACTTCGTACTAATATTATAAATGAGAAAGTGAGTTTGTTTGTTTATTTGTTTGTTTGTTATTCCTTCACGGCTTGACTAAGCAGCCGATCATTATGAAAATTTGTATATATATTGTCAGGAGTACAGAGCCCAACATAGGCTACTGTTTATCCCGTAAAAGTATGACATTCCAATGGGAAAATATTTTTTCTACTATAGAGGGCGCTGTATGAGATGGGCTATCAGCCAACAGATGGCGCCACAAGCCGTACTATGGGTTGTTTTGTTGTCAGACGAGATCTATGTCATAAAATTAAACGCGAGCGAAGCCGGGGAGAAAAGCTAGTTTTTATATTATACATACTTGTAACTACTTAGAAGATTTGCTAACCTGTTCCATGAAAAAAAATAGATGTTGATAAGTAACTAACTGAAGCTACATATTTGCATTTGAAAATGTCATAGTTTTGAACAAGAGCAAAATTTGCGAGCGACAGAAAGCACGTAGGACCAGTGCTTGTAACTTTGCCAACGTCATACAACTCCTTTGTATAAATAGTGCAACTACATACACTAACAACTTCATTAAAATATACATTTTGTTTATGCACTAATTGTTCACTTACAGGCAGGACTATTGTGCACTTCATTAAAAGGGAACGTGGAGAATTTAGTGCTTATATGGTCACTGTAGTGGTACGTAATACATCTCCCAGGGGGGCGATGAGGGCATCGCATTTTTTGTACTTACATGAATTATGTACTGAGAGCGTAGGGGAGTGTGCTGAAGTAAACGTTTAATTTTTTTTGTGTTCCAGAACTACATGGAGTTTTTTGTGCAACGGAGTTTTTGCGCGTTATTGCATATAATTGCATAGGTTCCATTTTCACAGATAAAAAGTGCGTTATGAATAAATATCGGTCCTCTTTGCCCGATAACAGAGTGTTAAGTACCAGTTTTTTCCGTTCGCGCATTAGAAAGGATAAGATAAAGCGCCGTCTAGTGACACCATACGCCTAGTGACACTCAGTAGACAAACTACACCAAAAAACTAAGAAAAATTGCCATGCTCGACAGTCACAGTAGTCCCGTAAACTTACTTTCAAGTGGAAGCAAAATCAAGCAATACGACCACTTAAGTTCAAGTTACATACAGCTGCACGCGACAACACTGTTAACTGTACTTGTTGAATGAGATAGATGACTACAAAGTGAATATATAGTTAACTTGTACTTGTACCAATCTTATATGTGCAAAGATTACTTGTCTGTACTTCGTTAAATCACTGATATAGATGAAAGTAGAAATATAAAGATAGAAATTTCTATAGAAATAGACGGGACATCGTTATTTAGTACCAAAGTAGCTTTTTTGGTAAAACTCTACATATTTTTTTTTATACCACAAAGGTGGCAAACAAGCATACGGTCGTCCTGATGGTAAGCCGTCACCGTAGCCTATAGACGCTTGCAATACCGGGGGTATCTCTCACGCGTTGCCAACTCTCCCAACCCTAACAAGTGGAGCTCTGGAGACCTTACTCACCGTAGGAACACAATATGGCCGAGACCAATGCTATTT